>CAXAMN010011114.1:142103-231945 GCA_963970005.1 Durusdinium trenchii
GCCATTGCCTCAAGAGCCATTGCCTCAAGAGCCATTGCCTCAAGAGCAATTACATCAAGAGCCATTGCCTCAAGAGCAATTGTCTCAAGAGCTTGTGTTGCCTCAAGAGCCCGTGCCACGGCAAGACCCCCCTGCTGAAGGCCTTGCCTCCACAGCAGTTGCTCCCGGTGAAGCTCTAGCAGCAAAACCTCCGACCAACTTCAAGATTCCAACGCCGTCTGAAGTGATCGACTTGGAGGATTCCCAACTTGAAGATACCCCAGCAGTTGCTGAGTTTGAAAAGCTTCAAGAGCTTGCAAATTCGGATGAGGAGAAGGAAAACACAAAGAACAGCGGAGTGTTCAAGGATGGGTGCTGGTGGCAAAAAACACACTGCAGTTGTTTGGTGACTTCTATCAATAAAAGCAAAAAAGAAATGCCAACGCAAATCTTATCATGTGGTGTTGTCCATTAGTTGTTTTCTCAAAAGGTACGTGAGCTCCTGACTAATCTAAATTAAGGTGTTACCAACAGGTAGCCACTGTTTGTAGCCTGCATTCAGGACCATGCGCCTCTATGCGACAGAATGGAGATCCCGCAAAGCCTGGCCGAGCAAGCTGAAAGCCAAGTGGCAAAGCTTGCCAATGAAGACCCCATGACAAAGATCCATGAAGCTGAAATCTTGAAGGCTGTGGGCCATGAGGGTTCGATATTAGTTTCCACAATCGCATGATTCACTCACTGCATTCACACTTGCATTCACATGACGCGTGAGTTTACCATGTGTGCATGTGTTTGTGGATCTTAGAATTCTCTTGTACTCACCCATGTGCAACCCTTAAAATGGATCAATGCCTACAACATTAGCCATGAGCATTTCTTTCAAATTTTTCGTTTATATGTAACTAGCTTATGTTTGCAAATGTTCGAATGGTTTCCAACAGGTCAACATTCAGTTCGCCTTTCCAAAAAAAATTCGTGGCTACACTGCCAGGCCCAAATGTGCCTCAGACAACTGCAGAAGGAAGCCACAGAGGATCCTGACAAGGCGTTGCAAGAGCAACTTGAAGAGGAGGAAGAGAAGGAGTCTAAGCGAGGACGTGGATGTGGAAAAGGGAAAGGGCGAGGGCGTGGGCGTGGCCAAACAAAGGGGCGTGGTCGAGGCCGTGGAAATTCTCAGAAGTCTTCTAAAAGAAAGCAGGGTTGTGATGAGGAGGAATTTGAGGAACCACCAGCTGGGTCCCATGGGACTTCTGAGCATGACCCTTCAGCTGCGTCTGGGCATGTGAGGGCTATGAGTGCTGGTGGTGAACCAGAAGCAGCTTTACCAGAAGAGCGCCCCAAGAAAAAACGAAGACTTCACCGCAAGAAGTCGAAGCTCGGGAAGATCCGACATCTTGCAGATGCTGGTCCTGGCCTGGAACAGAAGAAGTCCAAGAGAGTGTCCAAGAGGAGGAAGAAGGGTTCCAAAGTGCCTAAGCATGGCAAAGCTGAAGCAAGTGCCACTCATGGTGCTAAAGCAGGTGCCACTCCTGGCATTGTGGCCAAACCAAACAAAGAAGCAGGTGGGAATGGAAAAGGGGAGATCGAGCTCAAGGGTAAAGCCACAAAAGGACAGAAGAGAAAGGGAGAAACCACCAAAGCTGCGGAAGAAGTGAAGGCGAAGGCAGAAGGAGCACTGAAGGATTTATTCGTGCTCACAGCAATCCTGGTGTGGTCATTATATATATATATTATATTATATTATATATATGTTTAATATATTCTAATATATATATAGACATTCATGAATGAACTATGATGTGGACATATAATATCAGATCCTTCATTGTGAAACATACTTACCTCTTTATTCAGCTTTCCCAAATCAGAACATCTGTGGATTTAGTGCAAAGAGTCTTGATGCCAAGAGTTGAGCTATGTTGAACTTTTATAGATCTATAAACTTTGCTGGTATGCATGCACGTGTGATGCAAATTATTTTACATGCAAACTGTGTCAGCACGAGGAGGAGAAGTGGAAACTTCTGCTGGCCATTGCTGAACACGATGAGTTCATGAAGCTACCAGAAAGTCTCCAGGATGCCAAGCCCTCTTCCCAGCTCATGTAATGCTAATCTTTGCTTAGACCTCGGCCAGTACTGCAAATACAGCAAACCAACTTGTCAAGTTGTAGCAACTCATTGGTTGAGACACACGTGAAAATGGTTGTGCAAATAGCTGCAGAAATCCACATTATATATATATGAAATATACAATATAACATGCATGTATACAAATAACGGGTTGCTTCCAAGTGGACACGAGTCTATTGACCTGAGGTCATTTACCTTGTATGCTCCTGATGGCAACCAAGATGCTTCTTCAATTTCAGTTGTGCCCGGGTCTCAAGGAATGGGATGTGATATTAATTTCTTTCGTGTTGGTTTGCAAACCTTGACAAATCAAAAGCTCCACCATTGCTGTCGATCTAAGTGGCTAAAACCAATTGCAAGGTTGTACATATGACCCCCCCCCAACCCACACATCTCGAGCCCTCAATCTGAGAAACCCAGCTTCCACTTTGGAACTCTGTCTCAGGTTGCTTCAGTCTCGGAGCTCCTCATCGCAGTTCCAAGTTGGCAAATCAACACAGCTTCAGGAGAGATGCGTCAAGGAGAATGCAAAGAATGGCACCGAATTTGAGGCACTCTTGGGGTTGGTGTTGATGAATGTAGCAAAGTAGTGTAGGGAAGTTTTCAGGAGTATGTCACAAACATATATGGTCTCATCACACTCGCAAACAACACACGCACCATGGCACAAAGTATGTGGTTGAACATGGCAGCATGGTCAGTTGTTTTTAATGCTACAATACATATACAATATTATATATATAGACTTATTTTGAAATAATATTAGTTAGCATATATATATAATATAATATAATATAATATTGTCCTAAACATTAGAAGTTTTGATCATGTCAAACCAAACTATGACTGTTTGTGGTCCGTTTAATGAGCCTGGGCGCCTTGGCCGGTGCTAGGCCAAGAAGAAGGGTGTCACACTGACATGGTCAACCAATGGAGGTTGCAAGAACGCGTCAGGGCCACAGCTTCCTTGCGCAATGGTAAATTTGCAGGGTTTGGGTGGCCTACCAAAAGAACTTCCATTGCTGAAAATACACTGTCGACTGGTACCTGGAAATCCTGCAAACATTGGTTGGGGAACCCCCCAAGGCTCCTAATCATGGTCCACTCCTGTTCAAAAAGTATATTCTTGTGGTGTGGATGCAAGTTCTGCCTAGACTAGACTGGGAGAGAATGATACCCAAAGAACATAATTCCTCCTATCACAGCTGCTGTTTTAACATTGGAGAATGACTGGGATATATTATGTATCATACATGTATAATATATCCTCTCCTGTAGGGATTTTGTGGGCACTCCTGCGCCATTGGCTGAGGTGGGAGATATCGAAAAGACTTGCAGGCTGGCCAGACGTGCGAAGTCCAGCTTCCAACCAGTGAGGTCTGGCGCCGGGAATCTGTGTTTTGAGAGCTGGGTGGCCAGTCCCTCCTTCAAACAGGACCATGTATACCATGTACTTATACTGTTGTAGACCGACCTAAACAAGTCGATAGAGACTCATGGTTTGAAACCAATACCTGTCTATAGTTGCTGTTTATATGCTATATGCCTTTTAATGCAATGGGACTGGCCAGCGAGATTGGCTTCCATCGTAGGATGTGATGTTGTTCTGGACTAAGTTTGAACACCATGTGTCATCCTCACAGCAAGGAGGTAAGAATGTGATCACACAACAAATGCAATTTGGCCAGTGATATTCCTTCCTTGTAGAAACGGAAATAGGTTCACTGACAGTTTAATTATCGATCTATATAATATATATAACCGTCCCCTCCATTTTGGAGTGATGCTCATGTGGTGCGAGTGGGGGTTCACAGCAGCCACTGCTGTCCTCGCTGCTTGCCGGCGAAGCCAATGCAGGCATGTGAATACCTGCACAATACTGGAACATGCATGCATGTACCATTTCGATTCTCTGGACAGTGTCCATGCACAGTGTATATATACTCAAAGTAGCATCATGACTAAGTTCCCAAATCCTGTATATGATAAACCATTTCCTGTGGGGGTGCTTGTAACCTGGACCCTGAACTGACAATCTTTTTTGGTTAGTAGCCAGTCTATCATATGATGACATGTGCCTGCATCAGGCCCAGCAAGTGGCCCTAATACTGGGGGAGGAACAGCATCTTAGATCTAGGGGTGGAAGTTGCCAACAAGACACGCTCTTGTACGTGGTGCTACAAATCGCGCAAGCATTGTCACTGTGGTCGCATGCAGTCTTTGCATTGAATGGATCGAGTTATGGATCGATATACTGTAAAACTTAAAGTTTGTCTCTATAAGTAATTGGTGTTTCTCTTGTGGAAGTCAGGTAGTCAATGTTGAAATAGACATGTCATCAGGGTATCGATATCGATGTTGATCTTTCTTGAACATGTCGATGTCGTCATGAAGTAATTCTAAGAACGTCGTCTCCTGACGAACCACATCGTCCCGCTTGTGCTGCAGCTGCCTTCAGCAGGATCAGTGGTGAGATCATCTTTTCACCTCAGGTTTGCCGCATGGTGAGAACAAACTGGCGCACTTCCCCGCTGGCATTGAGCCAGCGGACTTCTGCACTGCTTATTGCATGGGGCATCCCACTTGTGATGATCCTCCATCAAATTCAGCGCTGTTTAGTTGGCTTGTCGAGGGTGGGGTGGAATGTACTCGCCTTACAGAAATGGATTGGCACTAATGTGGAAAGGGTACCCTGTTATCATTTTACATTGAATGTTCTTGACTTAATTACAATTTATAGTTTGTATTTTAGTGTTGAAACATGTGCATGTGTGTGTATATGTGGACATGGTGTGGGATGTGGTGAACCATGAACCTTTGATGTTCAGGGTGTCAAGATTCTAAAGTACCACAACTAGGCCAGGTGCAACAAACTAGTTGTTGGTGTTTTCTATGTGATATGAGACCTTTCGATGTGACTCTTGAGTGGTGCGCTGAGGTTGCATCTTTGTGATTATGTCGCCCAAGAAGCCACAGTGGCCGAAAGCAAAAGAGTCAGCTTCCCAGATCAACTTGGGTGTGGAAGACCTGTGACCTGTGTTTCAGTCTGCTGCAAGCAGGCAAAAAACAATGATCGATGATTTGATATGATCATTCCCATTCCGAACTAGTCACTGTAGTCTCATGTGTGAGGCAAAGATCGATCCTATAGATTTGGGCATGTAGAATATACATACACACACATATGTGTAGTGTGAAAACCCTTTGCGGCCAAATTGTTCAGTATCTAGTGACAATATATATATTACAACTAACACATTCTGACAACAAGATGATTTCGAGGGGCATGACTTTTGCAGTAGCGATGGAACTCATGAAATGTCATCTAACCCTCCTCCCTTCTGAGCTTAGTGCTTATGCATCCACAGGATCTCTATGTTGTGGATGCCTTCTGTGGAAAGGCCGAGATTTCAGGCGCATTTCGCTGGGCATCCCAGTGTCACACTTGGGTCTAGAAACTACTCCTGCTATGCCACAAAGCGAACAAGTACACTAGTGGATCATGACACCTTGGCATGCGGTGACACGGGAAGTTCCATATTCTGTGTCTTTGGCAAGTTTGGGCACAAATAGTGTTTCTTTTGCAACCAATGGTTGCCCATTCTCCTGTCTGTTGGGTGGCAGGAACTCGTGACTTCTTGTGACCTCCATGTACACATGAAGTTGGGCAGTCTAGAGTCCCCCACCTTGCTTTGCAGGGTCAGCTGTTCAATTGGAACATCTTCAGGTTGGTCTCTGCCACATATTATACCGATACTGGGGGAATTCCCGCTGTTGGATTCAGCAAAGGTCGACGTGGTGTTGCCTAGTGTGGGCCCTAGAATTGGGTGCACAAACGCATGCATGAAATTCTGTGTCTTCAGCATAGGCCTATAAAAGTATATTGTTCACGGGTCTGCCTTTGAGAATCTTTAGGCCATTCCAGCAAGCTTTGATTGGTTGGGTATTTGTCATGTTTACATTTCAGCCCATGAGATCACTCATGAGATCTTGCATGGTCCTTATGGACTTAGTCGCCAATGACAGTTCTAACTACATTGTTACATGCCCAGTCATGAGCCTTTGATTGAAACAGTTCGTACATCATTTTAACCTTGCATGACCCCTGGTAGAAGCACTGAATTCAGCTTGGAACCCCGCACACGTGCTAAGTGACAACTTCGACCTGGAGCAGGGAGATCTGGGAGACATCTTGGACCCGTGCGAACCTCGAGTGGGGTTGTAGAGGCTTGTAGTCTTTATAATATATGTTGGCTCCAAGATGGACTACATCTCTTCAAACGGCTGCACTGCCTTGACTAATAACATGTTGATGATGCTGTGGCTAATGTGGCATGTCATGTCATGTTGCCTTCTCGTCTGAGTCATGTCCACTAGACGACTCAAAACAAGTGCACTATACAATATATATATATTAATAGATTTTTGAAACAGCTGTAGCGTAGTAGTTTATATATTATAGTTACTGCTAAACTAGCATGCAATACATGGATGCATGTATAGCTGTTGTTCATGCCAAGCTGTACTGATAAGGCTTGGCTTCATCCGGATGCTTAAGATGGTCTTAAAGCTGAAGGTCAAAGGCCTTTTGGTGGGGGGCCCGCCCTGTGGCTCCTGGATCTGGGTGAACAGGGCAACATCGCAACGGACTCGCCAGCGCATCTTCGGAAACACCAGCCGTGGATATGTGAAGGATGCCAACACGAATCTTTGTTTAATACGTGCTGCAATCAAGGTTGGTCAAATCTTGTTGATTATAATCATATTATATTATCGAGCCGGTTGCTTTCCTGGAATGTGAGAATTATACCTAGTAGATTGGTGCATGACCTTTATTTATAGGGGGTGATCTGGAGTTTAGCTAGTGTACTTGGTGGTAGAACTGTAGCCATTCGATCTAAGGATTACATGTCGCTTTGTCATCCTGGCGATGATTGCAATCGCTCGAGGGTGTGAACTCTTGGTAGAGCAACCTTCAGGCAGCATCATGAGGGACTACCCATACATGCAATACCTGGCCATGTCAATCCTGCCGGTTATGTGGTCCTTCGTTCGCTTGTGCTGGCCCCAGTCATCAAGACCCACATAGTTCAAGGTTTCAACAACTGGTGTTGTCCATAGGTTTCAGGCATCCATGTTTTCCATGCATTTGCGTAACCTTCACCAATAGACAAATGCTATAAAACTTAAACTATAAAACTTAATTGCTGCTTCTTGCGCATTATGCTGGTTGGTGACTATTCAACTCTGCCAACTAAGTCCCATGGGCGCATATGGGCACCCAAATAGAAAGCCGACACTTCTTTTCGGATCTGTGCGCCCAGCCTGCACATGGATGTAGATTGTCATAGGAAACTGCGCTTCTTTCATAGGTGCCTGCCAATCTGGCAATTTTCGCTGCTGGCCCAGGAGATACATGCAGTCTTTCAAAAGAAAGCTGACGTCGAAGGACAAACGCCGCATTCTGATGAACAAGGCCACCAAAAAGCATGAGATGGTCAAGAAAACTATCTCCAAGACTGGGAAAGTGCAGGTGTGTCTTGTTGATCAATTTATTTAGACATGTGAGATTGTGTGTCTTTGGGCGTTTGTGATTCACAATCCTGTTCACATTGATATTATTTTATAAATTAAAGGAGGGAAGTTTGGTAATTGAATTTGGAAAGCACCAACATTTGGACGATTTGTTGAGTATCAAACCATATACGAATCTATGTGCATGCACTCGTACTGAATGTGTGCGTGGCGATCGTTACCCAATAAAAGCTCAGGACTGGTTCTGTGGGCATGAAAGCCAGTGCAGCGTACCCGCGTGGATTTGCAGAACACCTGGCTACCCAACACACCAGCTTCATGGTCAGGGCCTTGGACTACAGGATGACCTACATCATCAATTACTGTCTGGGACTGTTGCAGAATATTTCAACAGATATCGATATAATCGATAGAGTTATGACAATATTGTTTAAGTGAATAATAATTATATAATATATGGAACCAACCCTGAATAGTCATGCCCAGGTGGACAAGAAGCAGCTGCCAGCCTTCCCATCGATGCCTTCGAAGGACATGCAGGCCTCAACCGCCCGTTGGGGGGCCACAAATGTGTGGCGAATTGGGTGCATCATGTCATGTCATACCGTGACATCTACATGCTTGATATATATACCTGGTTCCAAGCACGCTACTATTCATCGAGCTGCGTGCGGTGCATGCATGCATAATATGTGACCTGTTGACCTGCCATGTCACGTCGTGTCATCATATTGGCATCCATGCATCAAGGCCCCGCCAGCATCGTTCTTTGAAGTATGATTAATGGATAATTGTTCACCCTTGTCACTGTCGATTCATGGCTCTAGTCGTGTGTATGAAATATGAATATATATATATATAAATCTATTTATTATATTGTTGCTAACACAGTCCTATAAATATATAATGCATGTGTGTGGTTCTAAGTGCATGGGGCTCATTTAAGAAGTTTAAAAGATTATCAATCACCTATAGGGGCCTGCAGTGTTTGCAATCTATGCAACACATTGTGCACTACACATGCAGTATCACACGTGACTGTCTCCAGGCGCCATATCGATTTCGTCATGCCCAGCTGGCAAGTCTGAAGAGCCTTTTGCAGGCAAAGGCGAATGCCGGTGCATATGTGCCCCTGTTGACCTCTGGATTGTGGGAGACCACACTAGTGCGCAAACCTTCATGCTTTTGGAGCACAATGCCTGAAAAGCAAGGTACAATAATTTTTGGTGACTGTCCGGCGCTTGGACAGGACACTTCATAATGAACACCTGCATGCACATGGTGTCGAATGAAATTCAGGTGGTCGCTGGCGAGACTCACTTCATGTGCATCAGTAACAGTTAACACCTAATGTCATGTCGTCATGATGTTTTTATAAGATCGATCGAGTTTTGTGTCCACTCACCACCGCAGACTACTGTCCTGCTACTATTGGCAGGTAGTTGAGCACAAGATGTGATGTGATCATGGGACTGAAAAAAGGTGTTACTGTCAATTACATGTCAGTTACTGTGTAACTGTCAAATGCATGTCATGACGTCAGTTATTGTCTGTTACTGTCAACCAGAGCTATAAAGCATGATTTGGTAGTACATTGGAAAATGTCCAGCGTGAAACATCGTGAAACATGCGTGAAACACCGTGAAACGCCCATTAAATCGCGTGAACGACCATTAAATCGCGTGAACGACGGGACCCCCAAAACCCTACTTCTCTGACATTTCCCTCAGACATGTACTTTGCCCCTTTGCAGACGTTTTTGTATGACAGTGGCTCCATAGGGTGCCCGCTGCCTACATGGTGCACACAGCAGATGAAGCCTTACAGCGGGCTGCTGAAAGAGCGAAAAGGCTCGTAGAGCTTCACGTTGCTCATGTAAGACTTGAAAGAAGTTTGGGCTTCGATATTCAAGAAGAGCAAGCTCCATGGGTGTCAGTCCTGTCCAAGCCTTATTCTCTGATTATTTGTCTTTATAATATACGATCTACACATAGGTTGTAAAGATCGATTGCTTCTAGTGCTGAATCGTCAGAGTTTCAATGCTCAGCTGATTCATGTTGGTCTTTTGGTCTATAGGTTCGCTGACCAGTGTGCACACCAAGCCGGATATGTCGCTGACTTGAAGCCTCCGGCCACACCTCCTTCTGCTGGACTGCTGGGCCCATGGGTGATTGTTTTTGGGTGGTAGGGGTCACTATCGATCTAATGCATACATCTACCGCTTCCCCGTCCCCTCATCATTGATATTATGCATTTGACATGGGTTGACTGATTATTTGGCAGATACATTCACTTGTCAACACTGTTTGAATGCAAAAAGACCACAGGTTGTGGCATCTTCTGACTATTATTGAACCATTTCACAAAACCACTTCCATCGACTTACATGCATGACAGGTGTGAATGCATGCGTGCATGTTATGTGTGTGGACCAACTCTTGTGCGTTACTGTCAGTGTGACTGTGAGTTCACTGTGCTTCAATGACTCTGGACGACGCTGCTTCTGTACGATATATATATATATTTTTGCGATGCGTGACATTGTAATAATACAGACAGCATTATATAATATTTCACATGTGATCCTGTTTACCCGTTGATGTTGAACCTGCTTATGCACCTGGGATGAGTCCTTTAACATTTAATTCCCAGGAGGCATGAGCACTGCCTCCACTATCCCTGGAACAGATGAAGAAGCTCGGGCCAATGCTTTGAGAGGACTCCAAGAATCGCGTGAGGCTGATGCAAGGGCTGCGCTGGGAGGAAGGTCTAACTCCTTTGCGGTGTTTACTTCGGACAGTGTCCCCATTGTCCTGACACCACCGGACAAGATTCGTAGGAACAACACACCTGCAGTGCCTCTGGGTTGTACAGACCTGTCACATGACAAAGTACCAGCCCTGCTTCCAAGGGGGGTGCAGTTGACCGTGTCTGCGATGATGATGATGAGAAGAAGAAGCGCAAGAAAGACAAGAAAGAGAAAAAAGACAAGAAAGACAAGAAGGACAAGAAGAACAAGAAGCACCGACATGATGACTCAGGTGTGGATGAAGGGGGAGCTCCTGTTGAACATGGCAACTGCGCTGAGCCAAACCCACAACCTCAAGCACCACACCCAGTCGCAGAAGCATCTGCACAGGCTGAGGCTGGCCATGCAGCAACGACCTCTCCTGCAGGATCAGCACCCGCTATTCCTGAGCGCACTCCTGACAGCACGGAACCAGCGCAACTCTCCTCCAAGAAGAGTACTAGTGCTGATGGTCATCAATTACATCAACAAGATAGCGCTGGGACATGCCAGTCAGACGCCAAGCCTGCAACCACGAGTGTGCCAAGTCCAGTACAGAAGACATCAACATCTGAGCCATCAGCAACTGATGCATTAGCCCTGACAAGCCGCGAACAAGATGCATCCATTCCCAAAGCTACAGCTGCAAAGTCTGCTCCAAAACCTCCTGGCAGAGAAGCAACTGCATCAAACACCAATTCGGCTGGTTGCCCCCTTGAAGCTGGGTTGGACAGGGAAATGGATAGACATGGGGGTGGCCAGGGTGGCCCAGCAAAAGCTGAAGCGACCACCCCGCAGTATGCGAAGGTTGCACCACTGACTAGTGCTATGTTGGATGGTGATAGAAGTCAGGCAGCTGCTGCAAACCTCCAGCGAGCCAACACACATGAGCAAACCACCCCTGTGTCTGACCAGAGAGGCACAGCAAGGCAGGCTCCAGCTCCGAAGCAGGCTCCACGCCTTCCAACAGTTCCCAAGGAGGAGGCTTGCGCAAAGGATGAAGATGAGGAGGATCATGATGGTGATGCGATGGATGATGATGGTGGTGGTGGAGAACCTGCCAGCGCTGATGTGCCTGATGCTGGGGATGGTGCCGGTGGTGATAGCAGTACCAAGCCCATCCCCAAGCGCAAACGCGAAAAAACCCTCGCGGAGAAAGCTGCCCATGCAAGATTCATGCGGTTCAGCAGGTCATTTGACAGACCCTTGGATGCAAGTGCTTGGATCCTCTAACTCGCTAAGTGGTTTACAATCAATTGTTCATTTTAAATATCATTATTATGTTCTAATGTTATTTGCATTATGTGCACCAGTTTTACCCGCATATAATAATCACATGATATCACATGACATTGTAAAAATACTGTAATCAAACATTGAACCTTTAACACCTAAACTATTAGTCCCCATGGGTGTTATATATATATATATATGATCGATATATGTGTCAACATTCGCTTAGTTCAGATCACTTGTGCACGTGGGTCAACTGTTGCAAACATCGACGTCAACCAACTTGACATGGATCCAATGGTCTGACAGTACATGTACATGCATGCGTTACATGATGTGAATTGTAAATTAAAGTTGTTGGTTGGGTTTCTTTGCTCGATCTAGGTGTTTACTGTCTTGTGAACATCATCATCATGATCTATGATGTCTTTCAGTTTGTAAAATTTTACTGCACGACTATCCACATCATGAGCTTCGAAACCATCATAATAACCCTCTCTGTTCTGTGGTTTATTGATCTTATTATTATATATATATATACTGGCATCGCACACACACATGGCCCTGGCTTTCAACAAACAATACTGATCATGTCACAAACACAGGCAATGCTTCGCACACACATTTCCAAACGCATTGGGAAGTGGTTGAACTGTACCATACCCATTCTCACCTTTCCAAACATCTTTTTGTTTGGCACCCTGCTGCAAGGGCACTCACAAATACATATGGTTTGCCCTATGTCCAAAAGCTGCAGCTCCGGATCTGAGGAAAGGGCACTCCGAAGGAAATACGATTGGCCAGGAAGAAAGCCGCATACTGTGCCTCAGCTTCATGCTGCTGGGCAGCTGAGTGGGCTGTGCTAGCACCGTGGTATCCAAGATGTGGACATGTTGACAGAAAGAAATAGTGCAGTTTCAATATTCTTGAATCATCAGTGATTTTCCATTATGACAACATTTGCAGTTGGATCTCATTGGGATTAAAACACTATCGAATTGATGATCAAGTCCTATCCAACACAGGCAGTCCAAATCCAAATCATGCAAAGAGACCCGGGGACCCGGGTCAATACACCATAGGTATATATATATTATATATATATATACCTTTGAGTGTTGCATTGCCGGCACTGGCTCCACTTGTGACTTACTCCTGCTGGAGAGGCCATGATCGTCTACAAGTCTTAATGGATGAGTGGCTTTGCTGTGCTGGCGAATGGCAGAGATCGAATCTGTACAAGAGGATGAAGCTGTCTAAGACAACTTCCCAGCATGGGGCACGGCTGTGGATGACGTTCCAGCAGATAGCTGACAAATACAAGAGCGTCGAGATCGCTCGAGCAATAGTTCGAGCGAAAACAGAGGACCCTGAGGTGGCCAAGACCCACTGCAAGCCACACCCAGACTGTCCAGACAACAAGGCAGGGTAGCCTGGGGTGGTGCGGTGTTTGTAATTGCATGACTACCGATATCGACTGTTTATTGGTGAACTTGATATCGGTCGATCTGGATGAACATATAATAATAGTTTTTTTGGCATACAGGTTTGCAAAGCATCCACCAACTAAAACCAAAACATGCTAGTCAGCAGTCTTTTTAGACTGAGCTCATGGGTAAACAAATCCTGCCTGATCAACTCTGCTCAACCCTTGTGAACCACTACTACAACTGGGTGTTATCCCCACTGGGTGTGAATGATGCAACCGAGCAAACAAAACAAGTACGTACGAGTTTCCCTTTCAAGCTATTTTGAACATGCGCCAGATTAAGTACAGAAGCTGGTATAGGGCACAATGTCCATTGGTAGAGTGTTGTATTATAAGTTGGCTTGGGGTCTGTACACGAAGGTGCCATCAGTTGAAGATTGCTATTGCCTATAACGTACGTACTATATTCTTGACTTTGCAGGTGTACACATGATGGAGTACTGGAGACTTTCAATCCTGTCATGCGATGAATCCTCATGGACACAGAAGCACGGGTTGCATGTATCACTCACAGTTCCATGGGACACACACACAGTGCTGCCATTTCATGGGATTGCATCCTTGATCAACTGATCACAAGGTTCCTTTGTGCACTCTGCATACCACCAAAACAATGCTCAATAGATGGCCACACCTTTTGTTGATCGAGTTTCAATGAGTTTGTGAATAGGACCATTTTACATGTCCAGCACCCCCTTGCCTAGATGCAACCGAGCAGCTTGGTCCTCAGGACATGATGCTTTACCTCGTGTGGGACTCGGAGGGCATCGCCGAGACCACGGACACAGTGGTTGAGGATTTGTTTGAAGCAGCCGAGGGGGGTTCAGACTCTGAAGGTTCAGGTGCCAAACCTGCGAAGAAGGACAAGAAGAGCACGAAGAAATCAAAGAAACGAGACAGGTCAAAGAGCAGCTCGAAGTCAAGCAGTGATGGTAGTTCCAGCTCACAGTCCAAGGTGGGACTTAGGGAGTTCTTGTGTCTTTTCGATCAGTCTATAATAGTATTTTGCAACTACAATGCAATGTTTATATAACATGATAGAAGGAAGCCACAGTTAGGTATAATAACAATATTTATAATACTTCTTGCGCCTGTACGCCCAGACATGCCATTGAATATAATCTAATTGCCAGTAAATTGCCCACCATACGTAATCAAGATCAAAACATACCGAGCCAGGTCATGACGTATAATTTCGTGATGTGGGACCCTGATTGCACTAGGTATAAACATGCCAGATCTGACTCTTTGCTTTCCCCCAAGTTTTCTATCCGACCTGCTGAACAAGCTTCTCTCGCTCCACGGTGAGGCAAAGAAGAAAGGCAAGAAAGGCAAGAAAAACAAGAAGGCCAAGAAGGAGACGAAAGAGCAGAGGGAGAAGAGGCTACAAAAGGAGAAGGACAAGGCGGAGAAAGAAGAGCAGCGCGCGAAGGATAAGGCCTTGAAAGAAATCTTCAACAAAGGGAAGAAGGCTGACGGATTCCTTTGGATTTCTTTGGATTGCCCCACGTGCACAGTGCAACCTGTTTTGTGGCCTCATCCATTGCTGGGTAAATATACATGCAGTTGTGTTGAACATGATTTGAACTCACCAATGGGTGCGATGTCCTCGAAAATCAACTTTCCCCCAACACACCACACAGTATTTTTACTAGTATTTTTCACTGATTCTCTTTCAGTCTTTGAGGACAGCTGTTTGGACTATTGTGAATTAAACAACCCAGTACTACCATGTACCATAGTTGCTACCACATTGGTGGCCCCAAGGAGATCAGGAGTTCTTGATTTATAATATATATATAGTTACTAATATCATTAGCTAATATTCCTGGAATTGAATGGTTGCATTGTCTTCATCCCTCACAGCAACTGCCCAGTCCATGGCCCAACTCAACGACAAGATCGTGGAGGCCTGCGGCAAGGAAAAGCTGTGCAGCACGATGCACCTCAAATGGCAAATGTGCAGGGGCCGGGACAGGCTCACTCCCACAAGATGATTTTGATATTTTCTGGGGATCCTGAAGTGGTCAGCGGCTTTGCCATTCGTGGCTGACAATCTGCTATTGATTTTTATAGGGCTTCATTGCAATGGATCAGGGAGTGGTGCAGCTGTAAGAAACCTCCTGTCCAAGATGTTCAATACCAACTGGTTTGCAAAGCAACTCATGCATTGTTTGGCACCTGAGGTCCTAGAGCATGTTGCAAAATGGTGCAATTCAATCCCGTCTGAAGGGCCATACATACGATCGGAAGCCCCTAATATTAACCCCCTTTGTTTGGGTTTCTCCAAATTTGTTCTGCTGTCCAACTAGCACATTGCCACGATGCACTTGTTCGCAAAACACAACTGCTGTATACATGTGCATGCATGCATCTTATTGAGGTATATCAGCAAATGCAACGGGTGTACGTATATTCTGTATTAACAGTTTCCAGTGGCTGGTGTAATTATACGACAAACCTGGCAGGTGACTCCAGTGTCATGGCTGTAATTCCAGAACCTTTGCTAGTGCGATTCGAGTGCATGCTCTCTCCATGCATATGAAGTGCGTGCAATTGTACCATTATTCAATACACACCCAGATATCGAAATGGCACACTGAACACAATTGAAAATGCAATCTTCACTTTTCTAGGTGGGTAACACATGCCCTAGTCAGTTGTTGAGTGAAAACTCTTCGATCAAACAATGATGAAACATGTGTTTTCTGCTAATTATTAGATCGATAGCTTTTAGGGATTGGATTTGCACACATCTAAATAAATATAAAACACACCTTGGACTATAAATGATACCGATAGTAGACTCTTAATTGAAATGCAGCTTTGCATGTTCCTTCGCTCCACTTCTGCAATTGAGTTAGTTGGGTATTATAGGTTCCATGTAACTTCCTCCAACAAGTGGCTCAAAGGAAACATGGGCTCATGAGGGTTGCTCATATTGAGCCCATGGGCACTCGATATGGTCCCAATACACAGTAGACACCCTACGGACCATGACCACCTCCCCTGCATCGCCAGCCCCTGGGGCCACCCATGGCTCACCAAGGAATCCTCAGTTGCAGGCGGTCATCTCGGTCGAGTTGAAGAAGGCCAAGAACTCTATGTGTGATCTACGCGGAAAGATTCAGAGGAAAATTGATACGTTTGATGTGTCTTGGATTGTGATTCAGAACTTAGGAAGCAGCTTCATTCTTGTTTGGTGTGTCTGGATTTGGGGAACCCTCAATGAGTGGAATCATGCATAGTTAATGATCCTATCGCGAACCAGATACGCTGCCCTTCATGAAGAATCTATGCACCACATGACTATTAGGGGATCACTCAGCCCTTACGAGTTGCCCTGAGAAAAACATGGGACATGGTGAGTCGGCGCTGTTTTCCATAACTATTTACAAACTGTGAATGATCCAAAAATAGAAAGAAGCTGCTTTCGAATCGATCGATATTTAATATTTTTATACTAGCTACTATACTCAAGCAGCTTGTAGTCGATTCTTCCTGAGAAGCCTTTCGCCATCGCAGTAGAAACTGGTCCAAACCTGGCAACACAATGACTTGCCTTATCCTAGGAGACTGGCCTGGAGGACCTCAATCAGAAGACAAAGGATGTGCTTGAGGAGTGGCAGTCTGTGGTCACCCGTACCAATCTCAAGTGAGCCAAGAGCTATGCATGGGCATTTGGCACATGCAACAATTGCTGTGGTTCGCGGTGCTTTGTTAGTGGTCACTGCCTGGAGGGGAGCCACTGTGCAGGTCGCCACCGTGAATTATGAACACACAAACAAACGTTAAACAAACAAAGAAATCAACATAGGCCATAGGTGTTTAATGCTTGATCATAGATCTGTTTATTGTTCTGTGAGAGTGTGATATGTTGCACTGTTGTTTGGTGGCAAAACTGCTCAGCTCACAGGGGGGGCCAAGCTAGTGATCAATCATGGCAACGCGTTCTTGCCACAGGGGGATGCTTCAGAAGCGATATCCCTTTTTTGACAGTGCTGCCCGATCGTCCTAATTTACATGGATGGAACCGATTTTTGGATTGCTGTTCGAAGTCTTACTGCACTCACCAGAGAAAATTTGGACATACATCGCGATCACAGTAGTGGAAACGGTGCATCCTATATTATATTATAATACCTCAAACCAAGTTATTCTGGGTTCTATCTTTCTGGCCTCTCCACTCTGGATTGATCAGAGATTACCTCCGCCTTGTTCACATAATTTGTGGGACTCTGCAAAGCCCCGCGCAGGTGAAGGTGTTGCTGACGCCCCATCGAATGTTCTGGCCAATTCTGTGCAGGATGTTTGCAGTGGAGCCTCTTGGATTGGCATACTTGGTGGTTCAAATCACCAATATGTCCAACACAGGCGCTACTTAGTTTTGACATGTGTAGGTATATATATTGATGGACTATGAAATAATAAATAAGATGTAAATGGTAAAAAAAATCAACATCCTAGATCCTGCTATTCTTGCATGAGGTGACGATGACCATTTCAGCCCTCTTTGTGTGTGTGCATGTGTGCTTCTTCGGGGTTTGCATTAGACTGCAACTACCCAACTCTTAGGGTTTGCATTAGACTGGATTTCATCGATATGAATGAATCGATCATCAGAAAAAAGACGGTACTGGTCGATATAAATATTCGTGCGATACTTCATGCGATAACAAGTTCGTGAGGTGTGAGATCCCTCCACCCCTGTGACAAACTGCGAACTGCGAAATCTAAGGGCAGCTCTGTCGGGAAGGCCATGCGGAACATCAGGGCACATGTGGCTGAACCTCGGTCGCGTGAGCGAACTCCAGAAGATTGTGATCATGTGTGAGGATCCTTGTTGGCCAACATCCCAAACATGATCGACCCAAACATGGCACATGCTTCAGGTCCACCTACACCGGCCCTATAATGCATACATGTGCATAGGTGTCACGAAGAATCACAAAATATCACAAAGGAAAAACACTATATATATATAACGTTGCCAGGACATTCACTCATGATTCTCAAGTTATGCAAGTACCGAGCTAAGGACTCTCATGATATAGTTGCACACCCTTTGACGCGAAAATTGGGGCTTCTGTCGAAGGACAATGCCTCTCGGGACTGGTGGCGGCTGCTTGACAAAGGTCCTGACCCTTGACTGGTATACACCTTGGGTAAATGATATCATAATTATAATATATATATATATCGGTATTGCAAACTATATCGGTATTGCAGGTGTACCCTCGTTGGTGTCCAAGAGTCATGGAAAAGAACTGGTGATTTGGTCTCCATCCCAACAAATCAAAAAAGCTGGGGGAAGTGAAGGGCAAGTCCTTCGTGTGTGGAAATGGTTTACCAAAACAGCCGAGATTGGGGTATGTCATGTGGCCAAACCTTTGTGACTGTTTGTGACTGTAAACTTCACGAAGCTACGGCCAGAAAACATGCATTTGGTTAATTAATTAAGACCTGCACAGCACTGTGCCCTAAGCTTGTTGGTCCATGTCATTGATTTTGCACAACCTGGTTCAAAGTGCATAGTAAGAGATGTTCATTTCAACTTTCCTAATGGCATCGACATGGCTTCCATGGAGAAATACTGATATCGACGTATATCAGGGCTAAGCCGGCCTACATGGTTCAATGGAAAACTGTTCGATCTTTGTTTGCCATCAGAGTAGTCCATGATTGCATCCTTTTTGAGCGCATATATGCTATAATAAAACTATATATATATTTAATATACACATGCATATTGTATTTGTTTAATAGCACAGGCCAACGAGTTCCATTCACTGCGCGTGGGTGCGGCGATGAGGAAGTTCAATATATCCGGATCCCTGTGAAGTTCAAGGATGCAAATGGCAAAATTGTTGTGCATGTTGACAGCTGGCCCATCATTGACGTGCATTCTATTATGGCCTTTGCTTTCGAAGAAGCTGGGATTGAGATCCCTACATCTTGTATTCATGAGTATTGGCGTCGTTCTTGCGAGTATGGGGAGCCCTTTGCGCAGGATACGTCCAACCACCACCGAGTGCCAATCGGCCTGTATGGTGATTCAGCCAAAGTGCGCACGACATTTGGCTCTGAGAATGTCATAGCCCTGTTTGCAAACCTGGTGCTCTGGAGACCGAAGTCTGTTAGGTGGAGCCGATTTCTTCTTTGCTGCATTCCTGAGGAAAGATGTACAAGCCAAACCCTTCCTACAATCTTGAAAAGGATTGTTTGGTCTGCAAACCATGCATGGCATGGGAGATGGCCAGGACAAGACCTACATGGAAGAAACCTTGGAGGCAAGGCGGCCAGACTGGCTGGGAAACCTTTGACCAGTCAGTTTCACACCTTCCAAGTTGTGGAGCTGCGTGGAGACTGGGCGTGGCATAAGAAGGTGATGAAATTTTGGCGGTGCAATTGGAATTCACTGGAAGACACATGTCCTTTTTGCCCGGCCAAAATCCAGAGTGATGACTGGAATGATTTGTACTGGAATCCTGACAGCACTTTGGAAGACTTCACCTTGGCCGGATTTCTGGCAAAGAGAATGCCACCTCGTGGAATAAGTGCTTTGGCTGCTCAAACGCCTATCTGTTCCCAAGTTTGGTGAGTAATAAGAATTCTGTTCTTGCAGGTTGGTAGGTCAGGCTAGATGACCACAGGTGATGACCAGGCCGAAGGAATTCTGGGTCTTTGTTGGGTTGCGTTGCTGTCATGATCAGCTCCTGCTGAATTCATGTTGAGGCCCTCTAGTTGGCTTGAAGGGCTTCCACCCTTCCATCATTCGATGGTGTCTGATGCATGCCCTGCATCTTGGGCTGCTATACACGGCAAATGGTGGGACAATGCCACTTGCATGCATGCATTGTTGCTTGCTGCATGCATGCGCACGTTGGGCAAACAGGTGCTTTGTGATTCAGTGCCACTTAACTAGAACCACGAATCATACACATGAACTGATTCGAACTGCTTTTAGTTCATCAATGTGTTTTGGAAGACCTGTGAGTTTGCCATGATCAGGAATCTCTTGGTCAAATGTTGCTACTGGGCACCTGCAGATGAGCCCACCCGAGTTCACTTGCACCGGGCCTACATTGATTTCAAGACCTGGTGCGTGAGGAAGCGGATCAACTGCAGCCAGCCGGCCTTCAAAGAGAATCTTGTTCCTGGGCAAGATCTTGGATGAAGCAACTGTTCGTTGTATCCAGTGAATGGCATTGCCTTTTGAATGGTAGTTCTAGCAGGATTGATTGTCAAATCACATATCGTGTGTGAGCTGAGTTGTACCTCAAGACTGGGGATATTCGATTGCTGTGCAAAGCCTACAATGGGCGTTGCGTAGCACAGTGGCTTGCTGAGACTGTGGCAGCTGCAGCTCAGGATGCCCAGTTCCAAGCAGCTGATGCCACGAACACCATAGCTGTGGTCGCTGTTACAATGATTTTTGGTGGCAAATGTTAACTGGTAACATGGTACAGTGTTTCTTCTTCGAGCTTGTCCACTAGATGCATCATGTTGATGCAAAGTTTGGGGTTGCAAGGGCTCACTGGATGACACACCACATTGCACTGCATGCTGTGTGTGTGTGTCCACCGCTGTTCGTTGGCAATTACCACAACACTGCTACACCACTGCTGTGTGCATGTGTCTACACAGCGCGCTGAACCAAGTCTAAATGGGATTTTTCCTGTGTGCACATTGTATTATATTACATATACACATGCATATTAGCTAGTATATTATATACAAAGAGGACTATCATATATATATATATATGAAACACATAATAAGGCAGTGGTGCACAGCTAGCCCCACATCCAAAAAGTCATTGGAGGCCTCACTAGTTTTTCACCATAGTTATGAAGTCCATCCAGGTTCCCTGAGAGCCAAGCTGAAACCATGATCTGAGGCTGCATCTTGTCCGCTTCATTCATGGCATCGAAGGTGGTGGTCGCTTCTTGACCCCTGCTCTAAATCATTGTAGACTGATCTGAACTGCTGTAAAAAAACTTGGGGAGTTAAACAGTTTCAAACATAGAGGACTGACAGCAGGGGGGATCGCATGCTAGTTGCTGGTTGTCACCGGTAATGATTGGTTATAACATGTTTTGGACCTTTGAGATCAGACTGAGATCAGAAACATGTTTTTGGATCTATGCAACCCAAGGAGTGAGACCGAATCTCGTGCGATTCACGATGATGGCATGGCCTATATTCGTGGTCACTTGCGATTGGCTCAAATTGCTTTGAGGCCACTGGTCGTACTGGTCGTCATCGTTTGTTACAATGTATACATGTATATACAGGTATACATATACGCGCGAGGCTCTATAGAGAAACTGATCGCAATTTGAGTTTGCATCTAGCTCATATATATATGTCAATTTAATTCGGACCTTGGGTAAAACAATGTATATTAGCTAGGCACTCTGCTGATCGTGGATTAATGCTGCACTTTGATCATGGTTCTGGCATGTTCTGGCCCATTCTGTCCAGAACAGTTCAACAACACCGCGTCCCAGGCAAACGCGGAAAGAGTGGTTTGTGATACCAAAACTCCATGTGCCTATTCTGCACTATATGCATGCATGGTTGTCTGATGTACGATCTTTGTCTCTTGTCATGTGGCACGTGGGGCATGGACTGGATGCTCCATAGGTCCAATGGCTAATTATGATATATATATATATATGCTCAGCTAAGGTTCTGAAGCACCTGTGCAAATCAGTTCTGAACAGAAGAGCCCTATCAGCAGTTACCAGTTTTCCATTCTATGCAGTTACGACTTAATTCATTTGCATGTGCTATTTGAATCGGGTGTGGTGACTATCCACTGATCTGCAAGCCATTGTGAAAGTGGGTCATGGTACGAGGAAGCAATCCACGCTTCTACCATTGCTTCCAAGACGAGGATGCAATGCTATGGACAAAACGTGTTTTGGACAGAATTAATTAATGAACTTATATTAATTGCAGTTTTCAATTCCGGTGTTTGCACACCTAAGCAGTTCCAGTAGATTGTGGTCACCTGTTTTGTTTGACATGTTCTGACCCAGTTGCAACAAATACCACTCAGGAACCTATCTCCAAGGGCATGCCTTCAGGAAATCTGCCTGGGTCATGCGGTGTGGCAGACTCCGGACACTAGGCAGAATGTTTTGTACATCCATGCATGCACACACATCCATCAATCAGGTAGAACATCCTTTAGAGGATCCATGCAGTTTGTCACAAAGGACCTTATTTGGTGTTCAAAGCTGCATGCATTCCCCACCGAGGATTTGGGCCACCAAACTTAAGGTGGACGCGTTACTTGTCTCAATGCCCTTCAAACACCGTTCGTTCGTTTGTTTAAAAGTCGTTCGAGTGAAGCTGATGTTCAAAACGAGGAGCTTGTGATATGCTAATCATGACAGTGGCCCCTGACATTGTGCGCATATGAGTCTATGTGTGGCTAAGGTTGAACCGATCTGTGCGGGCACGCATGCGTCGTGGAAGGGGCTGAAAAAGGATTATGTGCTACAGTGGGAGGGCGAAGCACTTCGAACACTTGATTCTTCAATCTTGATGATCGGATCTCAAGAGCTATCGACTATTTCAAAACCCATCGACTATTTCCATAATAGGCTTTGCTCGAACGACTTTTAAAACAATAGGCTGTTGAAGGGCAGGGTAACACTCCTTTTACCAAACAACCACGCTGTGTCTTTCTGCTCAAAACGAGGCATCACCATCCCAGCGATATCCCCGAGCGATCCTGCGGTGCCCAGCGATATCCGTGCGTTCGTACTTCTTGGCCCAACTGGCAACAAAACGATCTGTTGGGGTGGTGACTTTGGAGTGTCCCACATCTTCCTGTGGTGTCCCACAGGTGATCGGTTCCGACGGAAGCTGAACACGACCCCATCATCCACTGGACCCAGGGAATGCGAATATATACCCAAGGAAGCCATTCCATATACGCGGATACATGTACAACAAAATGCAAGAAAATAACATGGAATAGCATTGATTCATGAATTGTCTACTAAAACCACCCCGACGGCCGACGGCATATGATGTATCCATGACAGATTCTTTCGCTTCGGTGTCGAGCAAGGCAACTGTCCGGCCGAGCTCGTCCACGTCTCAGAGGCCACGGACCCCCTACGGTCGACCGGCCGACCGGTCGCGGGATTCGGACGTGGGGGGAAGGGTTCGGAGGTGTTTTTGGGCACCTTGATGAATCTTGATGATTTCAATGATTTCAGAGTTGGTTTGCACATGGTTCAAGCACCCTGTTCCAGTTCACGGTGATTGAACACGCATGGCGTTTCGACGTTTGTGGATGTTCTCCCGTGTCGCGAATCGCTTCGGATCGCAGTCCTCAGCTTCGATATCGCAGTACACGCTCCTGAGCAGACTGGGAGAAGGACGCAGGGGGCATTCGTAGAAAAGTCTCGGAAACCACGAACACCGTAGCTCAATGGCCCCTGTCAAAAGAAGCGTCGATTCGTCACCGAAGACTGGCTGTTGGAACAATCGGCCAGCTGCATTCGCCATCGCTTCGCAGTTGGAGAACTGAGATACAGTACCCAGACACTCCACGTATATTTAATTTATGCCTACATTGACCCCCAAAACCACCCCAACTGATTGGACCACCCGGAGGATCCCAAACCTCGCACGAAGCAGCAAAACCCAAATACTGGGGATTGTTAGAAGGTGCTACGACTTCTCCAATTAGGCTCCACCGATGGTAGAAGTAGTGGCTCTTTTACTTCTCCAATTGGTGCTACTAATTGGTTCTCCAAGAGCCACACCGAACCACCCAAGCTAAAAGATGAATGGAGAACCAATTAGGCTCCACTTGCATTTTCAGCGGTGGGCGACGACCGCGCTGCAGGTGCAAAAGCAGCACCGCTTCCGTAAAGTGGGGGACTACCGCTGGCTGTTTGGGCCTCAAGTGAAAGCAAGTGTGGCGGTTGGACACGCCCACGGCTCTGACGTGATGGGCAGAGAAGAAGTTGGGTCCCATGTTGAAGAAACACCCATTGGACAATTGGACGCTTCCCCCGGGCATGTCAACCCACGATGTTTCTTCTTTCCTATAAAACCATATAAAACCTATGTCCATGCCTATGTCCGAGGATCCGGCCGAAGCACCGGTTTCCGGTGGGCCATCGTTCGTGGGCGTTTGGAGATGCGGGGGCCTTCGTCCTCCCACATCTCCTCCAAAAGCACACACACGGAGTGTAAAGGAGTGTGAAGTTGAATACAAAGCCTTCAGGTTCCACTTCCACCTCTGTGATTCTGCGATCCCATTTTTTTTCATAAATCAATCCGTCGATCTGTCCCATGAGACCACTCAGTCTGACGTTCCGAGACTCCCCGCGCCGAGTCCGACCTCGAGTGCTGAGGATTCAGAGCGATGCTCGCCTGGATGGATTCCTCATTCGCAATGTGCCCCGGAACGTCCAGCGATACGGATTTGAGCGGAACATGGCACGGTTTCCATGGCGCGTTCAGTTCGGTTTTCGCTTCCAAGAGGAACGCGGTTGTGGTGTTGCTGCGGAATATCATGTGTTTGTAGAGGGGTTCAATGGCTAAACGATCGGGAACACGGGAACAGTGTGAAATCGGCAAAAAACATCAGATGTTCAAGGGAAGACTGACGGGATGAAGATTCATACCAAGTCAGAAGAATCCATGACATCCTTTGCATCCTTGTCCACTGCAGATGGCAGCTTTGGTGTTATTGCTTGGCCAAGAAGGGTTAGATTCTGCCGAAGCAGACTGAAATTTCGGCCGAGTACACTACTGTGTATATTGTATATATACACTATGCTTATACACTTACAGCACAAGATGGGCAAGCAACAACCAGGAGGCATTGTTTTACTATTTTTAGGCACTAAGTGATTGGATAGTGGGCACCCCTATCCTCCAATAGGCACCCCGTTGGAACTATTGGAAGTATGCATTTATCAGGTCATGAACTTTTTTGAGCCACGCGCCTTTCGCGTGTTGCTTGAACCCAGGACCATCATCCTCGCCGCGCGCTTGTAGGCACCTTCTGCTCGGGTGGGCGGAACAACGCTATGCGACGCTGCACACACAAGGGATAGACCTGATGAGCCGGTGTGACACGGGATCCTGCACACCATCCCATCCGGATTTGTTGCCGATGTTTGGTAAAGCGATGCAAAGCTGTATGGCTGGGAGACCGAAAGAGATTGGCCAATGAATAGGCTGGGCGTGCTGCACTGTACTCATTAGCATTCAGCAGCCTCGGCTTGACGCTGCTGGACTTCTATCGCTTCTATGGGTAGCTGTTCGTTGAACAATCAATTGCATTAATTTCAGAGCAGCTTGCCAGACCTGCCAGACGCAAGGGGGGGTGATGTTACAACTTCTATACGTTTGAGGTTTGTGTCATCAATTCTGAAAAACGATTGGGGTTAGTGGGAGGAAAAAAAACCTACTGAATCGTATTGAATCGTTTATATTCTAACTCAAAACTCAAAACCTATTAATTAATGTTTGCTTGCAACAAGGACTTGGTGCTTCGAGAGCTCCTTTGTGCGACGTGAGCATCGGGCCAATCTGTACTCTTTTTGATTTGTGCTCAATCTGAGAATTGCAGCATGAACTGCGATGAGATGGACTGAAGCTACCTACACATTCCTAGGGGGTTCCCCGACGGAATATGCCAAGATACTCCATGTGTAAATGCTCCTTTTTGCTTGGATGGTGCTGCCTGCTAGAAGTTGTGTGCGTGTGCGTTTTTTCCAGAATTCCAGACCGCAAACTGGTGAAGCCAGTGGTGAAGCCTTCTCTTTGGACGACCCTGGGCGAAGCTTCGAAGCTGGCCATTTACTCTGAAACCACTGTGAACCACCAATCTTGGGGATTGTGCCTACTCTCAACCCATTATAAGCCTTAGGACCGGGTCCTTAGGATTCCATTACACTGACGAAACCACTCCGAAAATAGATGAAAAGGTTTCTCCAATATGAGGACGACTCTCCCCAGTGCATCGGACGTGTCGACCTTCACGAGGGCCGCTACCGGTCCGACGCGACGGGACGGAGGAGGACTGTCCGACGGTCAGGTGGAATCCCCTTGAGATTGGAGGGTGCCAATAAATCCGACGCCAACCAGCGCTGGGTGCTGGGAAGCCCGAATTCGCCGAAGCGCGCCGAATCGGTCAGGGGTGGGTGGCTTGTTGTTTTCCAGGGCGAGGTGGATGTCTTGGAACAAGTGCAGGGTTTAGCGCTTTTTCAAAATCGATCGCAGAGGTCCAGGCTGATCCTTCCGGCTATCAAAGCTCTGGCGACGTGTCCTTCCACTCCGGGCGTAACTCCGAGGGCCGGGAACTCCCTCAACAAAAACTGACCCTAGGGGTCCAGGACCATCCTGAGGATGTCCTTTGACCCGCCAAGACCATTCTCTGGAAGTACTTTCAGCTCCAAGACCATCCTCAGGAGGTACCTGGATGCTATGGGTGAAGAACCCCCTCCGCAGTTGGAGAACTGAAACTCCTCCCCTTAGGGATTTGGGGCTCGGCAGTCGGGTCTGGAGCTGTCTCCACTGCCCGCCCTGAGGCTGTGCTTCCCGAACGACTCGCCGGGGATCCATAAGCCCTTCCTGATCCGAAGTGCAGGGACGCCCTGGGACATCCGATCGCCCTGGAAGGGGAGAGAGAATCCTGAAGACAATGCGATGGACCCTGAAGATCCACGGGTTGGTAGAGGAAAAGCAACCTTTCAGGGGGTCCATTGTCAGGGTACCACGTGAGTTTTACAGGCGAGTAACTTTGCTTGGCTTTGTGGAACAGTGGACCACGCTGCGACTGGAAGACAATGGTGTGGAAGACCTGAACTCGGTTTTACCAGGTCGGTGTTCATGTGTTCCTTTTCGTGCTGCTTGGACCTCTTAAATTTGAGGATATTTGAGGAGTCCAATGGTTCAGACCACCTGAAACAGCTTGGACTGGGTGGACACATTGGACACATGCTTTTAGATCCTTTGTTCATGTCACAGTAGCACAACTCCACTGGACCGGTCAATGTTTCGGCCTTTTCCCGTGGATTTCTTTCGAGAAGGGTCCACGTTCTAACGCGCTTATAACGAATGTGCCCCAAGAGGTCCAGCCGGTCGCCGCCTGCGTCCGGTCGCCCCTCAGGTCCAAAGTGGCATGTACTTGGTCGTGGAGGAGGCACACCAATGCGTGATCTTGCAGAAGGAGAGCGGGGACAGCGAAGATCCGAGGGTTTTCAATGGACTGACCAGTTCCGGGACATGCTCACCGCTTTCACGTCAGTGGTTTTTCATTCGTGCTTGTGACCCATGGCGTCCCTTGGCCCTTGGCAATGTGATTTGCTCATATTTGTTCGATTTGTTTCGCGTTGATCACTCATTCTGCAGTCCAGCCTCCGGTGTTAACGGCGCATATCACTGTCGACTTGAGTGAGCCCTTAGTAGAGTCATTGGATCCAAGATTTATTTAACAAGTTCCACATTGTTTGGGTTTGGTGGTGCATTTGGTGTGGATGTGCGATTGATATGATACGTCTTTGGTTAAGCTGTTTCGCTTGGCTTGTCCCTTGGCTAAGTAGTTTTGCTGACGACCGCTGACGAGATGTGCCCCCCCTGCTGACGAGATGCTACCAGTTCCCTGAGGTGGGAGAGATCCGTGTGGTTATAGTGGGTGGACAAGAGGTCTTTCTTTTTGATCCACACTCCCTGTAGAAGTCCAAAAGACATCAAAAGACCATCTTTGGCACCACTGAAGTACAGGACATGCCCGGAATTTGGGGATCACCAAAGTCGCAGACCATGCTGAGACAGCATGGTCCAACTGGACGAAAAGCGACCGCTAGCTGCTAGCTGCTTCTTCACACGTCGCATCTCCAGGATGCACCTCAACAGTTCTGGCAGATTCACGATGCCACGCGCCGGGCGCGGCACTCGGATGGTCCAGGGGCCGACGAACGGAACGGCGTAGACGGAAAGGGGGGGGGAACAGTGTGGGTCCGCACCGTTCAGAGAGTAGAGACATGTAGAGACTGATGATGCAAATGGATTTGAAGGAGTAGAGCCTACCCAGCCGGTGCAAGAGATAGGTGGAGATGTGATGAGCTCGATGTGTCGAGCTCGCTCGATGTGGAGAAGAAGCACATAACCGGACTTTTGATTTCGTCTCGACATGACTCGATTCGACCCCCTTTGGATTGAGGTCCCGGGAGGTGCCAGGTCCCGGGAGGTGCTCGCTTCGGCTTGTGAATCAGCACCACCAACGGCAAAACTCGTGCACATACTACCGACACCTAAATCACTTGCGCCTAGTAATGCCTAGTATATTTATGAAGGTGGGCAAGTTAAGCAACGGGTCTAGAGGTTGCTACACTGTGCGGCACTGGTCTCTCGGCCTTCACTGATGGAATGATTTGGGCCGTCCAGACGGCCCAAATTGGGCGGGATGACAATCAAGTGTGGAGTGTGGAGCTATCATGACCAGTGGCAAATCTATACCTGCATGAAGCATGCCATGCACCACAAATCATGTCCCATTCGCTTGGTGCGGGAGTTGCCACGTTTGAGAGGCAGATGCCTTCATTCCGACAGCCCCTTGGCGCAGACAGTGGCACACTGTCACGTGTGGAGGAAATAAGCCACCCTGCAAAGAACAAACATCATTTTCCCGCCTGTATTTTGACACAGTCTACGGTTTTGTCCCTGTCCTTTTTAATTGGGTGTTTTACTATGTTTTAATGATGCTTAGATTGAAGTCTGCACATGAAATAGGAGCACAGGTCGATGATGCTGACCCAAAAGATCCAAAGCTTTTCACCACGGCAAAGATATTCAGAAAGACTGTTCAGTCCTCAACCATGATAAGTCAAAGTGGAACAGGACGATCATTGCCGATGACGTCGACCAAACAGCAAATATGAAGAGGTGCCAAGTTGTATTTTAGTTTTGAGTACTTTACAATTCGCAGTGTTAAAACTGGAGGCTCATTGTCATTGTTCATCACTTCAATGCATGATAATTTCTTGAAGGCAGCATTTCTTGAAGGCTTCATGGAAGGTGTTTTTGTTTTCGTTGTCCCTCAGGAATCGTTGTTTCCCTTGTGGCCAAACAGCTGATAGCCTTAACACAGTCAGGTCAAGCATTAGCACAACCCAAGCGACTCACATTGCAATCGCCATGGGACAAGTTGGCTGGAAGGGTCATATAATATATTTGCATGATGCAATCACTTGTCATATGCCTGATTCAACTGGCCTCATCTCCTTTTGGGTTTGCGCCAGAATGCGGCCCCCCTGGGAAAACCAAAGCCCGAGAAGCTTGGTACCCAAAGTTGATACTGTGGTTTGGGGGGGCCCCTGGGTACGTAGCACTTGCTCAAGTCATGGAAGCTGTGACAAGAAAGCGCACAGCTCACCTAGCATAAGATCATCTAGGCCTAAGCCTTCAAAAGGACCCCCAGAGGTGGTTGACCATCGTGGCCAAACGGCGAGGCGTTCTGTTGAAGGTCACATGCCCGCCCAGCTACCTGAGTAAGCCCCAATAACGGGTCACCAAAGGTTTCTTGTTTGCTTTTTGGTGCCCCAGTGCCCTACCTAGCAGCTCTAGCAGATGTCACCTTAAGTCAAGCAGATCACACCTACCTCACCTAGCAGATCTCACCCTACCTCGCAGCTCTTTCCATCCCATGGCTCGCAATGTCGGCGGCCTGGTGACCGTGACCGTGCTTTCCGCGCTGGGTTTGGTGTTGTTATACCGGTCCAAACGAAAAAAGGCAGAGAATGGGGCGGAGATGCTCGGTGAGACTGACATGATGAACAGTTCCATATTGGTGGCAGTTGTGAGGTCATTATGAGGTATATAAATATATATACTGTATAGTTTACTGTATATCATGATGAATCGAGCATCACAAAAGGTGCAGTGTAGTTCAGGAAGGTGGCCCCCAACACAAAAGGTGAGTTCGTTTCTTTATCATTCACCTCATTTCAACTGGCTCGCCCCTGACCTAAAATCAGAGGCAAACGGAAGGGTAGTGCACAGAAAGGGTTTTGCAAAATCCTATTCTACTAACATCGTGGAAGGCGCGGGACATTCGTAGAACACAAGGCTATTCGTGGACAGTTCGTGGAATGGTGGGCCAGTAGGAAAACTGACTGCAACGAAATCCCAGAAACCTTCGCAGAACTTCGTGGAAGGTATTTTTGATGCACTAACTTCGTAAAAGCGATTTTTGCTGACCCCCTTTCTCCACACACCCTCCATTTAGCCTTCATAAAAGGCCTCCCCTTTAGCCGCTCTAGCCTTAATGAGGCGCTTCATACAGAAGATGACTCCCAAAAGACCTTCCTCAAAATCATTCTCCAGACCCAACACGCAGGGTTGTGGGTCAAAATACTTTACCCCTCTGGATCTTCCTTCAGATTGTTTGGGGGGTGTTAACTTATACATGTGGCTTTTGTCGTTGTTCTTTTGCCTTCAGGAAAGAGACCGAGCAGGACTCCAAATCCAATTGGACTGGCGCGACCCACAATGGCACCAAGCACAACGGCACGAAGCACAACAGCGTGAGTTCGGGCCTGCGCTGTTCAGCACGGACGGAAGAGGGGGGAGGATGTGAACATAGACCGTGGACAGAAGCCAAGATAAACAAGAACCGTTTTGTGGTCTTCCCGTGACCCTGTTTGTTGTTTTTTGATTTGTTTGGGGGTGTTTGTTATATAGACATAAAATGTGTGAGCAACCACTTTTATTTAGGCTTTACTTACTAAAGTAGTCTACGGCATGCTCTATTTGCTTGTCTATCATCAGTAATCGCTTGTGAACGAGATAGGGCCCCCCACACAAACGAGATACTTTTGTTTGATGTCACTAACGTAGTCTGAACGAGATAGTGTGATTTGCTACTAAAGGAGTCTGAGCGAGATACTGTGACATGACCTCCTGCTTAAGTAGTCTAAACGAGATAGGGCCCCCACATAAGAGATAGTGTGTTTGAGCCAAGTACCAAATAAATGCTGTCGCACATATATATATATATATATATGTGTGTGTGTGTGTGTGGATCTAGACAAATCCAGGAATCCCACAATTGTTGTTGCTGTTCAGTCCGGTAGATGGAACAATCCAGTAGATTCCGGTATAGATGTTGTTTTGATCCAATTTACAATTTTGCTGGTGTGTTTGCACATGCTCCACATGCTGATTCGAGCTCGCCTCATTCAGCTTCGACTTGGGAATCATCAGTTGGAATACCCAGACCTCACTTTCTCAATGTTTCGACTTGTGGCTTCAAATGAGGAGAGACAGTTCATCGCCCTTAGCCCAGTCTGGATGGATGGCGCGTCCAGCGGACGCTACCTGCGAGGAACTTCGCTTCGCACAGCCTATGGCGCTTTGGCACCACAAAACCGACCGAAGATAGCTACCCCAGGGGCACAAGGTTTAGTTTGTTCAGCCTCGTCAGGATTTGTCTTCAAATTGGATATATCTATATATATATATATCCTTTATTCTAGGCTTCTTAAAAGATTTAATGCAGGGGCAAAAGGGAGCGCATGGGTGAGAGAAGAGTGTGTGACGTTCTTGTAATGAGCAATCCTCAATACCTTCCAGTCACTACAACTTGCATTGGCACACTGTTCCAATATTTTCTATCTACGTGGGGCCGCCTCTAATGCTTTCCCTCCCATTGCCGCTAGCCCCTCTTTCGGCATGCTTTCCTCGGTACGTTGGATCACCACCAAACCCCCAGGGCACCCCCAGTGACCGTCCCGGCCAGAACTCACTCGAGTGATTGTTCCGGCAAAAAAAACGCTCCCTCTCTAACCCAGACACTCCATGTATACACCTGAGAAACAGTATGTTCATTTGTTTTGTCATACGGCATTTGACCATTTTTTTTGGTCATTACGGGGTTTGCCCAAATACAGGCATATACGGTTTCCTCTCTTGGCTCAATAGGGTACCATATTCGGGTGATCCAACGCAGTATTCGCACTAGTATGTTGGATTTTGTTCAATAACATATTGATAAGACTAGTATCATACGGGTACCCCCAAATATGCATGCAAATATGGCCAGTATACGCCATATTCGTATACAGTTCCCATTCATACAACATGGAGTCCCCCAGAGAGATGTCCGTGCCCATATACGGCATATATGCACAAAAACGGTCAATACGGCTCGAGGCCATAGTGATTAAACAAAAGTGATCATATGGGTTTCCAGGTATATATATATATATGCACATACATGCCTACATTGACCCCCCAAAGCACCCCAATGTAGGCGTATAATGGCAGTCCCATGGAGCGTTTGGGTCAAAGGATCGCGGTTTGAACCGCGAGGCACGGTAGGCACGCCGCCCTTTCCAGCGAGGTGGGGCGGAAGTCACCGAGTCACCCTCCTAAGACCCCTTTGTTGTGAGTGGATGTTGAGGGGCACAGCGCCTCAGCCAGGGCCTCCTCTAAGAAACGAACCCGACTCTTGGAACCTGACTTGATAGACTTGAGGTGACATGAGTTGAAAAAGGTACATATCTGCTTCGACTTCTCGCCTGATTTTCCATGCATGGCCGCATAGCTGGGGTGGTGTCGATCCGAAGATGTGGCGACGCCGTTTCGGATCTCAACGAGGTCGGTGACCGACCGGTGGCCGACCTGCCCGAGGAACGCGTCGCCCGTGTCGCCCAGTGGTTTCCTCTTCCATCGGTGGAGATCGGACCCTTGGCGGACCATGGGCGCAGCGGCGGACCAAGCAGGAGAAGAGAGGAAAAGCCGAAAAAGGTGAGAAGTCCAGAGACCATTCAAACATTCGAGTGGGACAAATGTTCTGTCGGACACCTATTGAGGAAACCAGGATGGTTTTCACTTCGGAGTCAGATGTCTCCCGTCCGACTTCTGGGGTGTCGCAGATGTCCGACAGCGCCTCGGGACGGCCTTCGACGGTTCGAGGATTGATGGCCTTCCTTTTCACCCTGCTGGTTCGTGCGGGTGCCCTCGTGGGGCAGACCTCCGAGGAGCAAGCCAAGAGTGCCGTGGTGTGACCATGGGTGCGTTGGTTGGGGAAGAACGAAACACCGTCACGCATTGAACCAGTCACTTAGGGAATGATGTTTAGTTTAGTCCCATCCAGTGATTGGATACATTGGGCCCCACTGTCCAACATGGATAGCACCCCCTTTTCAACTAGAATGTTGGCCTTGTTTGTTGGCACAGCACCTTAGGACATGGGCTAGTGTATATCCCCGCACTCAGCACTTTAGTATTGGCATGCACCTTAGCTCTACTATACAATGCATTGGTGGCCAAGAAAACGATAACATGACTTCGGGACATTGCAATTGAATGCAATTGATACTTTTTTGACACTACCCCTCATGGGCTTTGTTCCTTGTTGCAGCGGCTTTTGTAGACTCACGGAAGACCAGTGGCCGTCCGCTGCCATGCTTGTTGCAGGGCAATGTCCGGGCTGGTTCCTGGTTAAATTGATGGAAATTGTGAATCGCTGCATATCATGGCCAGAATGTCAAGCGTCCCAAGATTTTAAGGAAAGCAGAACGATATTCACAACCTTCCACCCGGGGAGAACACCGTGGGACTCAAGAACACCACTAAGAACACCATCAAGATTGTTGAGCGGGAATGATTTGGATTGTTGCAATATGGAATCTGAATTGATTCCATTCGTCCCATGCAAGCCTTTTCTATAAGTCACCCTGTAAAACGCTCTCTCCCAAAAACATGCCGAATAGTCAGTCGACGAGTCACAACTCAATCTCCCACTAACGTCGCTTGGATATTGCCAGAGACTATCCATATTGAGGACCCCGTTGTCGAAGACAGTCCTATGGATACTGTACATGTTCCAACTGGTTCTTTTTCGAGAGGAAATCACCCACTCACTCTAAACGAACCCAAACTCAATGATTCTCAGAGATTGGGCCGCGTGGTTCATTGGGGTCCCTACATGTCGCTCTGGAGGGAAGCAAGATACTGAAACCAGAATCGATGATCCCAGCACTCTTACAGTGGTCTCAGAGTAGACGGCACAACCCCCAAAACGTTTTCTTTTAGATGCGGCTCCATGTAAACCATTATCATAAACCTCCTTGTTGTGGGGGTTGTGCCATCTACTCTCAATTCACGACTCTCTAGAAAGTGTTGTGAATTGAACTCCCTCGACGATAGAGATGACGTTACATCCATCGCTTGACCAATGAGGGGAGCGCCCGCTGTGAGGTGGAATCCTGCCTGCTGAGCAGATTGTGTGGAACTTTCAAAAGCTTTTGCGCTGTATGCTGGTGGTCTTGTGCTTCACTTCGGCTTTTCTGCAGCTTGGGACAAGTATTGACCTTGATCCTTTTGAACTTGGGACATGTGGCACGAACGTGAAAATGATTTCCACCATGCAGTAATTCAGTTGCAGAAAGATGCCCGAACCGAGACAGAGAAGCAGACACCTTTAGCATCCTTTAGCCTTTAGCTTCAACGAGGCAGCTTCGATCCATCCTTTACAAATTGGGCGTCCTAACATTGTGACACCAAATGCCAACATCAGTCAGTCGAGATGTCTTCAAGTCTTCCTGGGGGTGAGGCAGAAGCACAAGCTCTTTGAATGGGTGGAGGGTTCATCTAGCTCGAGCTCTTCGAGCTGGCCCAAGATGATCTTCCATCGTTTGTCCGAAGAGCTGTGGCTCCTTCCCTCCAACGAGGCTGAAGGAGAACACGGAGATTGGCTGCCGCGATGATTGGTTTGTTAGACGTGGATTCAGATGGCCAATGGAGGGGATTGAATGTTGGAAGTTGGGGGGCATTTGGGGGCTACTTATGCCGCACACCTAATTCCTAGTGCCCCAGAAGGATTTCCAGCTCCCCGTGGATAGCAAATACCGTATCCCACAACAAAACTGCTACAGGTCATAGAACGAGATCATTCATCCTGGGAAGCTGCAATGGCGATGGTTGTTTCTTCATCGGTTCACTGGGGGTTTGTTCTCCAGCGCTTGCACCCCATCTTTGATCATCTCTGAGAATCACAACCGCAACCACCCGCAGTGAATCCAGGCTGGTTTCAAGCGGTAGATGGCACAGATGCCATGATGTCCTTTAGATGGGGGTCCATATAAACCACCTCTTGGGGTCTGTGCCATCTACTCTCAATCCACTATATATAGGAATCTGGGGATTCCTTCATTCTGTGCCTTTGGGCCGAGCTGAAAACAATGTAGCTCCGAGCTGAACCCGGTGGGTCACTAGGAGTGGCTCAGCGTCGGCGCCTGACCTTGCTCTTTGTGATGCTCGGGCGGGCCCTGTTGGGGACGATCCGCAGCTTTATCAAGTTTCGCGCGCAGATGAGTGAGCCTTGGGTGCTTGTACTTAAGGCTGGTCATATATCCCCCCAACAAAATTCAAGAAGGCAAAAGACCAGGTTGTACATGGTTTTGACATGTTTTGACTGGGTCTTAGCACCTGTCAGGGATCAAGCTTTTGGCTCATAGATCATCACGAAAACGCATCGATCCAGGGGCGTCATTGGGCGAATCCAATGCGGTCAAGCTAGTCACTGCGGTCACGCGCCGTTGTCTGGCTCGGGCCGAGGCCTTTGTCAGACTTCAATTGGTCCAAGTAGGTAGAAAAATCCGTAGAAGTCCAGTCAGACGATTTTGGGGCACGACCGAAGTAAAGGACAATCCTGAACTCGGGTCACCTTTAAAGACATACCTTTTAAAGGACTCCCAGGGAAAGGATGTGATGGATTTGAGCGGTCAGCATTCTCTCTCCCACAGAGATCGGCTGGTAAATCGGCTCCGGTTTTCTGACTTGGCAAGGAAAATTGGAACCGTCACCTTTACCTGTGACCAGAGCTCCACACAGCTTTCCATGGACACCATGTCTTTGCGGTTTCGCCGCAGTTTCGCCTCTATTTTTGTCTCCAGTCATCTGAGGACGAGAGCTCAGATGCGAGCCGATTGGACGAGACTGAAAGTCGCGAGAGCTCGAGGTTCTTGTGTTCTGGGTTCTTCATCAACTGGATCATATTCCTCTTGGATTCTCGTGCAGATTGGTTTGTAGAAGGATTTTCCATGGCTGGGCTCCTCTATTGTTGGAAAACCGACGGAGAAAAAATGACGCAGACATACCCGCCGACCATTGTCACGTTCCTTGGATCCTGGTGGCGGTGGTGATTTACAAACTGGAAATCCCACCTTCCACTTGACAGAGGATCCTTCATAACTGCATAAGGCATCCTTCATCAGCCACCTAAAAATGTCAAAGCTCCCTGGGCGCCATGTACTACTGTAGACTCCGTGATTGGATGTCGACCCTCCATATGAAGAGCTCTTGTTTTTTCATGTCTGGGGGGGCATTTTTGGACTCAAGAGTCTATAGATCAGTGGCTCTTGATGTTGCTTGCTTCACCCTCCCAAGGACGTCACCGCGAACTGCGGCTTCCTCTTGGGCTTCTCCGCGGGGCGCCACTACTTCCGCTGCACCCAGCGCGCTCCGTCCCACGGACCGGAGGCTCCAGCACTGGCGCCCCTGGTGCGACCGCAGGCCGTGAGCCCCGAGGCCGACGAACTGCGACGCGACGGGCGTCGCGGGGCTGCGGCCTCGAGGTGCGAAAGACGGACGTGGCTTGTGCGGGATTGGGTGTGGGGTGGCGACGAAGGGGCTACTACGCGACGGAGATCGATGGATTGGATGGCTGGGTTGATGGGTTCGTAGAAAGTGCTGCTAAGAAGTCGCAGCAATTCAGCTGAGTAGGTGGCATTCGCAAGTGCATGCAGCTGGGGCTGCTGTGTGACTCTCCATGAAATGGTGCTACTTGAGGCTTTAGGAAACCTTTGTGTAACTTGTTGGGGTTGGAATGCTGGATGGGGCGATCACATGCAATCACTCAACCTCTTGGCCCAAGTTTCATCAATTCTGGCCTTCCTCTTGGCTGCGGGATCAACAGTTCTACTGTATATTATGTTCTGCCATACCTTTTAGGAACTCAGCAATCATTGTGGCAAAATCTTGCCCAAGACTCCACTGACAAAATGGATGAGAACCTGCCAACTAGATGCTTCAATCACTTACAACCCCGGACGCCAAGCAGGATCCCTCAAGCAAACTGTCGACCTTTGCGTTTTTGACTTCTAGAGGCAGAGGATGGTGAGACCACCCAGCGTCACAACGATGCCAGTGATGATGACCAGCCCAAGTCCTCGTTTGCTTCGGTGCCCCGACGGAGAGAAAAACAACAGGATGGGCCGGGCCATCACTTCCGATCAATTCACGTGTTCAGATGTGTTCATATGTGTTAATCTGATTTAGGCCATCTGATGGCTAATATGTGTTAATCTGTGTTCAGATGTGTTCATCTGATGGCTGGGCCACTGGCTGAAGCTTCAGCTGACTCGATCCGGCTTCGTCCAGGAACTCGGACGCGAAGCGCGTCGGTCGATCGTTTCACGCGCTTTCGCCCCGAGGAAAGGTCTTTGTCCAGAGAGGTGGATCATGGGCCGATGTTCCGGTGCTATGCCAGCAGGTGTTTGCTGGGTGTCTTAGTCTAAGGCTAGTATATATCTATATATATATACTGTATATATACATATTGACATAGATACTTACATGAAATTTTATGTTGTTTTTGTTTTTGTTATTGTTTGTTTCTTGTTGTTGGGTGAAATCCCTTAAGACTTACGATGTTGGTCTTGTTGTTCACTTCCGAGTTCACTTCAAATCCAAGGTTTCTTAGTGGCTTCAGCTCTAGAATGCTGGCTGTTGAGCTACTGGGAAGCTGGAATCCTCGGCAGCCGCGATGATGAAGTCGATGTGTTCCGTCTCTACCCTGGTTGCTTGACGATGAAGACCTGAGGACGACCCAGGCATCTGACGCAACGGTTCTGGACAACATCACCTATAGCCCTAAGGATCCAGTCGTACCCTCTGAGAAGGTGGGACTGGGGTGGGTGCCAGGAGGGTCCAAGTACCTTTTGAGGAGGTACTTGGATCCCTAGGGTAGTGAATGATCAACACTTACTCTACACTTTAACTTTTGGTTTGAGCCCATGAGTCTTGTGAGGGGTTCTGGATGGACCGCAGGACATCCACACCTTTCAACAGGTGCCCACTGAATAGCCCATTGAGAAGCCCAGCCAGCCTCACCTTTCATGGAAGGTCCTCGCATTGAGTTTTTCAACTGCATGGTTTTATCGATAGCCATCGTCTCACCCAACCAGACAGAAGCGAAGATATGTGAAGATAGTGCAGAGCTGGTGTACCAATGACAGCTCAATGTCAACAGCAGCAGCAGCAGCAGCAACAGCAACTACTATTGTTTTGTTCCATGGTGACTGTTCGTGAAGCACTCTCCGACATATTACTGTATTTTGTTTGAACATTGATTTGGAGATGTTTAAAGTCTAAGCGAGTTTACCTCATGTGAGGACGGCATGTTTTTGCTTGACTTTCGGCCGAGGTTTCCCTAGGAAGCAGTCCCCCAGCGCTGTGCCGCGTCCCTACTTCCAATCCTGGACGCCGGACTTCTCTCGCTGGCGTTTGCGGCGCCTGATCTTGGGCAGCTGGCGAGATTTGTTTTACTTCGTGTTGCTCTACGTGCCGCTTTATCCCTTTTCCTTTGGTGCCTTTATTGGTGCCTTAGACTCAACTCGAGTTAGGCCGCAGGTGTAGGGGCAGGCTGTGGGAAGCAACAATATTCCTGGACCATCCTGTTTGGGTGTCCAATGGCTAGGTGCTGTAGGGAAGTCCAGCCAGCACACCCAGACAGGATGGTCCTGATACTGGTAGTTTGTTCCCCACCTGTCAGGTGAGGGTGGTTAGACAGTCCTTGCCATATTGTTGATCCTGATCCTCCACTGTGAGGAATTTCACAGCTGGTAGAGAGGCTTCGGTTTAAACATGAGACACATCTCTTTGTCCCATCAGCTCACTGACTATGGCGGTATCTTCACGATACCCCAACAGCAACCCCCCCGCAGCGCAAGGTGGGCTGCATTGCAACTCAATCTGACCAAGTTGCATTTGAGCACTTGATGATTGTGTCAGGGTGGTGGAGGCAGGTTTGCACATACCTCATCAACTCAGGTTCCCTTTTCCTCTTGGCACGTTGGAAGAGAGGCAACAAGGACCCTGAGGTCGCGAGAAACTGGGTGATGACAAGCGGCTTCTTCAATGTCCTTGAGTGGCCTCTCGGACTTTTTGGTGACTTGTGGTTCAGCACCAGAGGTGCCCCTTTTTTGGCATTGGGCCCCAAGGTTTTTGATTTTCTGAGCACCATGCATCCCAGGTCACCACCAAATGGATTGGTCAGATTGTTTGGTATGACTGTTGTTTATGCCCCTCGGAACTCATGGCTCAAATTGCCTTGATTGATATGTACTATTATGATTTATTATGTACTGCACTATATTTGGTTTTGGATGGTTTTGGGCCAAGGGTCCTAACATGAAGCGAGTTGGTCCTTATAAGGTGTTTTCTCTTCGTGCCGCAGTTCTTGTTCATCCTTTTTTTTGCTCAACGCTTCTTCCAGGTTCTGCAGTGGGTTGTTTTCCTATCTCAGCCTCTTGACCGCTCAAAGGGCCTATTTCTACCTCTCGTGCTTGCTGATCTGCTGGGAGTGTCGGAGGCTGGAGGAGCGCGCCAACGACTTCGCGCGGCAGTTCCCGCAGCTCAGTCCGCGCCAGCGCGCCTCGGTCCAAGAACTGGGTTGGCCCCTTTGATCGAGGCTCTCAGGTGAATTTCTTTCATTACAACCTTTCCAATCCTTTCCACACCTTTCGTATTACTTATCACGAAAGCTGAACACAAAAAGGACAGAGGCAACATTATTTTCCGGGGGATGGTTTTGTTTTGGTTGTGCAAAGTTGTGCATGTGGAGACCAGGCTCCAACTTGGGGCCAACATGGAAGTGGTGCAAAGGGGTGCAAAGGCTGAGAAAGTGGTGCACCCTGGTGGATGGCTCACACCGGCCTACCTGGGCACAGATTCAGTTTCAAGGACTTGGTGCCCCGGAAGATTTCCACATGGAACCTGACCACATCTGAACGCATGTGCAAACCACGGGGTACTTTAGAGGAAAATCATCGTCCAGTCTGGTCCAGGCCATCAGGGTCTCCTTTTCCAGGTGCCATAAGGAACCACTGCATCATGGTGCGATGCTGTGGCATCGCTCGACGTCTTTAGCGGTGCGAAGGTTGAAGGTCTTTACTTGGGGGGGATGTGTGGTGAATTTCTGGCCACCCCTGTGATATAAGATACGATGTAATGTGTGGAATTCTTCAGCGTCCTGTGCTTGGCCGCATTTGGCTACACCTCTTGCCTGGATATCCGGCTTTTTGATCTATTTGTGCAGACAAGTCCGCACCGGAACCTCCCGCTGCGTGAAGCCAAGGCTATTTGCAACATTTCTGCTTGGCAAATGAGGTTAAGCAGCTGCAGCAAAGGTCAGCGCCATTAATCCGATATGTTTTCCTACAGCGCTTGGCTTATTTGGCACTGGATGTGGCTCGACAATCTTGCGACGCATGGCTGCCCTTCAATTTGGTGCACTATCTTTTTCGCCACGTGATGTTCTTGAGCGCTTTGGCCATAACTGCGTGGCGGATTGGAAAGCTGAACTTCTCCATCTACGACTCTTCTCCAGAAAATTTGAGCCAGGTGTCCTTACAAGTCCAGTCTGACCAAGTAAAACCTAGCCGTTCACCTCCTTGAGTAGTTCTTGTTGCAAGGCTCACTTGGAAAAATAGGTCGAACTGACCGCCTAACTGACCTGTTTCCCTTCTTGATGTCTGGGAACATTCGAAAGACCTCTTACAATCCACCCTACCAAGCTACCTTTGTTTGGTGGCTTAAGGTTCGGAACCATGCGAGCCGTGCCGCTCTGTCTTTTTCTTGAGCCAAACGTGTGCAACCATGTTGTTGCGTGTCTTTCGTTTCACAGCGGGGAGATGCCCTTTTTTGGACTCACACTCCCCCTTGCGAATTTTTCGCAACTACGGTACGATCGCCACCTGGTCCTTGACCAGGAAAAAGCTGAAACCGCACCACCTGCCTTGGGTGTTCGGTAGACCATCCTTCCGCCAGTCAGAATCCACGAAGATGAGCCGGTTGCCGAACTTCATCGTCGACAAATTGAGGACCCACGCCACGGTCACCCGGAGATACTCCAACGATCTCAAATTCTCGGGCGTGGACCTATGCTCAGGGTGGAATCGTTGGACCCGCAAGCTATGTCGACGAGTCAGCCAAGTGGCGGATGGCAAGCGTAGATAGTCCCAAGCATCGGTGCGAGGAACTGGTCGGAACTTCGTCGCCTCTTCATCAATCAACAGCTGCACCTTGTCGAACAGAATCTGTGTCCACCACACCGAGGGCTGCAAGGTCAACTGATCATCTTCGACTCCATAGGGAGGGATCAGTCGAGGAACCTGAGGCCAGTGCGGCCGCTCCCAAGGGTTCTCATAGCCCCGGTGTGGATCTTCTCCTGGTTCAACTGGTGGACGAGGCATCGCCATGTGCTTAGGCGTTTGAATCCACGGAGGTGCTTCATCCGGCCAAGCTGATGCCAATGAGGTAGGTCTTGAAGTAGATCCCCCATAGCCCTTGGCCGTTGACATACTTTTGGATGAAGTCCCCATTGCCGCCGCTCCTCGAGCCGCTGCTTTTCCTCCCTGCCCTTCGCAAAGTTGTGCCGGTGGACTTTTCCACAATGAGTTTTCTCCCCCCGATCTGTTGTTGGCATTGATGTCCGGCACATGTTGCACGTACTTGGGCAGAATTGGAGGAGATTTGGCCATCGGTTGTTGTCCAACCTGAATTTCCTCTGGGATCACTGGTGGAGCTTTCACAGGTGGAGAACCCGTAGCCCCTTCATATACCTCCCACGTTCTTGTACCCGAGGAAGAAGACGCTGAAGTGCCCCCTTCCTGGTAGCCGAGGTTCCTGGACTCCCGGCCGCCTCCACTGAAGCGCAGTTGAATCTTTCCCCAAATGCCATGGCGCACGCTCGACGTTTCTAACTCTACACAGGAAGCCTCTAGGCTACTGTCAGGATCAGCTGGTCCTCCTAAGGGCACCTCTTCTGACCCTTGCGTGCGGCCCGACGCAACAGATTCTCTGGCCTCTTGTTCACTTTTGTTTTCTTTTTCTTTTCTTGATTCTTCTTGTTGTGACCCTTGGTCTTTTGGTTCCCTTGCCGAGGATCCACCTCGCAGGGCACACAATCGAGGTCGAACAGAACCCTTGGATTCCCCCTTCTCGCTAAAGCTGATTTGTTGACCCTGTGGTTTAAGAGGTTTCGAATCCCCCGGTCCTGATCTCCTCTTGTTGAACAAACACGTGGCCTCAAAAGCTAAAGCTACAGCTAACGAAGCAACCACAGCGGCCTTGGTGACCGCATTGGGCCATTGGTGACAAGCCGCACAGCTTGCCATGCACAAAGCTACCTTGGCCAGCCTCACACCACCATCATTCTCGCCCACCATGGAGTCGTCGTTCGGGGCCTGGTCATTCTCCCCCATGTCGATCATGTTGATGAACGTTCTGAAGCGTTGCCACGAACTCTTCACAGCTATAGCCTTGGTCAAAAAGTCCGCAATCAACTTCGACCCCTCCATGTGGTAAATCTGCCACGTCCCCAACCGAGCCCTCTCCCGTAAGGCATAGGATCTCAGCCTCAAATGCCTTGTTCGCCAGGGACCGTCCGGCTGTTGAATGATGGCAATGGCAGCTTGGCTATCACCATACGTGACCACCGAGGGCAACTCCCCCAGGCCCAGCACTTCCCCAAGTAGCGCCTGAAGACTGTCCCCCATCACCGACGATTCGATGTAGGCCAAAAGTTCAGCTTCTGCCGTAGAGAGCGCCATGCAGCTTTGTCGTGATGATTCCCACTGCACCACTCCTCCACCAATCATAGCCACAATGCCCTGGACACTTTTTTCCCCTTGAGGGGCATAGGAGACGTCGCAGTAGATCTCGACCAGGTCCATGCTGCGCTCACGAGCTAAGGCGTCATCGGGTCCTCGATCCTTATCTCGACAGCGGCCATAGGACAAGAAGCACTCTGCTGTGGCATTCAAATACTCCAGGATGTAGTGTCCCGTCTGAACCGCCCAGCGAGGATGTTTTGTGACCTCCCGACCCAGTGCACCGATGGCGTAGGCTAAATCCGGCCTGCTTCGCACCGACATCCATAGGATCTCCCCAGCAATCGCCTGAGCCTGTCGCACGTCCTCGATCTTAATCTCTTCCTCGACCTCCAACGCCGCGAGATGTTCCTTGGGCAATGGCGTCGACCTTTTTGTCGTGATCCCCCTTCGTCGAAGAAGGTCTTGTAGATAGGACGGTTGTCCAACCAAGATGTTGTCCCCCTGGAACTTCATCTCGAAGCCACAAAATCGAACCCACTCCTCCGTGTTCACCTTCTCGGGTTTGGAGGTTTTCCACTCTTCTTGAATTCGACCCACCAACCCATCATGCGCCAATGAAGTGCCCATCACCAAGAGATCGTCAACGTAAACCAGCATCAATCCCACCGGCTTCTTGTCTCCCTCCTTCACAATGCGCCATAGGTTCCTTTCTTTGGTGGGCTGCAACTTGAACTTCATCCCTTCACTGGTCCACTCAAAAGTGGAAAAACGCTCATCCCTGTGGACCGCCCAGTGGCTTGGAGAAGTCTGGAACCCGTAGAGCGCCTTCTTGACCACCCACACTTCATTGTCCGGACATATGCCCAACTGGGACATCAAACGAGGTGGAACCACAGCGACTGGATTGGCTCCCGGAGCCACCGGCCTTGGGGCCTGTAAGAACGCACTTTTGACATCGAGGGCTGACAGCCACCAGCCTTCATGTGCTGCTTGACGAACTGCACATCTGATCAAGGTTCCGTCAGCACCTGAGGCATAGCTCCCTGCTGGTCCCCACGAAGGATCTGCCGTAGGAGAGGCCATATTTCCGCATATGACGGCACGTGCACGATGTTTTCCAGATCCACCCTTACGAACGCACACCATTTTTCCTGGGATCAATTCTGTCCCTCTGGAAGCGCTTCACGGGCCATCGGTTGTACAGCTTGGGTGTCATGCACAAGGACGTTGTATTCATATTGAAAAGCTGGAATCCAATCTTGGGGATTGGCTCGAACTTCATGCAAAGGCACCGTGATGGTCTGCAAGATGTCTGGTTCTTGAGCTTGGAGGCTGCACAGCTGCACACGAGTGTCCATCTCCACTCGGCCCAACATGATCAGATTGTCCTCCAAGTCATCTCGCCATTTCACGAACCATTCCACCTCCAGTCCTGATTGAGCCCCCTGTGCAGCATTTCTAGGCACATCATCCACCAGATTGGCAAGTTGTTTTTGTAGTGTCATGTGCTGCCACTCCCACGTTTCCTTCACCTTGTCCATGTCCAGCCATCGCCCTTGATTCACCATCGTCTCGTCCACGGTCCTGCCAGCGGGATCCACATTCATGGCTCGAACCCCAGTGGCTGAGGCCGCAGTTGCAGATCGTGGGAACTTCTCCGGGGCGTCCTCCCATAGTTCCGAAGTTGATGTACTCGGCCTCAAAATTGGCGACGATGAAGAATACTCCCCCCCCGCTGGCAAAGGAACCGTACCCACGTGCGAATTCCCTTTCCAGCTCGGAGTGTTCCCAAAAGGCTGTTTGCCTGTCATTCGTCGATGAGGTTGTCCCGGCCGGTCATCTTCTTCCAGTTGTAGTTGAACCACTTCTCCATGCGGTCCTTGTTGAATCCGAAGCTGTTCTCCTTCTTGATTTGTTTGTACAGCTTCACGGACATGTAGTACACGATCATCTTTGAGTTGTACCACCCATCCTCCATTCACCAAGTGGCTTGGACATAGGATCATAGCATCCGCAAACGGCGCCACTAATCCACCACCTTTGTGCCATTTCTTCACCTTGACCAACACCCTTCCCCTGTAGGGCAGCATCGGAAGGCAAGGTACTCCCAACGCTTCCAACTGTTTATACCTTCTCTCCATTGCAGCATAGCGGAAAGCATCCGGCCATGATGTCACCTCACAACCATGCTCTGCCAGGTGCAGTCGGACCTTTCTCTTGAGTTGATGCACCTCGGATTCTGCATGTCCATTGGAGGCTGGATCATCCCCCGCTGTAGTCGTAGGAACAATGCCATTTCGAGCACACCAAGCCGTCATCGGTTTTGAGATGAGCTCCTTGGCCCGGTCGGAGTGCAGCCTGTTGATGTAGATGCCCTCGCCTTAAATCCTGCCAATGCTTTTTGCATAGCCGTCACCACTTCATCCTGGGCCCTTGAGGCGATTGGCTCCACATGCACCACGTGTTTCACTGGTACACTTTTAAGACTTTCCTCCAACTCCTTTTGAAATCGTTCCTCCTCCGGTGTTTCTTCCTTTTCCAGGTCCACCTCCCCCGGTTCTTCATCTTCTCGTTGAAGGTGTTCCTGTTCTGGTAGCCCTTGATCATCACCCTCTGCCCCTTCCTGTTCCAGAGCGTCTTGATCTCCCACGGTCTCCTTTTTGTCCTTGCCAAAGTCCGGAACCAGCGCCACAGCCACCAAGGCATACTTCATGTAGTGACTTGTTGCCAGATCCTTCGCTCGAGGTAAAGGCCCCACGATATCCACCGACATAGACCACGAGGAAGTCATAGTGTGCCCCTCCTTTCTCCTCCGATGCGGTCGTTGTGCCCCCATTTGTTCGACGCACAACCGACAATCCCGTCGAAAAGGTGTGTGCCCTTGTCGGAAGTGTTGAGCCCATAGTTCCCTCTCCCTCGCATTGAGCGCCTTGGCAATCCGAGGACCCTGTTGCACCAACCTGTCCAGGTAGATCTTGAGAGAGGCCCATACCGCCGCCCGGAAGCCCCCATAGTGCCCAGGACTTGGATTGATCGATCCGGTCATTCAGGTTGTCTGCCAAGGGTTCATCATGCCCAGCGGGACTTCTCACTCCAGCATGTTAGGCAAGTTGGTGATGATGCTCGTAGGCTTCTTTCGACAGTGTCCCATGGGACGTTGATCAAAACTGATCATATTCATGCCCTCCTCAGATGCCAAATCCTGAAGTTCCTCCCAGCTCCAAAACGACGGCATCTGACTTCCCAGTTTGTCTTTTCCCGGGTCCTCAGGGCTTTCCAACAGAAACCCGGTAGGTTCTTCTCCCAGGCCATAGCGTAGTCGAGCTTCCTCCGCCATGTAGAATATCCCCAGCTGTTTTAGGACCAGGGCAGTGTCATGATCCGCTAAGCGCTGTTCTCCTGCACTAAGATGAGGTAGTCCAAAACGTCCTTCTCCACGATCACGTAGTGGCCTCGGTCCTGGTCTCTTGAACCTCATACGAGAAACAGTGCGACAAGGCGGTCCTCCCACCACACATTTGATGGCCCCTTTTCTGGCTAACTCTGTCAAGAAGCCCCATAGTCTTGGTCCATGCACATCCTGGTCCTTCCCCTTGGTGATGTCCAGGGTGATCACGTCCCAGCCATGAGCCTCCAAATCCTTCCATTCCTCCGCCTTCTCCCCTGCATAGAGGTGAAGTAGGATCTTTTTTGACTGTTGCAGTCGTCTTCTCACACTTCTGTTCCACGGCAATGGACTTGATGAGTTGTCTGGAGCTTCCGACATGTAGCGAAACACTCGGCTTGGGACTTGCGGGAAACGCTTCTGCCACCACATCATGATGTCCCCATCCAGATTCTCCTCTTGGTTCAAGTCCTCCACTTTCTTCCGCTCGGCATTCTCAATGTCCGCGATGAGGGCCAAAGCATCCTCCTCAGCCACCACAGGACAGCCATCCCGCAGCCATGAAGAGATCTTTCCCCGTTTGGGGTGCACCACCACACATCCACTGCGGCTCCATTGTAGTTTATAGCCAAGATCGATCAGCCCCCTCACTGGAACGATAGGTTCAATATGCCCATCCACCAAAATGGTCCCCGTCACCGGATGTTGTCGAAGCCACACCCGTCCATGTGCCAGATCCACCGGGACCTCTTCCGCCTCTTCAATCTCTTTGCGAGACCCATGTCGTAGTGGATGTGTTGCCCCACCGTCCAACAGGCCAACCTTGTCAACCATTCCCTCATCAACAATAGACGAAGGCTCCAACGATTTACATTGAACCGCCATGAGTCGTGCCCTTTGGAGGGACTTCAACAAAGCCGAGGCCTCCTCCACCAAGCCGCCCACAGAAGTCATAGTCTCTTCTCCATGGGGAGCACCACCACCAGGCTTTCCTTTTCCCCCAGTAGGCACTTCCTCCATCGATGTTCTTGTCCCGGATGAAGCTGAAACATTGGTTTCCTCTCCCCCAGCACCACCAGCGTCCGTCTTTTCCGGACTACCACCCGCGCTTCCTCCCTTCACCTTCGCCACCTTGACGTTTTCCTCCCCCTTTCCCTCTTTCTTCAGGAACGGGCACGACGTCTTGCTGTGGTTCAGGCCTGAGCAGTTGAAGCACCGATTTTCCTTTGGACTCAACCTGCAATGCTTGAATTTGCAACGGTCACCACGACGACACCCTTTTTCGGTCATCCAAAACCTGCAGGTATCTTTATCGCCGGCACCGCCTTCCCGAAGTTCACCTCCAGTTGTCCCCGTCGAGGTCGTAGTCGAAGTACCTGATGTAGGTTGGACCGCCACTGCCTTCAGTGATAATCCCTTCCCTCCACCATTTCCAGCGCCCATCGACAATTCCTCAGCCTCGGCCTGTAGGTGCTCCGCGAAGATCTTGACATTCTCAAGAGTTGGACGAGTGTCCACCAACAACTGCTGCCGACTGGTTGCCAATCGGTATGCCACTTGCGCCCCAGACTTCGCCATGTGATCTGAAGCCTTCACCAACACCCCTGCCAATACCACAGGGTCTGGAAGCATCACTCCCAGTTCTTCCGAACGGCTCCACCACCTCCTCCATGTGCGGATGCCCTGGGCGACCTCCAGCATGTTGTTGGTCAGCTTGAGCTCCGTCAGATTTCGGATTAGGCTCATCCGTTCACTTTGTCCTCCAGGTTGAAACTTCACGTAGAGGATGAACAACACCTGAGCGACCGTCATCTTCCTAGTCGTCACGACCTCATTCTTGACGTTCTCAGGCACAACCTGCAACAACAGGCTCAACATTTTGCGTTCCGTACGAGGCCATTTGTTCGCCTCTTCCAAACAGACAGGACCCAGACGAAGTCGTTGGAGCGGATCCGCCGTCAGCCATTCCTCATAGGCCTTGGACACGCTCTTCAAGGTCAACTGCCACCACTGACTCGCTCCCGGGCTGATCTCCGACACAATCGGCTCCAGCGTCGTAAGCCAGTCACCAAACGCCAGCGATGTTGCTTCGAGGCCCAACACCGGCAATTCCACTGACCGGGTTTGATCACCCAGCGATTCCTCTGGCGCCACCCATGCATTTGGCGATGTAGATGGTCCAGCAACACCATTTGGAAAAATGCCGCACACTCCATTACCCCACGGAAGTTGTCCAGGTAGACCAGGAGGATAAGGCCATGGGTAGGCCACAGGTGTTGCACCCGGAGCCATAGGTCCCACATTCACGATCGGCGCCGTCACCTGTTTCGTGGTCTGCCCTTCTCCACCACCTTGAACTTTACCTCCAGGAGCTTCCACTGCGGACTGGAAAGACGAGTTCGAGCTCGGCTGACCCAACTTTTGCATTTCTTCTTGAAACCTAACCTCCGCTTCTTGAAGACATTTAGCACGAAGTAGTTCCACGGGATCAGGTACTCCACGACTGCCTTGGGCTTGGTCATGTAGTTCACGAAGTTTCTCAGCCGTCCATGGATTCACCGGTGAACTCTTCACGGAACCCTTCATATCTTCACCAACCGTTCGTTCTGGTAGATGATCTTGTCCCGCTAGTCGACCGCTAGATATCTGTTCTGCATCCCTAGTGGTTCCCTTCATAGGCCCACCAGCTTCTCGTGGCCCCGGCAAGATCGGCATTTGTGATTGGCTTCCCACGTCCCCGGCAGAGGCGTTCCCAGGCCCGCCAACATCCCCCAGGCTTGCTCCTGGGCTGGCTGCAGCAAGCTCGGTGCCCCACCACCACCTTCGTGCCCTCCGACTTGTCCGCCAACATGGTGTCCAGGTACAGGAGGAGGTAGTGCCCCAGTAGGAAGAGGAGGAACCACCGGCCAGAAGCTCATCGGCTGCCCTTGAGGTTCTGTAGGGACTTCACGTTCTCGATTCTCGATCGCTCGAACTTCTTCAGGTGCAGGTCGTTCTCTCGAGGCACCAGCGGTCAACGCCGATGAGGTCTTCCTCAACGAGGGCGTCAACATCCGACTAGGCTCTAGGCTTTGTGCTCGTCGAACGGGTTCTTTTGGAGTCCCGGATGCTCTGGCTTCTTCTAGCAAAGCGTCCAACCTTTCATCTGCTGTCGGCTCTCGCCCTTTGGATTGCGAGCGCCTTCTTCTCAAATCCATGGCGGCCAGCAACCTAGCTTTGCTAGGGTGGTCTTTCTACCTTGGGCTCATAACCCATGCGAGCCGTGCCGCTCTGTCTTTTTCTTGAGCCAAACGTGTGCAACCATGTTGTTGCGTGTCTTTCGTTTCACAGCGGGGAGATGCCCTTTTTTGGACTCACAGGAACAATTCCCACCCAGCAAGTACGAGAACCTGCAAAGCATCCTTGTAGCAGGTCTTTCGGGTTCGGGGTCCGGTTTTGGCAGAAAGGTATAGAGGTCAAACGGCCATGTTTGTAACCAATTTGTTTGAGGGGGATTGGGGACACCCCACAAAACAAGAACAGGTAGAGAGTCTGCTGATTTTCAAGGGAAACTGGGGGAGTCATTATTCGCTCGGTGCGTTCTAGGAAAAGCTGCACAACACGGTGATGGACTTGTTGCCCCGCAATTGGGCTGAGCACTGGGGGCACAGCACCAAGCTTCAACTCGAAGTGGTGATGCAACGTCAGCATGCTGAGGATTGGTTCCGTTGCTGGGATGACCATTGGACACACAGGATACCATTTACCGCATTTACTGTATGTGTTAGTTTCTGATAGTTTCTTAAGTCTTAGGAAGTGTCTTAGGAATTATATATATCGTAATATATTATGCACACGTTGAACGATGTATATAAATGTAAGTTAGCGTTTTTATCTATGGGCATTTCTAGCGTATAATATATACTACATCAAAGCATCTACTTTTACCAGCACCACTTTGGAACTGGGCCAGAATCCCCGCTAAGGGCTTTGGAGGTCCTTAGATTTAGAACAAGATATGAAATAGAGTGGACGTCCTTTTTCATCCTTTATGTCACTTGGATCTCTCCCTCTATATAAACATGAACCGGGGGGTGCAAGGAATAACTTGCTGGTATGACCTAATATGTGTGACACTCCCCTCAGAACTCAGAACATGAACCGACACTCCACGAGCTCGCCACTGGGTTTTCGCCCAGGCTATTTGCAACACAACATCGACACCGGCCGGCGCGACGCTTGCATTTGTGTCTTTCACCTGCGCTTTGCGGCTAAGAGCCACGTTTTGGCCTTGAGCGTCCTGACGCTCTTGACGCTGCCCGTGCTGAATAAGTTGCTGGAGACCTGGTTGAGCTGGTTTAGCAGATCTCCATGCAGAGTGAAAATCCAAAGAGGCCCCCAGATGAAGGAAGTAAGGGAAGCTCTCGAAATCGGGACCTCCAAAGTCCAAAGATTTTGATTCCAGTCAGTCTGTTTCTGCCCCCCCCCCCAAAAAAAAGGGAGCCATTCAATGCAATTTTGGGCATGGAACTTCTTCAACCGAGTCTCCCTCCGGGAGATCCGCTTTTGGATCACGAGGGTTTGCTGAACCTGCGACCCAGGAGCACTACGGACGCCACGTGGTGAACGACGGGCTCTTGCTGGGAAGTGATGGCGTGCCACCGGGAAGGGAGCTCTTGAATTGCAGTGCTTTCAACGAGTCCTTCTTGAGACCAGAGACCTGCGCTGCCTAGGCGGAGCCGCCACGGCGAGTCACGGGGCGCACCCGGACAGATGCGAGGGGTGCACCTCGCCCGATCCGCGTTTGGAGGAAAAGAAAGAAGCACTGGTTGGACCTGGGGGTGGAAATCCCACGGGCTGAGGTGATTTTTGGGTCCACTGGTCTGTTCTAAAGGATTATATAAATTGCCGGGTGGAGGCACTCGTGAGGAAAACAGGTGCTGTTGATGCTCAAATGTTACCCAGCCGATCCCAGTTGCGACTTGTATAATAAGTCACTACAGCCTGCTCAGTTCCTCCATAGAAATAATATGCAATAATGTAACAGCGAAACAGAATAACAACAACAGCATGCATTTCCAAAATAAACCAAGTGGCCAGATATAGGTGTATTTTATATAGATGGATCCAGGGCTCCTGGATCGTCTATAGTACATGATTTAGTCCTTGAGTTTTTGCATTGGTCTTGCATTCATCAACTAGGGTTGCTTCACATGATATCCTTTTCTTGCGGGGAATTGTTGGAAGAGTATGGCAAAGTATCAAAGCATGATGTCGTGTCGACCTTTGTCGCACCGAGGAGCGGGCACAGCCATCGCCTGGTAACCCAGTGGCTGCAGTCTGACTGGGGTCTAAATGGCCAGAATCTACACTGCCAAGAGTGGAATTTCCAAGACGGTTTGTCACAGATCCAGGAACCCGCACACATCCAGTCCCGATTTCGTCGAAGGGCGGCGTCCCGGGAGGGCGGACCCGGGACTGGTGATGGATTGTGATGGGGTCATGGAGTCCTAGAATCTGCAGAATTCCATCTGGGAGTTTCTGTAAATATATCCAAAGGGGAATGCTGTCCAGTGTCTCCGGTCAGACTTATTTGATGTTCCATTCGACTTCCCCAGCACCAGCACGACCAACATAGCAACCATGTGAAGGACATTGGTATTTCCATGGACCTTGAACGAAATGACGGCAAATATGGTCGTCTTTGGAAACGTCTTAGTTGCATCCATTTGCATCCAATAGGTGTGGGAACAAAGCAAAACCAACGGCCCTTCCAGTCCAAGTTCTGCACATATTTGTAGCACAGTCAGGCTGCACATAAACAGGACTCAAAGGACGATTAGGGGTCAGCCACTCGCTGGCGTGGCAGATACTCCGGGGTGAAAATAGATGAGGTGACTTTTTTAATTGCGCCAGGTTTAGGTATCAGGGGCATTCAGGTGTGTTGCGCCATCTATGCGCCCCGTGGCTAAAAAAACAGGAAGATTCTGCATGATGTTGTGCACTATTTTGCAGAAAATGGCGGAGATTGGGACCGCTCCATCTATTGCCCCACCGCAAAAGGACATCAAAAGGAAACGAATAAGTTCAAGAGGCAAGAGGAAATCAAGAAGAAATATGAGGAAATCACTATTGGTACCGGGCCACACATTTTTGCTCAAAGGTCAAATGTACAGAACTTGGCCATTGGGCCATCTATAGGCCCCAAACGTTTTTTGGGAAATAGGGAAAACTAGTATCCGCACAGACACCCCGCAGAATTTTAATTTTCTGCAATCCAAAGACCAGTTGCGCCATCTATGACGGCCAAATAGCGAGAAAAAGGAGTTACATGGCGCGGCTGTTCCCGCTATTTTTTTTAAGTTGCGCCAACAACTTTCACCCCGGTGTAGAAATTGCAAGATCTTGACGTATTGAATCATATTGACGTTTAATGTCATGTACCATTTGCATGTCCAATTTGCGCTAGCTTCTTGATGTCCGGCTCCCAACAGCAACGCCCACGCAGCAAACGCCGCCCAATCCGCCGCTGTTTGACCTCCCCTCGCAGCTGTCGGAGCCGCGAGCGCCCCCTCTGGGCGCGGGCGCGGCGCCGATGGTGATCGCCTCGGTCTTCACGGAGCAGAAGCCCCCGGGAGGCACGAGCGGCCTTGCGCGAGGTTTCGGAGCGTTTTGGAGGGGCAGAGGGACCGCAGAGGATTCTGATTCTGGTGTTTGCGACTTCATTCGGCCCCTGGACAAGCTGGGCTAGATGACAAACTCCAGGCTTTGTTGGATTGAAGCAGTTTGGCGGCGTAGAAGTAATTGACTACCACACGACTTATTCTGTGTAGATGCATGAATGTGATTGATTTGTTTCTCCTGCAACCGGCTGACGTTGCTTTCAGACACAATCAGACACAAGTTAGTTTCCCCAGACTGCCATGCCATTGGCCTTGTTGGAGCATCCGCCGGAGCGTCCGCCGTGGTTCGCTGCTCATGGTCCCATCCGATCCTGGCAAATCAATCGGACCCACCGTAGACCACCACGCAAAAACATTTGTGATTTGGTGGTTGAGACCTCGGACTGCTAATTATATATTCTGCAATCGCGCTGCCTTAGGAGTGCATTTCAGTAGCACAGACCCCTGCTATAGAATCTGCAGGCAACAACGCCATTCGAAAGCACAAGACGTTTCTTGTGTTCATATTCTGAGGCACGCCTACAACAGAACATTCACAAAAGACTTGGGGTGTCCTTCGGCAAAGGCGCTCTTCCATTTCCGTTTGCTCTGATAAAATGCCTCTAGACCAAGGAAGACTCGAAAAATCTCAAAACTACAAGCAGCTGTTTGTTCAATCCAATTTCTCCACCCCTTTGCTTGGCGAACTCTGCGCGCTTTCCCCGCGAACACCAACGAGGCAGCAGCTTTGGAGGCAGGGCTGCTTGGTTCTTACTACGTGATCACTGGTGGGGTTGAGCACTAAGCAGAGAACCCAGTTGAACCTCGATCATGAGCACCCCCAAGGTCGCCTTCGATTTCCTTTTGAGTCCATTCGGGGTGGCAGTGGTGACCATGCAGACTCATGTAGCATTATTTGCCAGGAGGTGACCTGATGGTAGAGGTACAGAGGTACATATTATTATGTAAATACTGTACGCAAAGAGGTGCAAGAGATGAGATTCTTGTGGGTGGTGGGTGGTTTTTGTTCGTTGCTAGCCTTATTTTCTTAAAAAAAAAGAAAACTTTCATTGGAAAGAGCCTGTTTTCTAAAGTAAAAAGTCAAAAACACGTCAACAAAAGTCAATCCCAAAAGTCAAAGTCAAAAAAGAATCAAATCAGGAAATTTCAGAAAGTCAAACAAGTCGATTTGCCCAGATCCGATTGTTTTGACATTTTTTTCGCATGTTTTTTTTTGACTGTTGTTGTTTTTCGACTTTTTGTTTTTTTTTAAACTTTTTTTTTGACTGTTTTTGACTTTTCAATTTGACTTTTCTTTGACTTTGACTTTTCCAGCTGACTTTTTTTTGACTTTTTGTCTTGTTTTAAATCACGGATTCTGGCCTTACCATATGAAAGTTTTTTATAACCTTAGCCTCAGGCAGCTCAAAACATCCTCGCAGTATAGCAAGCATGTTCAGTCAAGTTGGGTGCTTCAGGGCTAGTTTTGTGCTCAAGGGGCCACATTGTTTCTGGACATGGGATTCCTTTGGCCGGGCTCACTTTCTGCCATACTCGGCCATCATACTCGCCATCTATCAAGATCTCTCCAGAGTTTCTGGTGGTGAGATTCGCTCGAAATCATGGGACAGGTGGACCAATTGGTTTAGAAGTTGAGCTGGACAATCTTGACTATTGCAGAACTCAAGATATTTCAAAACGCTTTGAACCCGGGGTTTGTTCTTGGAACCGAGAATTGCCCAAGCTCGGAGTCGATCCTCCCAGCTCTTCCAATTGCTTGGATCGGAGATGGCACCCCGAACCCCCCGGACCGCGTGGCATGGGCGGCCGAAACAGACGGCAGGCAACTTTTCAAAGACCGCCTTCGCAGCCTACGTCTTCCCCAAAGGCCGCCAGCTTCAGCGTGATGGCACTCAGAGGCGACGAAAGAACCGGAAGCGTCTTTTGCTTTTGGTGGATTCCGGAGGTGAGACATCCTTTTTGGAAGGAGTGGTGACCATTCCAGAGTCCAGATTCCGGTTGGGGGCTGGGGGAGCTGCATGTTGGGCTCTTCCAGAGAGAAGCTTGCGCTTCTTTGAGACAGTCCAGTCACCTCGACTACACACCCCATGCGTCCCTTGCATCCCGCATTCGGGATGGACATCACTTCCGCGGAACACTCTGAGAGTCTCAGACACGACCCATGGGACTGCCATATATGCCGATCAATTGGGGTGGTTTTGGGGGTCAATTGATCGGCATATATGGCAGTCCCATGGAGTGTTTGGATTTGGATCTCTTTGGCATATTCTTGCTATAGTGATCTGTAGTGCTAGCATGTGCTAGCCGATCCACTCGAAAGCAGACTTCCCAGCGTTGTAAACATGTACATTCAAGATATTCAAGGAACAACTTGTCATAGATCCGACTGCTACAACCCTTCTTTAGACATGCTTCGGAAGAACCGGTTTGTTCAACATAGAATATGAACCTTCCACCACCTTCCCCAAAATATAGAGCAAAGACATGCACAGAACAGGAGGACCAACAAATACACAACACATGGCAGGCAACCCCTATGGCTCCTCTGCCGCTCTCCACCGACCCGGGTCCGCGACCCGCTGCCGCCCTTCTCCGCGAGGGTGGAGCATCGAGAGCAGCGGCAGATCACCGGCTTAGTCGACCCAAACCTGTGCACCTCGCTTGCGGACCGGGACGGTGACGTCGGTGATGGGAGAAGAGGGCCGGTTCTCCGAGCGGTTCTCAGGGTGACCTGGGAACAGGGTGAGCAGTGGATGATGTGGACTTCCTGTTGGTTTCTTTTCGGAGTGTTTGATGCAGGATGCAGTCAGGTTTTGGGACCGGTTGAAGATGGTTAGGGGGTTCTGAAGGAGACTACTAGTCTACTAAACATACTGAAGATCTCCGCGCGGCTTGCACAACCTCCCGAGTCAACGCGTGGCAACGTAGTCCAGGATTTTTCCATCAGGGTTGGCTTCCTACAGTTCTGTAAGTGCTGGCAGGCGCCGTTTGAACTTGAACTTTCAGTCAGGCCACCCACTCCTCAAGTTCTGAAGGGTGAGGGATGTGCCGTGCCCAACGAACTCACACTTCCAGCGGGTCGGGCTGGGGATCAGCGTCGGCGAGCGTCGGCCCGTTGGATGAGGCCAAATAGTCCATGCCCTTTTGGGGGATTGATTCTTTGTCCACTGCAAGGCGTCCTTTTTGAATGAACGAATAGAATAGAACACACACACACACATATAGTCACATATACATATATATATATACATAGAGAAAGAGGATAATTTATTAATTTATAGGTATATATATTCTACCGGCTAGCGGAATATAAGAAAACATATTTTGGCTTGCAACTGTGATTTCCAAATTGCAGTGTAAGCAGAACTGAAAAGCTGATGCATCACAAGCATTTACACGACTATAAGTACTGCATTCGTCAACCCCAATCAGTGGTCAACCCCCAATCTTCGGGTCCTTCCTCTTGTTCGCTTCTACTGTTGCATGGGTTGTTCTGCCGTCTCCCAGGCCAATCGGCTCATATGGCGTACTCCATGAGCAGGCGGTTTCCAACAGAGCGACTGCTCTCCAACTACGCACAGCGCCTTGGATCGGGCTCGTTGGGCCCGGAGTTGATTCCCCCAAAGCCAGTGGCTGCAGCATGTGCAGTGCCAAGCAACCAATGAGAGAGACCGTCAGATCATCAGAGAGGTCTACCTGTACATCTGCACAGGTTAGAGCTGATTGGTTGATGTAGCTATACCACGTTTAGCTGAACTTGGCAGATGACAGTGCATACATGGCATGTTGTGTGTGTGAACACCTTTCCACGCAGAACATCAGGCAAGCATTATGATCCTATCCCGCCTATATAATGCTCTTGTCAGTGCATGTTCTTATTTGGTTCTCCCAGATGAGCCCAGATGTGGGGAATTCACTCCTATCCAGTGCTTTCAGAGTAGACGGCACTGGCTCCAGTGCCAATGCCCGTTGAAACCACTCTCTCTCTCTCTCTATTTCACCGGTACTTTCCACGAACATCCCGTTTTCACCGCGCACGGACCCTCTGGACGCACCAAGTCGGATCAAGTCTTCTTGACGTCACATCGTCGTGTCCAAAAGGCGCCGAGAAAAGAACACACACACGGCCCTTTTTGGAAGAAGCGACGGGGAAAAGAGCACGTTTGGCGCAAAAGTTCCTGTTGGGGTTTTGGAAGAACCCTGTGAAGCCGAGGCATGCTGAAGGCGGCGTGCCGGGGCGCCCCAGCAGTCTGTGGCAGACCGGACCCGACCGGAGCGCCTAGGGGTCCCAGACTGAGAAGATGGAGCGATGGAAGAAGGAACTTCCCTAACTTCCCTCCACTTTGAGCGATGAACTTTGCTCCACTACAGCAACTAGAGGAATATCGAATTTTCTTCGACATTGGAGCTGTAAGAGAAGGGTGAACATGTAACATGTATATGATTCTATCTCATTTCATGGCATGTGTCGGACATACGAGTAGGCATTTTGGCGTTTAAGTAAGACAGTGACAGTGTTCCTCCAATTTCAGATCTGGTCAGTTTGCACGTCCACAGATTGATTCTTTTGATTCATATATTGAGAGCCATCCAAGTTCAACTCAGGAGTTGTGGTCACAAGCTGAACTGCCTGTTGGCAGCCTCCCCACAATATTCCCCCATCATCATCTCCAAATCACACCACAGAAGACCACCTTTTCGGCAGTACGTGGCACTCTCTTGTGTGAAACCGGCCAGAGGGTTTTTTGGTTAGGATAGGATGTGAGACCCAAAAAGTGAGGCTGCTGCCCTGGGTGAACAGGAAGTTGATATCCCAGGACGTCTCTGCAATTCCACACTACCAAAGAATTCAGTCCCTGTGGCCACATGGATGGTGTCTTCCTCTTCTTCTCTTTCTCTCTCTCTCTCTCTCTCTTTTTCTTTTCCCTCTTTGTCTCTCTTTTCGCTCGCACGCAGTGCCCCACGTCGCTCAGGAAGTTGGCCACCTTTGTGACCAAGAAGCCCAGCAAGCGGGTCATGTCAACGCCCGTCCTGCCTCCTGTGGAGGCCTTGGAGTGCGCCACGCGTCTCGAGACGCGCGGTGGTGCACGTAGGAGCGAGTCTAACGTTGGGCGCGGAGAAGCCGGTGGAGGTGCCTCATCTGGGCGGAGATGCTCCTCGAGGATCGTCGGGATCGTCTCAGGTGCCACCAGAAGAGGAGGAGGTGCCTCCAGAGGTGGAGGAGGAGGCAGAGGAGATGGAACTTACGGAGTGCCTTGGGTGACATCAGCCAGCTTGATTTGATCCTGTGCAAGACAGAAAGTGAACTTTCGGGAGATGACTTTGTTTCGGGCAAGCGTCGCCCTGCTGGTCAGTGGTAGCGGCTGGTAGGCGGCTTTTAGCTTGGATTCGCTCTCGGGTTGCGGTCGTCACGGTATTGTCCATAGAGAATGGACAGGACCTTTAGGAGATATACGACTTCCATTGAAAAATATCATCCCAGCTGAGAGTGGGTTGGGAAGATTGTTCCATCCAAGTTGAGAGGTGGTTTAGGAAGATTGTTCCTCAGCTGGGATTGCTTCCGAGATCCTTTGCTGAGGGATGTCAGTTTTTGTTGCTTTGATCATGGAGAGGCTTCCATCATTCCAGCATCCCCTGCAAGGCCCTGCATACAAGTTTAGAACTTGCACCTTGGGACTTGCCCCCCCCTTCCATGCGTTCCAGATCAAACAATTCTTTGCTCACTTGGGGCTGATATGGTCCCATCGCCCAGGGCCACTGGGGAGCGTTGACCCAGACCCCGCACTCTCCGCACTCAGGGAGATGGCCGCCAAGGCGATGTGCCTTGGATTTTGCATGTATTTTGCCGTCCGAGAGGGGGACCCATTCGTCATCATTGGCCGCCCATTCAGTCGGCATCAGTGGCAGATTGGTACGTCTTCCTGGTAATGAGCCAAGGTCTCCCCACCTTTGGCAAGCAATTGGTGTGCTGGCATGATTTCCGCACCGTTCTTGTTAAGCAGGGAGCTCTAGGCTCTAAGGGTTTGTTTGCCGCTGCTGTTAATGCCATTGAGTCCATGCCACATGGCACCAAAATGGGGGTGTCAGTTCTCATCAACCTGCGTGCTTTTACACAAGATGAATAGACCAAATGGACTACCAGGGAGATCAACCTACCCTGGTGACAGGGGCTCCGGGTTTTGACCCACAGCCATGTGAGAACTTCTTCCCTGGAACATGTCCCACTTGCTTTGAAGGTGTTTCTTTTTCACATGGTTTCCTACATTGCCTGTAGTCTGAGAACAGCGGTCCACCGGTGCAGTCTGGCAAGAAGGCACAGGTGAAAAGAACGCAGTGCGCTGGGAACACTGTACCAGAAGTTGTACCGGACTATATATATATATATATCTGTGTGTGTAGCTGCTACTACGTAGTAACTATATATATATATTATTACTGTATGTACTTTGAGCATTGCAAGAATGCATGCACATGTATAAATTAACATGTATTACTTACTTACTTACTTACTTACTTACATGTGTACCGCCTGCTGTTTTTCGCCTGGCCGCCTGCTAAACACACCTGGGTCACCCGGTGACCGACCGGCCGAGGAACGGGAAGTACTATCCCCACCCCTCGCTGATGCGGGGCACCTTGAAGCTCAGTCGACCGAAAGCGTTGGCTTATGGCGTGGACCCCGGCAAGGCGGAGAGACGAGCGGAACCGGCGCGCGGCGGAACCGTGCAACGAACGCGGCGTAGACACGGGGGAGCAGCATGGAACTGGAACAGGTTGAGTTCTGGCAGGTCATCCTTATAGTTGCTGTTCTAGAATTGGTAGTATAAATTCAGGTTTGCTCGGCTTCCATGATTCCATGATTTTTGAAGCTGACCCCTCAGCAAAATAAAAAGGCATTGGAGAGTGCTGTGCTGGTTCTCACTGTAAGCCACAGAATCGCAATTTTTGAGTGCGTGCATGCTATAAGCCATTCTAGGACTCATCCATACCAGGACTACTACCAGGACATACCCTGGCTCATCCATGAGGACTCCTTATCATTGGACATGGTTTGATCACCAAGCCTGCAGAAGTTGGAGTTCAGCTCCCTGCTCCGATCTCGAAAGTAGGGCTGGCGGATGCCGGTGGCCAAGAGTACCGCTTTTTTTCCTGACATCTCAACTTCAAATGCTCCTATCCCATTCAATTAATTCAATATCTTTGCCAACTCTGTTTTCATCAAACTTGTTCCCACATCTCATGTTTGTTACTTTGCCAGTAGTGGCCCCCGCCTTGGTCGCCGAGCCCTCCAAAAGCATTTCCATTGTTCCTTTCATGTCATGTGTCGCAGGTTTTTGTTGCTGTCCGCCTTGGTCCCGGCTTTCTCTCCGCCAGGACCATGGTCATGAGTGTCCCTTCTTTGAGGGCGCCAAGCATCGCTTCAAGGATGTGCAATCACTCCCTGAGGCACAGCTTCGCGAGTCCACGTCACCTGGCATCAGCTCCGCGCGCGCCGGACAGCGCTACTCACGGGCAAAAACGGCAGGGCGGGAGGAGACCGATTTGCTACGGTCAGGCGGCGGGAGAAGGAGGTGCAGCAGGAAACGATCATTTTGGGGTGAACTAACTTGTCGGGGTGCATCGAAAGGGTGTGGTTTTGAGCGTGTGGTGATGCATGTGGATTGTGGAAATAGGCATGTACTGCATGTGAGGTTCTGGTGAGGTTCTGGGTGATGTTCTCGGTGGGACCCATCGTTCAACGTGCGGTAGATCGTTGCCGACTGCTGCCGACTGCTGTCCTCACAACAGACTGCATGTTCCACAATGTGATGCTTTCACCAAGCCCAGACACTCCATGTATGCCATATATGGCTACCATTGACCCCTGAAACCACCCTAATGTATGTAAATATGCCATACATGGAGTGTCTGGGAAGCAACTACACGGGGTCAGACGCCATGTCCGAGACAGGGAGGGACCAAGAGGGACCAGCAGGACTAGGATGTGAATCATTCTGACCGCTCTTATGGGGGCGGTGCAACTCTGACAACGGTCCGATGGTTTTTGATACCCCATGGAAAAGTAACACGGACCCTGAAAAAATACCGCTGGTTTGTAGAGAAAACGGTTTTTCCGGGTCTCATTTTAATGTTATTCTTCCCGGGTGTATGTTATAATGATGCTTGTGTAGTTGTAGGTGTGTCCTCCAACTCACTAACATGGAAGTGGAGGGTCCCCGCGGTCCTCTAGAGGACTGTAACTTCCTGGTGGCCATGCCATCCACTTCCATGTTAGGAGCCGGAGAGTGTATGATATTTAATTATTTGGTATTTTTGGAATGTTCAACTCAAGTGGGCTTTTTAGTATCTGGAGAACATGGGAAGCCCAGTGGGAAGCCCTACAGTTCACCGTACCGACCACTATGCACAGAAGCAGCCAATCGGGAGTTTGGGGAGGGTGAAGGATCAAAAACTAAGAATAATAGCAGCCTGTTCTTTTTTGATCTAGATGCCTTTTAGGGGATATCATGCTTTGGTGCTTTCCAACTGGCTGGATTCGTTCCCAGAGGGAGAAGCTCACAAACCCCCGGGTCCCTGGGTAAGGGATGCCATAGACTTAAAGATTAGCACTTCCTGACATAAGCATGGAAGTGGAGTTCCTTTCCAGGGTCCATGCCATCCACTTCCATGATGAGATGAAACAGGCCCATACTTTGACAGCTGCATAAATGATCGGACCTTTGGCAGGCTCTATACCTATACATCTTCCTTTGTATGTATTTTTTTGGTTGTTTCGAACAAAACATAGTTGTTGGGGCAGGCGGCGCAAATTTATGTAGTGCAGCACTTTTTGGATTTTTGATAGAATGGGGCCTGGGGGAAATTATAAACTTTGACACATCACCCAAAAGAAACACAAGAACCAAAACTGCGCAAAATGGCACCAAAACGGCGCAAAACGGCACCGAAAGAGCGCAATTTGTTTGCACATGTTTTTGTTGCGCTACTGAAAGTCGAAAGTGGCAAGCAAACCCATGGCTGTTTTTCCAGAAAACGACTAAAACTACATCAAGCGACAGAAATTAATTGAGTTTCACAAAGCGACAACAATTTTACAGTGAACATGTCGAAGAAAACTCAACCTCAAATTGTGCCGGCCTGCTTCTTACACACAAACGAACGACCGCGGGCCCAACGAACAACATCCATCAGTTGCCCCACCTTGGGCTGCCGACCTTACCGGCCGTATGCGGCCCCACCTAGTGTGCCGAAGCACCTGAGGCGGTCGTTGAAGTGGAAGTCTGATGAGAACTGGAACAACCAGAGCATGCACGCCTCCCTGAAGATCACCCACTTCCGGTGAGGCACTGGGCACAGGGCACTGGATTTATAGTCATGGATTTAGTTGATTTCTATATTCTTTACTATTGGGGATATGGCCCATAGCCAAGCAGTAGATGTATACCTGAAAAAACCTGATTTGTTCTTCGCTTGCATCTGACCTGTCCTGCTGTTTGTCTCATTTCTGCGTGTTGTTTAGAACCCCCCCGGAGGGTTGCTTTTGGCTCTATATGTCCTGTGGAAAACCGGGTTAGCTCCCACAACGTGAAAGGACAGCGAAAGCCTGGCCAGTCCTCAGTTTGGTCGGGTAGAAAAGGACCTGTGAACTTCCTCATTATGAATAACGAGCCCGCAAATGGCTGTCTTCAAGTAGCATGACATATGGAAGCTGTTCCTATTTGATTCCTGTTCATTCTTTCCTCCCCTACTTGTAGTCTTGCAAGCTTCCAAAGAAACACACACGTACGCAGCCAGGGTCCCCACTCCACTGGTTACTTCTGAAGTGACGAGTCCTAACAAAAACCATGGCCCCGTCGGCCACGCCGGATGTCTCACCATTCCGGCCGAGCCATCGGCTGAGCCGCCTGGCTGCGGGCCGCCTTGCGCGGCGGGAAGCGGCGCCCGGTCTCACCGAGAACACGCGGCGCAACGGCGGGAAACGGTACGCGCAGAGAGAAGCGTCGAGGGATTTGGAGTGTGCAAAGCGACCTGGCCATAAGGTACTTAGTCTTATATAGTACTTTGTTTCTTTGCCAGGTCGGAAAGCGAAGGTCGCCCAAGTGGGGGTGACCAAATTAGGTGTTTTTGTTTCAATAGATCTTACTTGTTGGGGTTCTTGGCTCACAGCGAGACAGCACATGAAAACGGCTTTTATGTGTTTCTCTCCTTGAGCCCTCAGTCTTCATCACTCTTCTGGATGCTTTTCTGAGGTGTCATGGTCTCATCCAAACAAGACCATTCATGTTTGGAGCAACTCCCAAGGAACATGACAGCAAGGCAAACATTTCTATAGTACTATAGAAGGTTGAGCCACCTTGCAAAGGTCCTCACCACCCAAACAAACCAACAGAGGTTAAGTGACCTCACAGGACCCTACTGGGGTACCTATGGGATAGTCATGGATAGTCTATATATAGGGTTCTTCAACCTCTGTTGGAAAGGAAGTCCTGAATTCTTCTCTTGAAGTTCTTCCAAGGCCTGTGGCGGATGAGCCCGAGGTGCTTGGCTCGCATACGGTAATATGTATATATATATATATACTTGACTTGCTGGGCGTAGAATTTGCACTCCTCACTAACGAAGTGGCGGGCCAACGGCCACCTGTAGCGAAGGAAATGGGACTGTTCAGCACAGATTTTTTGGGGCCAGCCAACCAACAGACTATACAGACTATGGCTTTTCTTGGTACGACGGTTCCTGTGAACCTATCAATTATCATATATATATATATGCTCACTAATTTCCTTTCACACACAGCAGCCTGACACGGACCCTGAGCGTTTTTCACCACGGACCCTCAGCTTGGAGATGTGAACAGCACGATTCATCATGGGGAATGGTTCTATTGGGATTTGTGGATTACACCGTGTAGCAGCAGCATGGCATGTCGTTCAACGGGTGGAACACGGACGCAACAGCGGATTGGACCAGTCTTCATCTTCCGTTCGTTGCAGCAAAAAGTATTCTTTCTTTGCGCCAAAAGCGGACGTAGGATCATACATGATAATACCACATGGTACTTGGTCTTCTCCCTACAGGTCGGAGCTTGGTCGGAGCGGCAGGTTTGGGGATGTTTGGGGTGCACTTCGCCGAAACCGTCGGAGTGTTTGGTGATACCTTGATCTCTTGGTCTCACTTCCCGCACCTCTTAACTAAGTATAAGCACCTGGTGCGCACCGAACTTCCAGGGACCACCGGTCACGCCCCGTGGGACCTCGCCGTCCGCAGCCGGACGAGCTCCTGGCGCCCTACGACGGTGACGTGTGCGGCGCCTTCGGCGACGACCTGTCGACGCGGCGGAGCAGCCAACTGAGCGGAGGCGTCGTGGGAGGACGAGGGAGAGATGGGGAGGATGGGAGGACGGAAGAAGAACGAGATGGCTATAAGCAAGGAGTGGAAGGAGACTCAGCCGTGGATCTGGAATCTATAGATCTATAGAGGGTTTGGCCGGATGACTTTGGTGAAACCGACTGATTAGAGGATTTGAGGAGCAAATGAATTTGTTCATTTTCTTTGGTGCGGGTGGGAACCACGAATCGTGTCAGAAGACTCATGCCCCTGTAACACAAAACTGTATATAGTTATACGACGGAGTAGATAGGTAGAACGTGCGGAATTATATAATTAGTGTCGCAGGGCTATTGTCGGGGGACAATACATACCTCCACGTGCCATCAGAATCCTTTTGTAGGAGCAATCCACCTTCATGTCCCTTATGAACTAATACGATCTAATATGCTAAAACGCCAGTTCACCAATATATATATATATATATCCCTTTCACATCTTAACCAAAGGAAAATATGGGAACTTAATTTTTCACATATTAAATAGCTCATAAACATGAAAAAGTGGTGCCATTCTGCTGCAGAAGGCCCTTTGGCGATTGGTCGATCCATGTCAAGCCAACCCGGCTGAGGCTCACTGGGCGGGCCCTTGCCCAAGAACATGTCCATGAGCCAGGGAACCTTCACATCAGTGGAGGTGCTTTTTGATCAGGCGACCCTTGCTGCAGTCGGGCGTTGTCTTGTTCCTTGTTTGATTTGTTTAGCTAATCCAGTTGGTGAAAGATTGAATGTTTTCGGATGTGTTCGACAAGAGGACTGCATTGTTGCTGTTGGACGGCTATAAACTGGGGGACCCTGGGGGAACCACAGCGCCCAATGGGCTTTTCCTTCCAATCTCTTTGGACCTGGCGTGAGGCGTTTGCCTTTATTATAAGCTTGCCGGTGGTGAGTGGGGTGGGTTCCTTTTGAAACATATTGTAAAGCATATGTAAGCATATGGTATGGGAGTATAGCAAAGTTGCGGAGGCCCCTTCACCAGTGGGTTTTGCTCCTTCTCTGTGGGGAACCCTTTCCCCAAATGGTTCAACGCTCCCAACTCACTGAAGAACATGGCCATGTCATCTGTCACCCTTCGCATGGGGCCTCTATGGAGCGGATCCATGCGTTTCGCTTCACGTGGTCGACCTAGGGCCAACTATCTCCAACCCCCACAGGTTAGACCAAGAGCACTGGAGTTCAAGCCCGCCCCTTGGGTCCTTCCGCTGTTTCATCGCCTGGGACACTGCTCAGATGGTTCTGAGCACTGGGCTGGAGCGGGGCCGCCCAGAGCGCCCAGATATGCAGTTCGTATCAGTTCGTCACTTCACAAAGACATGGACAATGGATGAATATGGGATGCACATGGGCATTGCAAAGCTTACTTAGGTGTTCCTTTGATGTTTTGTTCCATGTTTGCAGTCTTGGGAGCCTAGCAGCTGCCAGCAGTCACAAATTTCCTATCCGGCCAAAGGAGGTTTGACTGCGAGAGAGCATGCTTTGTGTGCCATTGTGTGCTATTTAGGTCAACAAGTGAACCTAGTGGATTTGTAGCATCCAGTGGCCAAGTAGGAGGCAGAGTCATGACGCCTTTTCTTGATCACCTGTAAAACCATAGGCCATTAGGTTTGGTAGATAAGCTCTCCAGGTTCAGCTGAAGTCAGATGAGTTCGATGAAAGGTGGCAAGGGCTTAAATACAGGGTGCCATTCAAACCCACCGGTGAAACACTACATATCATATATATATATAACATAACCATAACATATATAGTATAGTATAGTATCTTACATGTACTAGCAGGTCCAGGTCTTGATTCCCTTTTCTGACACATCACAAAAGAATCATGTTGGACCAAAATGCACAGATTCTTTTTATAAGTCTATAAGGGATGTCAACCTCCCATGGTTTGGTGGAGGTGCCATGACGAAACCAGCCATATGAGCCGAACACAGGTCTACATATCCTAAAAACAACGGAGTTCTCTCGATTTTCTTCTTTTAATGCTTTGTGTACCTACATTGAGGCGGTGGAAGAGGAGTCACATGGAGTCACGGTAGGTCAGTCGGTGGATCGGTCAGGCCTTCGCCAAAGCCGGCCGCGCGTCAGCGGAGGCTCTTACCTCCGGGTTCCGGTGCGAGTCCGCAACAAGCGCCGCTCCCGGCTCGCCGGGCGAGCGGCGTCGTAGGACAAGAACATGGATGGGAGCATATATCACATGGATGGGACCACCTACATTGGGGTGGTTGAAAAGGCGTCAATTGTCTCAATGTAACACCAGAACTAAACCCATGCAAAGATGGAGTGTTTGGGGTAGTTGGCAGCTACCGATGTTGAATAGGCATTTTGCATGGTGCTTTTGTTTTTTGTGTGTTTCTTTGCGTGGTGCTCATGCCATTTGTGTGTGTGTGCCTGTGAGCCGGCCCAACACATCTGAAATGAACACCTGTAGGCTGGCCTTCTTCATGAGCATTCTGGGGCAGAAGGAAGAATGAATGCAAGTTTCCTGCATTGTTGTTTGTCCCCCACTTGTTTTAAACCTACTGTTGCATGGTCTAAGAGTCTAAGCATGTTCCGGGTCAATGAGATGGGCTTTTCTGCGCCGAGGTCGCCCCGTGTGCCGAGGTTCTAGGGCGGCTGTGGGGGAACAACAGCACCTTCTTGTACCGATACCAGGCGCGCCAACGAGTTGGTCGAAACGTTGGCCGCCAACGATTTGATTGTAAACATCCACATACCTTCTCTTAAGGTACTTGGAGTAGTACACTGGGGCGGTTGAAGAGGGGTCATTATAATCATTATAGGTATAATATATATATATATATAAATGTTCCATATGTGGAGATAGGAACAGGACCGACCTAGGCGTTTTGCTGAACCCCTTTTTGTTGGGGGATTGGGTTCTGAAGAATGTAGGCACTCCCCACACGGGACAGGTGGTAAAGCATACCTCAGTGGCTCTCTCAATGAAACCTATTGTTATTTTTATTGGAGATTTGGGTTCCTGATGCACTGAGGTGGAAAAATCGTTGTGCAAGGATGAATTTCCCATGTTGGGGCGTGCATCCTGAGCCGGTTCCGGCTGCCCAGACAATGTGCCAGGCTGCCTGTGGCCAGTAGATGCCAATGGGGAACACTAGGGAACCATATTATATTTATATATATATATATATGTAGGCTTCATGCGAGGAACCACTGGTTCCAACAGGCAAGCAAAGCAAACAATCGATTAATATGTTTTTGTTCATTTCAGCCAAACCCTGGTAGGAAAGCCTAGGACAACCATTCCAAAAAGCATTATCTCTTCCATGACTCATCGATTGTTTGATACAGATGTGACAGATGTGTTCTTTTGCAATCCTAATGAGCTCAAGTACATAGAAATGATATGGAACAGTTCGCTCTTCCCTGTCATTGAAATCATTGAAACGCAAGTCTTGCCTAGATTGCGCTCATCTTGCATTCCACACATCCCATGTTCATCCCCCCTCCAAACGGGGCGAAACGTGGAGGGCGTCTTCACCCGGCCATCGGGTCAACGCCCCGGGAACCGCGTCTCCGCAAGGCCCGAAGGAACGGCCCCTGGGACCGAATGCCGTGCCGCGGAGCGCGGAGCGAATGCGTCTTGCCGTGCCGCCACGGTGGGTTTTTCCTTCAAACGACGCGGGACCTGGGGAGGTCGTGGGTTTTTTGTTTTTTTTTCTCCGGGGGGTGAGGTGAGTTGGAAAGAGGATGTAGACGTGAATTTCGTTGAGGAGGTGATGGTTCCGCCAATCCTGGGGAAATAGAACTAGTGTCGATTTCCATGACGTATGTCTTCTGAAAGGGTTCCGCCGCTACACGCATGATTTCCCTCAATCCTTCCCAACCTTCTCCAACAAACTTGACCCCGCAAAATATGCCCTGGAAGATTAACATGGAACCTGGAAACCAGCAGGTTGTAGTTCAGGTTCCATGTGGGTCTCTTTTGTGGTGTAACAACGTGAAACAACAAAGGTCAACACGGCACGGTTCCCTCCGATGGTCGTGGCTGAGGACAGTCCATGTAGACGTGACAAAGCCTACTCGTACTGCCAGAGGTTAACTTAACCGTGCTAGTCCTCGCTGTTCTTGAGGTCGGGATGTGCAATGGCCAGTCTCCCCAGAGGTGGATTTCCGCAGTGGGAGGCCATGAGCAGCCATGAGCTAACTGGATCACCTACAGGGAGACAAGTTAAGCCGATTCTGGAAGAGCTGAGAGCATTCTCCAAGCTCCTTCATTCCAGTGTCTTCATTGTTCGAAGACCTGGAGCCTGGAGACAGCTTCAATGCTCACAGGGCCAACATCAGTTCTTGATGTTTGCTAGGGGTCAGGGATGACAAATCTATGGATGAATCACCCTCTCTGAAAGCCACAAGCCTGTCCATTGGTGAAAGACATCACTCGCTTGGAGTTGGGTGAGGTTCGAGCAGGTACCTACGCTCCTCGAAAGAATCATGGAAGTGGAGTTCACCACCTGGTCATCCTTTCGGGTCAGAGGCATTGTTCCGGTCTCCATGCACGGGCTCCTGTCGGGCGGCGTCGGAGTTTCCTCATCTTTCTGCAGACAGTCCAACTCGGAGACCTTGCACACCAGCCTGAGACACCGAAGAGGCCCACATGGAACCTGAAAATAGACCTTTGGAAGACGATTTTCCTCTAGAATCCAGTAGTTTTCAGGTTCCATGTATTTCCATGTGGACCCCTTCCAGAGGATAATTCCTTACTGGTGTGGTCCCAGTGGTTCTGTGAAGTTCTTCCTAAATCATTTCGATGCACAGATCAAGTCACTGACATGGAAGTGCATGGCATGGGCTCATATTATGGACCCCTTGGAAAACCCTTTGGGGGGTTGTCCATTTCCGGGTTTAGTGACCTCACATCCCTTCGGTGGCAGCGAAAAAACCCATCCAGATGTGACGGAGGATCTGTCTGAGGTCGGGTCTCAACATCAGCCTGCAGCTCAAAGAGCTGCTGTCGTGTCGCTGGTGGTTTCTTTTTGTTGTGTCTTTGGTTTGACTTATTTGGAGGGGTTTGCACCCGAAAAACGATAATCTTTCTTCGGATATGTTTAATTTGAATGGACTCGGTGGATTGATTCCGTCATGTTCTCTTTGTGGCGATGACCGCCCGAGGCAGTCTCCCGGCGGTGGTTCACCTTTTCTGCATTTGTTTGGGGTGGATGGACTGATAGCGACCAGAACGGATAGGTGAAATGGGAACAAGCGGTAGACGGTAGACGGAAACTTCGGAATTTAGGAAGTCAGATGGGCAGTCAGGGACCTTCCAGGGACAGCGCAATCAACCGTTCAAATGACATGTTTGTTATTTCTCGGCCTTTCTCGGCAGTCAGCATACCAGAGGCGTACAACATAGCCCAAGAAATACCCCTATAGTATAGCAATCTATTTAAATACATCCTAATGCTTGTCTCCAAAAGCGCGTAGGCGTAGGCCTTGAGGAAAGAGGGTTGGGAGAAACTGCCTGGGTGGCTTGATCCTGTGCTTAATCCTATGAGAACACCCCGTCCGTGGTCCGTTCATTGATCCAACCGTCCATCAATCCACTCATCATTCTCATCCATCATTCTCATCAACCAATCAAATATAATCAAATCATCAATCCATCCTCACATATACCAGTTGGATTGGCACAGTCTTTTTTTTAGCTGAACAATTTAGTATGTATATGTAGCATTATTATGACAGTTGATGACCCTACTGGCTCAATGGGTGTTCATGTGGTGTATTTTTTGGAGGTGACCCACATATTCGACTACACCCAGTTCTTCTGCAAAGATCTGCAAAGCATGTTAGGAACTGGGCCTGCAGAGGGTGGATCCCTATCTACCCATCGTTGGCATGAAACTAACCACAGCTGTTGCTTGGCGTTCCACCAGAATTGGGCACTGTTTGTTGATTGTGCCCCATCGTGCCCGATTCTTTTGTGTTTCCCCACCTGTAGTGCTCTTGCAACCACATAGGCGCCCATGCATCCAAACTCTGCGGAGCCCCATGGCCCGCACCGGCAACCCTCGTCACCTCCGCGATGTGGATCGGGCGAGGTGAGGAGATGCCATGGTTGGCCACGGCACAGCTCACCTGCTCCGTACATGTCGGGGCCCATCTCGACGTTCGTATTGGGTGCGACCTGGTTAGCCCGTGCAGGTGGCAACCTGCAAAGACGTGCGTGGTGTTCGTTTTTTCGTCCGTGCGGTCGGGCGGAAGGTGCGACCCGGTGTGCGACCCTTCCATGGTTGGAGGTGATGAAGATGTGGTTCCTGGTGTGAAGATTGAGGGGCCGGGTTAAGTTGGGCATTGAACTTGATAGACTTTTGAAGGAATAGAACTTGAGAGTGGATTGGAAGATTTTGGAGCTGTCACCAGTGATTTGGGAATGATGCTCCGACTCCCACTTGAGTAGCTGGGCAAACCCTGTGAAGGGGCCCAAACCAGCAACAAACCATAAACCCTTTGAGAAATGCAGGGTGCCCTTAGCATATCAATGTATATAAGTGTTTTTTCTTAAAGTGTGTAGTCGCTCACTGTTGGAACTGCGGAGCAGGATTCCTGGATCCAGGTCGAGTGCCCGGCGCTGGTGATTTGCCGCCCAGGTTCCTGTTCTGGGTTGGCGTCCCTACGAGGAGGCCCTTTGTGCGCCTTGAAGTTGCCCCGCTACTCCATGAACCCAGTGCCCAGTGCCCCAGTTCACTTTCAGGTGCTTGACTACGTGTCTAACCGTAGCAAGTGAGGACAGTATATATATTATATATGTGATACTTGTATTGTAGTACCAAGTTGGTCACTTTTACCCTTTTTGGGACCTGCCCTTCTCAATTTGCATTGGAAAAGGATGATACCTTTATTTTGCGGGGGAGAATGTGGGCCAGCTGCTGGTGGGAGAAGTTCTGCTGAATGAATTCCAATCATACTATTTGGTGATAGATTTTGTTTGTTCCAGGTGGCAAGGAAGCCACGTCCTACGTCCTATTTGCAGTTATGCAAGCTGTGTAAGGTGTTGGTTTGAACAAAATGTGAGGCTCACAATGACTCGAACAAAGACGCAAAACTCCTGGCCTGAATTTCCAAGACATATGACCTTGGTTTTGCTTTGGGTTATGTTATGTTATTTTGCCCGCGTGACCCCCTTGTGGGGAATATGTTTGCGGTTCGTAAAGCATAGATGTGAGTAACTAATAATTCCATGCGTTGGATTCACCTAGTTACGCTCTCAAGACAATGTCAAACATCCAGCTGGGAGAAGGAAGTGCTCCTTGTTGATGATTGTTCCTTTCCAGCTACCTGGCGAGCCCTTTATTCTTTCACCGGCGCCGCTCCACCCTATAGCCATCTATAGCCTAGATAGGGAGAGAAAGGGTTCTTCTTAAGACATCTTTATCCGAACAAAATGAAGCAGACGAAGATCCCCTTCACCAGATCCCCTTCTGCCGGGTCCGCAGGTCCTGCGGATCACCCTGTGCTACGAGCCCATGGTGGTCGGGAACCTTGGGAGTGAAGCTCCACGCCCTCGGAACAACGGAGGCACTGGTGGAAATGGTTTGAAAGGAGGTATGTCAACCATAAGGAGGTATCATTGTGCAATATGGTGCATATGTATTATTGCATAACTATATCTATATATATGGTGTGTTCTTTCGTTTATCTACAGCTGTTTGTTGTTTCTCTCTCTGTGTATATATATTGCATACATGTACGCATATATATATATATAGACAGTAATACTATTTAGGCTTAGACTTTTCCTTCATGTAGATTGTTATTGTGATTCGAACATTTAGTTGAGGTCGTGAACCTCAAGACGCTTTCCACGGCACTTGTGGTATTTGGCTGCAGAGAGTCTTGAGGGACGCTGATGACATTTATCAAAGCTTCCTAGTGCAGTGCTACAGCCAACCCATCTCATCCCCAGGACTTCTTGGGGATTCGCCATCTTGACTCTTGTCGCGGCCAGGGGAGAAGGATAAACACTCTTGTTCACAACTCCGACACTCTTAGGATCCATCTCATACCATGAGGCTGCTCAGACCCCAAGTTGTGAATGCACATGCTCGTCCTTGTTTGGTGGTGGTTGTTGCCTCCCCCAATTGTTGTTGGGCAAGGGGCGGAATCGCAGGATATGTTTACGGCAGGAAGTAGCAAATGAAAGAAAGGTCCTTCCGTTTTTGTTTTCAGCGGAGTTTGAGCGGGCTTGTTGAGGCTGTCCAGCTTTTCCTAGGTCGACTTGTGTGGAACTGGTGGAGGCGTTCGAGTATTGAACTGCCATCCTACTCGGTCTATGGATAAAACGGAAGCCTTGCCATCCACGTTTTTGTCTCGCACTTCGTAGCAGTCTCCTTTGAGCGATCTCGATCGAGACACCGAAGTCTTCCCAACGCGGTGATGGAAAGCCTTCGGTCTAAGAAAGTGCAGTGGAAAAGGACTGAAAGCGCTTTCTGCGATCGGGACAGGAGTCCCAAAGACACCCGGGCACATTGTGCTTGGCAGATAGATTGCATCCAAGGGCAGTGGCAAAGTGTCCTACTAGGACTACAGCATTTTGAAGCCAGGGGCTGAATTGCAGTGGTTTCAGAGTAGATGGCACTGGCACCCCAAGATGACGATAGATAGGGGTCAAAATACACCAAACTTCGGGACTGTGCCATCTACTCTCTCAAAGCTGGACAAGAGCTGGACGAGAAACAGCCCTGGCAGCGGCGAAGCAGCCGAGCTTGCAGCGTGTAGCAAGCGCTGCCCAGCGATGGGCACTTGGTGGGAAGCTGTCTACATGTTCTCCGACCAACGTAATTGACATGATATGGACAAACTGCGGGTCAGGGCAAGTTTTTGCAGGACATGAGCACATCCCAGCCAGTTGCAAGGATGACGGAAAGCCAAACCTTTGGGTGTTTCTCCCAGGTGCATACCCCCAAACCCGGACCATCCGTGCATCCATGCAGTCTTTTTCTACAACAGATGGAATGTGAAGCCTGATGAGAGAGATTCTGGGCCAAGCTCAATCCAATCCGAATCTTGAACCAGTTGAGCAGGTTCCGCTGGCCTTCCCCCCGTCCCAAGGGCGTGTCGAATGGGGACCAGGGAGAAGTCTTGGCCGTTCAGCAGGTGCCGCGGGAGTGGCCGCGGACGGAACGGCTGTCATCCAAGAGGTCTCCAATGGAAGCAAGACTGCCGATCTCCGTTGAACACCCCTTTGAAGGTGCAGGTAGTTGATATCTTTGTTGGGGTTGTATACCCAGTAGGTCGGTAGTTCATTGTGTGCGATCACCATAATTTCGCAATTTGACAAGCTGAGTGAGGGTGCAATTTGATGCCAACTTGAGTATACCCCGCCCATGCATAGGTGACAGGTTTGACAACCCTACTGACCCTGACCCTACTGCGATCCATGTGCGAAATTGGTGGTGTGATCCGTGGATACCGCTTCTCCATGCTCAGTTCATCCACGGATGTAGAGAGCGCCGTGGGAGGTCGTGCCACGCCAGCTCCGTTCTTCGCGTTGCGCCCTTCGTGAGGGTTGGTCCCTGAGTACAGGTTGAAACTCCAGGCCCGAAAGAGGATTGCCTTCTGGCAGTTGTACCAAGGCCAGTTGCAGGCCCTCCCAAGCAAGAACAGAAGATAACAGATGGTATTTTTTTTTCGGGGATGGCTTTCGGCCCATGGTCTCAGTGCCAGCAAGATGGGAGTGACAGCCCCCACCTCCACACACGCCTTTCCAACCTCACCTTCGCCACGAGTTTCCAGGTGGGACACACTGATGGCGGACGATTCGGAGTTTTCCGCAACGAGAACTTGTTGCTTTTCTATCAGCTGGGGCGCCAAGGAAACAAACGGCATGGTGTTTTTGTTTTTAGCTTTCGAGAGGCGAATCTTCAAGTTCCACGTATATCAGCACCCTCCAACGGGTCTCCTTTAAAGGGTTATTTAAAGGGTTGTTGGGCCCTACTAGAGTAACTGGTCTCAATTGGTGACCTGTGAAGTCGGGTGCTGGCCTAGATCCGCAGTATTGGTCCTTCGGGAACCCCCTCGAAGATCTCTCCGGCACTTCGCGGCTCCTTTGCGGCATGCTGCGGCACCGGGGTGCGGCACCGGGTTCGGCTCACTTGGTCACCTCACTCGTGCCAAGCTGGTTACTCCATTGGCAGAGTCGAGAGGTGGCGGGGAACAACACAACAAGAATGCCTATTGAAACTCTTCGTGTTGCTTTTACTGTAGATGAATTCAGAGTGCCTTCACAGAAGCTGTTGTTTAATGATTTGAGGTTGTTATTTATTTGCCTCCTTTGGAGTGGGACTCGACTAAAGCCTCTTCCCTTGAACCAACCCAAAACCTTTCCAAGAGATGCGCCTAGAGCAGAAGCAGTGAAAAACGGCCTCCATGAGTGGAGCAGCTCATTTTCCAAGATGAAGAGTGCATCATCAGAGTACATCCACCCACCCAACCTGTCGGGCAGCCAAGTGAGCCGACGAACTCGGCTCTCAGAACGCTCGCACGCCTTCCTGAAAAACTAGACATAACATAGGACGCGGCTCATTGGGATCTCCGAGCGGAACAACGCGGTTCACCTCGGGCCGCCCTCCGCTCGACCTCACGGCAGCCGTTTGACCAAGTCCAACGCGACCCGTTGGTCACGGTTGAACGATCGGAAAGGAACCGCGACCGACCTGATTTCTGAAAGGGGCTGTGTCCCAACCAAGCAGTGTTGGAGCGGTCCAAATCAAAGAAGATCAGTCATTTGGTTGATGCTTCGGCCCGGTCAGTCCACCCACGTTGCCCGTCGGCTCGTCCACAAACCGGAGACGTCTCAACCAACGGAGACGGAGACCAGGTCCGAAGGTGCCACGTTGTGCGGGGACCCGACCGGAGACATGGGGGTGTGCCATGACGGAAGCACTCTATACTCATTGTTGCAACATCCAACAGAGGTTAAGTGACCTTATAGGACCCTACCGATAGTCTATAGGGTTCTTCAACCTCTTTTGGATGTCATTGGACAGCTGCAAACAGCTGATGACCCCAAATGGCAACCGAATTCATGTAGCAGCTGTCCAATGGGTGTGGATGTGTGGATTTAACTGGAAGGAACTTCATGAAATCTATTTGGGTTCTGGGCTCCCTTGCAGATGGCCTGTATGTTTGGATGGAACTGCAGAACATGTCGGATGTTTCTGCATTTGCAATGTTTGTTGCATGTGGCAATAGCTGCCACAGAAAGAGACTGAAACCCTAACACACCAAGACCCTTAAGAATCAGCAGGTCTCCCAAATAGACGTCTTCAGTAGACTTAAGAAGGCTGGCTGTTGTTGCAGGTGGGAACCGGAGCTCAGAGGGGGGTAGCACTGAGTCGAGACTGGCACATCAGCACATGCCCTGGTATTCACCTGCCAACATGCTTCCGGACTACAGCACTTCATTACATTTGCACTGACGCAGAGGGCCACTGCTTTGTTTCGTCAGCCGAGCAAGATTCCCAACAAGTACATTATTGTGGTTTCAGGGGTCAATGTAGGTGTATATGCGGTATATGGCTGTTGGCTGTGGGTCAAGAAGCGGAGCCAAACACAGTAAGTAAGGTTGACCTCCGTTCGGTAGGTCAACGAAGGTATCCCGGTTTTCCAACCCCATATATGGTGTTGTGACCAAAGCAATCCTTTTTTTACTTTTGAAACTAAAAAATACCTGGTAGCGAGGTACAACAAACAAGATATCCTGGCTTTAACCCAACCAAAACCACCCCAAACCCAAATACAATTGGAGTGTTTCGGGGGTGGCTGAGGCTGACGGCCTTCGCCTTAACGCCCAAAGGCGCCTTTTCGTGGGGGGGGCTGAGCTTGCGCTTGGTCGTGCTTGGGTGGGTGGCCTGTTCTTGTGGATCTAGGTCTAGGTTTGGTGATTTTTTGGGGTAATGGGTTGGAAACAGTTCTATAGTACATAATTTCAAGAGATGTCAAGTAAATGATGTATGTTACTTTGACAGGGGTCGTTGTGGCACAAGAAACCCTAGAAGTCCCAAAGATTACGCACTGCCATAGCGAAGTGAAGGAAGGTTTTCTACTTGATGGTTCTTGACTTCCAGAACCATGATATTGTACTAATCAGATGGAATCAATTGGAATCCAGTTGTCACCTGTTGAGATCACCCAAACAGAGAGTATTCCGTGGCTGTTCATGGCACATCCTACACACGCCTGTGGGGGGGCCACATGTTTTGCATAGGTAGCTTCTCCGATCTAGCTTGCAATTCCCTCAAACTTTCCAGATGATTCTGTCAGATTTGGAGGAGCCGAGCGCTTTTTTTGAAGCCCAAATCGATACGGGTATGAACAAGTGATGAACAATGATCACTCTCAAGGTTTTTTCATGTTCATTGCTCTCCCGTGACGTTGACACCGTGACTGAGGGGTATGGCCGTTGAGGGCCAAAAGAAGGCCCGACGGTCGTGTTTGTGGCAATCTCCAGAGGTCCAGAGGGTGGTGAAAGGCAGATTCAATGTGAGACTTTTTGTTGCAGGAAAGGTGTCTTGACCAAGGGGGGCGCCGCCTGCCATCTAAGGGGCCTCCCTGACCCTGCGGGGTCTCCTGAAACTAACAAAGCCTTGCAAGGAGTCAGTTAGGGATGTCCTGCATGGTTTGCGCAAGGGGCGGCTACATAGCAGCCACCCTCACTAAACTGGAACATGACTGGAGAGGACTTTGGATATGCTTAGGTATCACTTGCGACCAATCAAGGATAATGTATCAAGGGCTAGGGTGATTCTTAGGCAGCAGTTACTTGAAGAGTCATGAAGAGTCTAAAATCCTCGCCCTCGAGCCATATTAGTGGCTGAATGATGAGCGTTGGATAACGTTGGAGCTTTCAATCTAACCCGAAGCCTCTCAATAGGCACTGCATCAGTTACAAACAGTTTCATTCGCAATTGCATGTTCCATGCGCTGACGGTGTACCAGTACTGCACCTAGTCCCCATGGACTACATGGCATGTGCGGCATGTCACATTTCTTCGGCTCAGCCTTGCACACAGAGTTGTTTTCCAGCAATTTGGTAGTATTTGGATGTATTTGGTCTACTTATTCTTGACGATCATGCTCAATGCATTTTTCGGCTTCGATGTGATGGTCACACAATCTCATCCTAGCACGATACCAGGGGTGCCAACGGGTGGGCCATCATTGACCACCCCTCGGGCCGCCACAAACACCACCGGCTTCGGGTGTGTTTCCACCGACAGTCCTTCGATCGACACAAAAGCACACACGGGCGGTTGGCTGTGGTGTGTCTCGGTTTTTGGAGGCCTTCGCGGACTTCCTGCACTCCTTCCAGGATGAAGCCAAGACCTGGAGACACTTCCGCCGTATCTCGCGGTGCCGTTGGTCATGTTGGTCGCCGTGCGACAACCGCATGAGAGAATGGGGTGGAGGGATTGGACATTGGAGGGATCAGCGAAGCCAAGTATCTAAGTGGACCATATGTGTGCAAATGTGGAAAACAACTGCCAGGATATCCAAAATGATTCGGATGGCCCAGTGTAGCATTTGGATATACATTATATATAGAGTACTGCCTCCCGTGAGGCATGTAGAACACAACCTGCTACCTTTTGTTCACCCCCTCCTCGCTCAAGTATACTACTAGTTTACCGAACTATTGTTTTAGTAATTAAGGATTTGACACTACAACACCAGGTCCTGCCATTATCTCTTGAATGGTCTTGAAAGTCTAGGGATCCTTCCTATCTTCCAAGGCAGAAGCCAGGCTGTCGACATGAGCTTGCGTAGTCTTCACAATTTACATTGGCATTGTTGACAGTTCTGAAATGGAAAAACATATCCCCCGCAGTGGTTCATGGGGGGGGGACCAGACACAAGAAACTCCTAGTACGTGTTGGTTCTTTGGTTTTTACAGTGCAACCTGGATCCTTACAGGAAGTGGATGGCATGTCGTCTTTAGATGTCTCTAGTGAAACTTGGGTCCTTACAGAAAGGTGGATGGCATGGTCCGTTGCAGGGTTGTTCTTTCTTTCACTATTACAGGATCACAGAATCCGAATGGACAGCCCTTATGCTCGCCTCGCCTCGCCGTCCTTCGCGGCTTCGGGTCTTCCGGTCGTCGCCGAGTCGGCTTCGGTCAAAGCCGAGTCGCGCAGGAGGCCGTCGACCAAGATCAAGGGTCAGGACTGGTCCGTGGGGTTTTTCTTGGACTGACCATGGGGTGTTGGGCGCCGAAGACCATGGGTCCGTGTGGGTCGTGGCCCGGAGACCCAACCAGTCAACCAAAGGAAGACCGAATGGAACCGCCACGAAAAATGTCGGGTTTTCGAGTTTTAGGGTTGAGGTCTCCTGGATTTGACCTACGGCCGGTTGGTTTCCTGGATGACTTTTTGATGGCCCAGTCCACCAGTTCTGATGGTGTTTGTCCGTTGATCGGCAGTGTGATCGGCAGTCAATCCATAGACAGAAATCTAGAGAAAGGGAAGGCTTTCCCCTGTCCTTGCACAGCACAAGTTTGCTTTTTTCCTGCCAGACATCTAGTGCGTTCTTTGTGTTTCTGGAAGTTTTTGCAGCACTTCTTGAACGGGGGAGTTGGTTGCTTACAGACATTGGAGAGATAGGTTTGCCCCTGTCAAGCTTACACAATCCGCCTCACCCTTCCTATAGGGTCCCTTAGGTTGTTTTTGTTTTCATTATCTACTTCATTCTACTTCCATGATGCTGACAGCTCATACGATCTCCTGCAGCACTGTCATGCTGTATTTGCAGTGGAGTGGTGTAATGTAAGACATATGTAGACTGTTGATGAATAACCCCTCTCATAGTCATTCAATTGCATTCATATGCATTTATGACAGTTTGATTGACATTATTTAGTTTAACAATTTTTAAACATATCATGTGTACTAAATTATACCAGCATAGACCCCAAACAGTTTCAACATCTATTCGTTTGGACCAATGTTAGTCAAACACGATTTCTTGGTACGCCCTGCCTTCCCCTCCCAAGAGCAAACTGCTTCATCAATGATTTGTGTCGGCATTGACATCGCTATTTGTTCGGCCACAAGAGCAGACAAGAGAAGAGCAGGACAAGAGAAGACAAGAGGAGGACAAGACCCGGCCACAGAGTTCAGGGGCGCGGCCAAGAGAAGGACAAAAGGGGGACAAGAGGAGGACAAGAGAAGGACACAGAGCCGGGCCACAGAGTTCAGGGGCGTGGCCAGTGAGTATGGCCAGCTCTTTTTCCAAGATAGAGCCCCGACAGTAAACTGCTTGGGGAAAAACTTGTCTTATATGATTTAGATTATTTTACATCAACCAATATACATCAACCGTTTGCGTTCCTCTTTTTTCTTCCAGGCACCTCCATCCACCTCCCTGGCCGACCCCCGGGGGGCTCCTTGGCGATCGGTTGGGGGGCGGTGTGGGGAGGGGGAGGGCGCCCCCAACAAATCCCTACAGATCCCCACCCAGGAAAAGCGGATCACCACCCTAACTAGGTGGAGATGATCAGATAGTGGTTTTGTTTATCACTCGAATATGTGTTCAACCTTTCTTCTGGGATGGTTGAGTGACTCACTCTTCTTGCGTGAGTTGAAACCACCAACCAGCCAACCCTTTTTTGGGGATTGGTTTCCTCACGGCTGAACCTCGATGTTCCAGGGCATTTCTCTGAGGAAATCAGCATCGGGAAGAGGATAACTGTAGGAGATCACGGTCCGTCAGGGACCAGTCCGCAGCTCTTCCAGTCACGGATGGGACCTGGGATTTCGTGGCTTCTGCGGATCCCGAGCGGGATGGACCGATCGTCTCGCCAAGACGTCGAGGTCCGCCCGGGCCAAGCAGCATGTCCAGTGTTACGCCTTCTCTTCAACAATGAGGGGTTCGGGGTCACTGTCGATGGCTTTAAGAGTAGGCCCTCATAGTCCAAGACTATTTGAACAAATGGTTTGCCCAGTGACCCGCGAAAATGGATTTCCTCTCTTTCCTTTAGATCCGGACTGTGGGGTTGGCGTCTCGACCTACGGGTGTCTTCTGTTTGATTTGATTGTTTGAGACCATGAGGGCAATCAACAGTGGCATTGAAAGCCGGCTCCGCCTGGCTCCACGTGGCTCTCCCGGAAATAACCTTCATCACAGCAGAGTTTGGTTTTTGGATTTTTTGAACGTGTTGGGCATGCCAATGAAAAGGTTGTCAACAGATGTCACATGCCCGTTTGAAGGACAAGGAGGATGCTCGTTTGCCCCGGGCACCCAGGAGACCGAGACCTGTTGCACAGCGGCTGCCCGAAAATTCCACCCTTGCGGTGTGCAATGAGGTGCGCAGAGCATGTGTTGTAGACCTAGGGGTGCCAACTCCGACCTTTTGTAGGACGAGAGGGCCGCTGTGTGCAAGCATCACTGATTATACAGCAACAGTATGTCACTAGGTCACTAGGCAGCTCGGAAACTTCTGCACTTTGGTCATGTCCTTGTCCCTTTAAACTATTATAGAATATTAAAATATGCACAACAACGTTGAACTTCTTATAGTGTGGTTTTCCGCGCTTGCGTCCCTGTCTTCTCAGCATTTGTTGCCACTGTGTTTTCCTTTGGTCGCTGTGAAATCGGTCGATGCGGTTCTATCAGCATGATAATCGTCGTGCGTGTGTGACAAACTTGGTGGTTGACAATGACATCTCAAAGTTCCCATGTCCACCATATTGCTGCCCTATATGCCCACCATGTCTTTGATCAAAGAAGATGCCCTTGAGAATTCAGTAGATTATGTAGATTAGTAGTCCCCCAAGTCCATCTCAAATCCTATCAAAGATGTTTTTGCCAATGTTCCAGCTTAACAACAACCTTTGGATGTGTTGATGTGTTGCTGTACTTGACGCTTGTTTCGCGCTTGGTCACCCGACCACCTGACTGGCCAGACCTACAAATCCGCGCTTGATTCATCCGCGTGCGCTGAGCTGCCGGTCGCCAAAAAAAAGGTCCAGGAATCCAGTGGGTTCAGTCAGATCAGGGGCACCTGGATGAAGGGGTACCCCTCGGACCCCACCGACCACCGCCGACCACGGTCGTCCGGCTGAGCCATGGGCCAAGTGCCATGGCCTCGCGCCGCGTGTTGTTTGATGGGTTGGAAGGGTCCAAGCAACGGATCCATCCCGTTTGGCCATGTGTCGATCTCGTTTGGCACGGGCAATGATGTATAATGTCATTATTTATTGGTATGTTCATTTGGGTTTGTCAGTCCTACTACCTGTAACATTTGTAACAGTCAGCAAAAACAAAGCCTTTATATACATGCCTTTACTAACCATCATCATCCACTGATACAGGCAATAGGATAGACCCAAATTATGAAATACTATTGTTCAGTTTCCCCTCGCATTGTTCCCACATGTTCCTTTCCCGACTTGACCCTTACGGTAATTTGCGGCCGGAGGGGTTCGGCAAGCGCCAGACCTGTTTCACCACTAGGCGGATTTATTGGCAGCATTGTTCCTTTCCGGACATTCAGATCTCCAGTGAAGATGTTGAACCTAACAGCGCATCACAGGGAAACTCACTGGTTTCTTTGAAGTGCCGACCGCAGTAGTTAACAGCCCGGTGTGGCTGTTGAGAGTCGAGCCCGGAGTGGCTTCATGTCATGGATCGCCTCCTGGTGAAGTTAAACATAATTGCTAGAAGGTAAGACTTCATGATCATCATGATCAATGATCAGGATATGGTGATCCAATGATTCAACAATTCTGGTGAATTCCGAATATTCAGGATTGTTGGATCATGGGATTGTCGGCATTCTTGATCCGTATGGCTCAAAGGGGGTCTTGCTACACACCACACGCAAATCATTCCAAAAGGCTTTGAGCTTGGATTCATCCTCTCGCTGAGTATTCCAGTATGAACAGGTTGTTTTCTTTTCATTGTGCAGCTGCTGCAGCCCTTTGGCTCCAGCGGACTCGGAACATGGACTGTAATTTCACCGTGGCCTGGGTTCCCAGTGGCATCGGTGACGGCTGGTTGAAATCCCGGGTAGCTGGTGACAACTTGATGATTGTATGTGTGCATGTTGTGTTCTTTTGTGTTTTGTCAGGTGGTCGCAACTTCAGCCGCTGGCTCCGGCCGTTTCCACCATCCTCCCATCTCTTCGCTCCAGCGGTTTTTTTTTGTTTGGTTTCTATCGCGGGTGACGTGCGGTTTGTTGGGCTTGGCTTGCTTGAAGTTGGGAATTGCCACATGATGCGGCATCGGCGTTGGGTTGCTTCGTTCTATCACGATTTGGTGGCCCATGTCCATCCACAGAGCAGTTTCCAGCAGGTCCAACTAGTTGAGATGCAAGATGCAGCTTGCACGACATGCGAAAAGATACTACTAAGTCCAGAGTGCCCCCGGCAGGCAGTAAGATTCGCACAATCACTGTAGACACGCCGTGTACGCAAGATAACTATATGAAGTGTTAAACTTGTGTTTGTCTAGTGGCTAGTGAGATGTGGCAAACCGAAGCTGAACGATTCGGCCATGTTTTTTGCCACATGTTCAGATCGCTTCCCTCAAACCTCAAGAGGAAGGCTGGGGATGGCTGGCTGGGGGAGTCACGCCATGCGCCTCGACTCCAGCAATCCCGAGCGATCCGATGGTGACCCCCTCTCAGGCGATCCGATGGTGGGGCCCTTGTTGACGGGTTCCGGTGATTTCCCTGATATGGGTGGCGACGTTTGAATTTGGTCCAACCGAACCCAGGGGGTCGGAACGCCGGTCGGTCGACCGGTGTCGGTCTCCCGAGCTTTGAGCTACACCCGCAGCGGTCCGAGCTTCTTCTTCAAGGGTCAACGCACCGAGGTCAAGGCACCTGAGGTGCTGTCCGGCTCCTCAAGGGTCGCGCTGGGTGAGAGAACTCCGGCGGAGCCGGCTCAGGTTGCCGCCCAGACACGACCCGTTTGGGACTGGAAGATGGGCACCGTCCACGGAGGAAAGACGGACGTTTTGTATCGTTTTTAAATGCGGTGGCACGTGTTGTACAGAAACTAAACGTCCAGCCGCTGATAGTTGCTTTAGCTTTTGTTCTTGAGCACCAGAGGGCTGGACGAGGTAGACATTTCGTTTCTTAGCACTCAAGAAACACAAAGGAAACAAAAAGTAGAAAGTGCAAAAATATATATCCCATAGGGTCCAGGTACCTCCTGAGGATGGCCTTGGAGGTGAAATTACTTCCTGAGAATGGTCTTGGGGGGTCAAAGGACATCCTCAGGATAGTCCTGGACCCTTAGGGTATATAAAACTAGATGTCCAGCCTTTCCAGCCCAGCATCGTGATGCGGCCTATTCCTACCTCGAGAAACAGGCAATGTTGAACAAACATTCAACAGCAGCGTACAGTGTACTGTAGCTTGCACCAAGTTGCACCCGCGAAGGGGACATGTATCTTAATTGGTTAGTACCATACTTCATATTGTCAATCTTGGGAATCGAGTAAGTTCTTTCAGGTCGACCTTTTTTAGGTCCCTGCATCGACTTGTTCTCGGATGTTTTCTGGAAAGGGGCACCCTGGGAGTTCGATCCGAGTGCAGTGGAGGTTTGAACATGCCTCACTTCTTCCTCCTCGTTTTTGTTGCATGGGAGGGGGTCATCCACCCCTCTTGGAGTTTAACATCACAGATCTCACTAGACTCTATGGCTCCATGACTTTGCTTGTTTCAATTTGTTTCTTGGAGATCTTGGAGTTTGCGGTTGGGATTGACCTGCACACCTGTTTCAGCCAAAGATTTGCAGCAGGAGGAAGGCCATCATGGCAGCATGTTGGCATCATTTTGCCAAGAACCTCCAGTTTCAATCCACCCGATTGTAGGGTACAAAGCAGTGAATGGACGATGAAGCAAGATAGAAGATCCTTTTCAGACGACAAACGGACAGGAAGACTCACTGGGGGTTCTTCATGGTTCCTCAACCCCAGTGGGCTCACTGGACAGGAAGCCCTGAAAAGTACACCCTGAAAGTCGAAAGACTAAAATTAAGGAATTTCAAAGGGTCTTTTAGTTGACCCAAAAGAGGAACTGCTAAATCGTAGTCTTTGGACTTCTCTAGGGTCTAGAGTCGTAGTAAGGCTCAGTTGAACCAACCGACGCCTGGACAAGACGAACTGCCGTCCGCCTTGGCCTCGCACCGGGCGAGGCGACAAATGGATGCAACTGGTCTACAGATCGGGCGGAGACGGGACGAGAACCTGAGAACCCAGAGGTTGAACAACCCAGCGTCCAGCCAACGCCTTGAACAACCCATCTCTCATCAGGTGTCCTATGGTCCTCATTCCAAAATCCCTCCAATCGGTGACCCATTGAAACCTGTGTGGATCCAGGCCGGGGGTCGGGACCGTCGGCTTGGGACCGCCCTCAGGAGTTGGGTCCATCGAAAGCAAAGAGGCGCTCCGACATCGGAGCTCTTTGACATTCAGAAAAACTTCCAACCCCACAAAGGTTCATGCTTATTGATGTTGACAATTGGATGGAATAATCATGACAACCTTGTAGTGATGTAGACTCTTGATTCATAACCCTGCTCAATTGAGGCGACAAACATCTCTTTTTATGGGGGGTTAATAATCAAGAGACGACATGACCCCCCACAGTTTATCAAACTCCGAGCCGGGCGAAGTCACACGGCCGCTGTGCCAGCTTCAAGTTGTTCTATTGCCAATGCCAGACGTCCAACAACCTATGGAGCTCATTGGAGACATTGGTGCTGCGTATATATATATATATACACAAATACGGAAGCCTCCCAGTCAGATCGAATTAATTTGAATTACTATTACAACACTATGACTATAACACTATAATTATAGAGATGCAATAGTATAATCACCGGGTGCTGTATATTGTTGTATAGTAGTGATTGATATAGTATCATCACCGTGTGTTTCGCGCCCGGAGAACATCGAGCGAGCCCTTCCGTTCATCTCGGATTCGCGGATATCCTCATGCCCCAAAAAGCTCGGTGACGGAACACTGAAGCGTTCGTACAGCTGACCGTGCAAAGAAACAGCGCTCATAGATGATTCGCTTGAATTGAACAGTTGGAATCATTTGGAATCCATTTATGTAGCCCAATAATAACCAGGGCATCAATGGATTGTATATAACATGCACTGTAAACATTTGTAAACACTGGCAAAAACCTATACCCACACTCAGGAACCCGCTCAGGAATTGGCATCACGTCCGCTTGCGAACTCCGCTCAGGTCAGTTCCATTGTTCGATGGGCAGCGGCCCCGAATTGTTCTCTTTCTGGAGGGTGTTTGGGATAAGCTCCAAACAGCCATTCTTCAGAAAGTCGTTGACCCGGACTTACCCCGGACGACCTCCAAAAGGACAGGAGGATGAGGCCAGGCTAAACTACGGCCGAATTGCGTCAGAGGGTTCTACAGGGACGGCTGCGAGACTCTGCACAGATGCACAGAGAGAGAGAGAGAGAAGAGTGTTTCGAGTTCAACAGGTTCGGTATGACCATGATTTGGTTCGACCGTCCATGCACGGCTTTTTGTTTGCATTCCATCAGCTTAGCATGCAGATGGTCCCAGAATGTCCCAGAATGGAGATGGTCACCATGGCCCACTGACAGGATCATACTCAGCTGCAGCCCGCACACACACACACAAAAAGAGAAACGTTGGTGGTGCAGGGTGCTTCCAGACCCGAGCATGCCACAAACAACCATGTGACATACAGTAGAAGCCGGATGCCTGTTCTTTTTGGGTATTGACCTGCAAACGTGCCAGGTCATTTGCAACCAGCAATTCCTGCGCATTCCCAGACCGCCTCATTCCTCACTGAGTGATGCGATGCTTTTTCCGCCCCGAAATTCCTCGTTCGCACCCACAAACCATCCTTTCAGAGATCCAGCTCGCCTTGGCTCTCCGAATTGGAAGCCTTCATTCTCAAGGACTCCTCTCCATTCGAATGACCAAATCAGCTAAACAAATCATAACAAATCCATGGAATATCCCAACAGCTTGGCTCCTCTTCATTTTGGATGGATTTTGTGGACCAGACCGACACTTGTTGAGCCTCCACTCAGGCCACGGAGGAGCTGGTTGCACAAGCAACAGCCGCCCCGTTGGCCGCCGGGGGCCCTGGAGACACGACGCGTCCGAACTCGGACGCGAGCACCGTGGGGCCCCAGGTTAACATCCAAACGCTCCATGTATGCCATATATATATATGCCTAGATTGAGGTGCCTGGCTGTGGGGTCAATGGGTCGGCATATATGCCAGTCCCATTGGTCGTGTTTGGGAAATGACTGATGTTGCGTTCTTTGGACATTGGACGAGTGGTGAGACTGTAGTGCAAGGCGCACCAAGAGGCAGACAAAGGACGTGTGAAGCCCGGTGGTGTTTTCCAAGACTATTTTTTTGCATTCCGGTAGCTGTCCAACACAAGTATTACTATTGGTGAAGGGCCTGGAATGACCGGTCAAAACAGTCAATATCATCACCTCACCATCCACCACTGCATTGATGATTTGATAGAACCTGCCATGAACCAGATCAAGCCAATTCAAATGGCAACCAACAGGTCATGCAATGAAGAATCCTTCATCGACCTTTGTGCACTCCCCTTGCTTTGGACTACAGTGCCTTCCACAACAAGACTGTGACTTTTGGGAACGCATTTGGATTGGACAGGGGGTTGAAATGGGTGTGCCCTGAAATCCCCCACCCAATGGGTAAGACTGGTCTATTTTCTTGATTTGGGGTGGTCGAACTGGGAGGTCTCCGCAATCAATCAACAACTATATAACTATGTAACTATAACTATATAACTGACCCTCTCGAAGTGAACAACCCCCTGATTTGTATTCGGACAGTTCCAGTTCTTATGGTCCACTTCCATGATTCGTGGAGGGAGGATAGAGTGATTTCTAGGTCACCAGCTTCCACCCACCTTGCCATGCCTCCGCTGGCGAGGTATTTGTTGTGTTGGTGGCTTTGGCGTTCGGGACGCCCAACAGCGCACCTCTTTGGGTGGGGATTGCTGTCGGAGAGGTTCAACAGCGTGATTGTGTTGATACATGCACATGCATGTTGAAAGAGTGTTGGTGGCATAGCGAGACAACGGGAAGCAGGAACATGCAGGAACTCCAAAAGAAGATCAGATCCCTCTATCAAAGAATTTTCTGACTTATGTAGTTTGTGTTTATCTATTTTTCCGGGGGGGGACTTTGTTGGTATTTTGGACTTTCCATAGGGAACTTTGGAAGGAGAAAGTTTTCTGTGCAACCTGGCTTGTATCCAAGGGACGGTGGTCTTTTGTTTAAACTATTACTGTAGTATCAGAACCTGCGTCTTGAATGCACCCGTCCAGCTGTTAACCAATGCCAAGATGCATTTTGGTACTAGGACCGGCCCGCACAAAAATCCAGCCTACCAGTGGGTATTGAGAGCTACTGTATATTGTGCACGGGGTGCTTTCTGTAAACATTCAAGAGCTGCCCCCGTTCGTTTCTGAAGCTATATACTAAAATTTGATTATGCCGATATGCCCATTGCGGATCCATGTTTCGTTAAGCTTTTCTTTCGTTAAGCCCGAGGTTGCTACTCCTGCGGCCAGTGCGGCCGACCTGTTTGCCACAGTTCGTCCTTCAGGGACTTCACTTGGAAGACCATTAAAGAAGGTCCGTACCCAAAGGGGTTCCTGGATGCGCTCTATAGTCTTCAAGGCCTTGCTTGGCTTTCCGGGAGCATACCCCCAGACCATCGACTTCCCTGTGGCGTGAGCCTGAGCCTAACATTGGCCAGGATAGTGCTGCAGTGAAGCAGAAAGACAAACAGGCGGGTTTGACGAAGCCGGTCCAACGGACGAGCCGAGCCGGTCCATGCGACAGTGGATGGGTTGAGCTGGTGGAGGGGTTTCCGGACGAAACTTGGAAAAGGAAGCCCAAAGTCCAAAGGGTCCAGATTCACTTCAAAGGGGTCCGGGACAAAAATCGACTTTTGTTACCCTTACAATCCCTTCCACCTGACATCACGCCCAGGTCGACCACGAAGATAGCGCTATCAACCGCTTTATGGACAGGCCCAAGAAAGCAGAGGATGGTGGTGGTGTCAGTCATGTCTCCTGGAGATGTATTCCGGGGTGTGAAAACCGATGTGGAACAGTATGTATTCAATTTGCAACCCGGATCAAAGTTGCACAACTTGCATTGACTTTCTTTGGGACATGCGGACGTGGTGACGGCCACAACACTACAAATTCTTGACCAACTCCTTGTGTATCATTTTGTTAATTCTGAAGTCAACAGTTCAACAGCCCCATTCCCATCAATACCTGCTTATGCACATTGCACAAGAATGACCGCGCACAAAGACATCCCCACGTTTGGGCCCATTTGGGCAGCTGCAAGTCATCAACTTTGATCGTGTTGGCCGAACAGCGCAGGATCCCAAAAGAACAGATCCAAACAGAAGCGCAGCGAACACGGATCAACCCAGACAACAAGCCCCCCCAAGCCTTCAACCCGTTCCCCGAAAGAATGCCCTCCTCAGGTCCCGATCCTCCACGTGCGACCAACAGTTTTAGAGGCGAACTGCCATTGACTTTGTATAACGCTGCAATCACTCTGTTTGGCAATAGGGAACCCTGAAGAGATATCCCAGAGCAGAACAGTAGCATGGTTTGACGACCCCACATGTGACCATTATATATGTTGGGTACCTGCTTCTTTTCGGAGGGGGGGTCAGACAGTCACACCTGTGCAGCTCCAGTCTTTGTTCCACGCCCGTTTTTAATGGACAAGAAATGGTTGACGTTTGTTTTTTGTTTCTACCTTTGTGCTCTCGTTTGTTCTTGTTTCTGTTGCTCTTGTGCTTCTTCTGCGTGAAAGTGTAGCTTTCTCAACATTTCTCAACCAGTGGCGCATGGTCTCGAATGATGCAACCCGTGATTTTCACCTTGGTTCCAGGCTGGGCGTTCCAGCAGATGTACACCTGGAAGGCTGCTGTTTGCCAGGAAGCAGCCCTGACTCCTGGAAAGGGGTTCGGTGGAAGTGCGCTCACACGTGGCGAATCCGAAAACCCGAGTTTGCGTTTGACATAAAGCAGGAAAGCATGATATGACAACATGTGGCTTTTCTGAGCTCGTGCAGCTCCTATCTCAACATGAAGGGCACCCAGTGGAATTTCCATGCTGGAAAGAGATCGGCTCTTCGGTTTAGACGGAGATGCTTCGAAGGTCGCTCTCGACCACGGACCGGACGGATCATCCCGAGGCCTGGTGATCAATCAGAAGATCACAGAGTTTGACAACGAATTTTGCTACGGCAAGATGCATCTTGGCAGAGTCTTTTGCAAGAGATGAGATCTTTTCCTTTTTCTTG
>CAXAMN010011114.1:231955-254464 GCA_963970005.1 Durusdinium trenchii
TTGCAAGAGATGAGATCTTTTCCTTTTTCTTGGCAGAGTCTTTTGCAGGAGATGATTTTTTCCTTTTTCTTGGCAGAGTCTTTTGCAAGAGATGAGACTTGTTCCTTTTTCTTGGCAGAGTCTTTTGCAAGAGATGAGACGTTTTCATTTTTCTTGGCATCCTTTTTCTTGGCAGAGTCTTTTGCAAGAGATGAGACGTTTTCCTTTTTCTTGGCAGAGTCTTTTGCAAGAGATGAGATCGTTTCCTTTTTTCTTGGCAGAGTCTTTTGCAAGAGATGAGATCTTTTCCTTTTTCTTGGCAGTCTTTTGCAAGAGATGAGGTCTTTTCCTTTTTCTTGGCAGAGTCTTTTGCAAGAGATGAGATCTTTTCCTTTTTCTTGGCAGAGTCTTTTGCAAGAGATGAGACTTGTTCCTTTTTCTTGGCAGAGTCTTTTGCAAGAGATGAGACTTTTTCCTTTTTCTTGGCAGAGTCTTTTGCAAGAGATGAGATCTTTTCCTTTTTCTTGGCAGAGTCTTTTGCAAGAGATGAGATCTTTTCCTTTTTCTTGGCAGAGTCATCCCCTTTTCTGTGTTCCTTCCTCTTTTTTCTGTAGAGATGAAATCTTTCGGGATTTTTGGATCGCGAAAAGGGTGGCACGGTTTGAGGAGCTGGCGACACCTTCACGGACCTGGCGTTATTTCCACACCTGACTGACCCCAGAAGTGGCCCTGGGGCAAAGTCCACCAAATGATGGGTGACTATTGTGGGTTAGTCAGGACTATTGCGTTATGTATTCCACATTGTGTGCATAAACACCAATATATTTTGTTTGATGGGTCAATCCGCTTTTGTAATTCCCTTTGATGTACGCACCTGTTGCATGATGCCAAAGAGTTCAGGCCGCGCCCAGACCCAAAAAAGACTACACTTTCGACTTTCGATGCTGTTTTTGTATGTATATAAGTACTATTAAGTACTGTAAGTTCTTTATTAGGCTTTGCGGCTTTGCATTGCTGTTTTATCCCACTTGTCAGATCGGGGGAATGCCCAGAATGAGATGGCCCCGTCGCCTTTTCTCCGCGGTCGTTACCCGTACACCGTGGCGAGGATCGACCTCCACCGAGCCACACACAACAAGGACGGTGTGGTCTGCGTGGATCGACGTGACTCGAAAAGCCGGAGTGAGTTCTTCACGTGCTGAGTCGGACGACGCAGGAGTCCCGATGTGCAAATCTGCAGTCCCGACGTACTACTATACTTCATATGATTCATACCCTACTACTATGCATACCCTAGTATGCAATCACCCGACTCGTCGTCATGGTTTTGTAAGGCATTGGTTCTAAGTCGCCTGGGGTTGTGGTCAGGAGATGGACAAAGCCGGAGACTACATGTATGGGAGACTTGGCTGAGTGGGCTTCCGTTGAACTCAGTCCAAGTGGGTGATCCAGAGCCCTGAGTCCGGGCACCAAAGAGGAAACAAACATGTTGGTATGTTCATCTCCCCTTCTTTAGCTGATTTGATCCACTTTTCTGGGTGACTGATTTGACCCACTTTGCATGATCCTTAAATGCCCTTATATAATGAGAGGGGAGCGCTGTGAGCGGCGCGTTTTTCGATGAAAATGAGCATTTTTCAACCTTTTTCATGCGTTTTCTTGAGAATGATTGATGTGTCTGACATTGCCTGGAAGGATCTGCCTGGAAGCGCCCAGATGTTATTCAGTAAGATCGGTCAAGAAACCTACAGTGATTATGAAAAAAATAACCAAAACTGGAATGATAGAATGAATGACTTTACAAGAAACTTAATTGATCACTTTAAACAACATAGAACACTATATGCTGAAGAGAAAAATATAGCAAACAAGGAGAAGATAGAAGACCGCAGGGGCTTATGGAATGCCTATTCATCACCAAGTGCTTTTTACAAAACAAGTAAGACTTTATACATAAGTGGCACAGGTGGTTGTGATGGATCTTTAACAAGGGATATTATGGATGATCTGTTATTAGTACCTACTAGAAATGTTCATCACAGTGAGAAATACAAACATGTTATAGAAGAATTGGACAAGTCACCAGAAATAACCCGTTTGGTTGGGCATAGCCTTGCAAGTGCTGTAATAAGATCAATCAAGAACAACCTAATACATTTGCTTCAACAACCTATGCTACCCCTACAATAAAAACAACAAATAGTATTCGTTCAGTGGCACAAAAATCAATAGAACCGCAATACAAATATAGAAACAAAATGAAACAATGCAAAAACGCGCCGCTCAGAGCGCTCCTTTCTGTATATAATATATCGGGATCTTGGTGAGACCGAGGAAATACTTCATGGGCAAAAAGCGCCTCTGGGAGACGCGTGTGCAGCGGCGCGCTCAGGAAGTGGCGCTTGTTTGTGCTTTTCTTTTGGTAGTTCGGATGTCTTATGACATGCTGTCGGATGAATGTGTTTTGTTTCTGGTCCGGTGACCCAGCCCAGCGCATCACAATCCAAAGCAGCGGTCCGTGGAATGTATACACTGTATAGTGGATACAGAAAGTGCATGGATCTACTGTACCTGAATGTACCATGTGTTTTTGTTCCTTGAATGGCCGATGCGCCCACACATAGTTCCACACATAGCAGGATAGCACGCGTTTGGCCGATGAGATTTGCCGCAGCCACTGAGGATGAAATTCAAGAAACCGCCGCTTCAAGCCGATGTGCTGCTCGGCGAATGATTTGCGTTGCCCTAATTAGTCCCGACAAGGGAAGTCAAGCAGGATGGCGTCCTCCATATCATGCGTTTGTTGGAGGGAAGAGCTCATGGCGTCCTCAGCAGTTCGACCTGGGACAATACCTTAATGAACATGGATCTCTGAACCCCTGAGGTTCTTTGGTGTGGAAACGGAGCAGTACGCCTGGGCCCTACAGCGGGTCCGTCGTCTTGTCGTTTTGTCGTCCGACCGGTGGATCTCAGCACCCTACCGCGTCGTGGTTCCAAGAGAGGCTTTGGCAACCTGAAAAAGGACATAAAAGGACCCATCACCTGGGGTAGGTATGGGATAGTCTATAGGGTTCCTCAACCTTTGTTGGTGTCTCAGAAACCACCAGGTGAGGGTCCCGGGGCATTGATACTTGTTTCGGAACTTGGATCACTCATTGTTTCAGAGGTTCGATGGCACTGTCAGGGCCCCGAAGGTCAGTGGTTCATGGTTCATATGGACCCCAATATGTAAAAGGAATGGTCTGGGGTGCCAGTGCCATCTACACCAATGTAGTTGGGTCAACGCCGCAACGCCCTTGTTGAAAATCCCTGTTGACACTCATTTGGTGGATTGCTGGGAGACAAGCAAAGCTGGGTTCATTCGTGGACTTGTGCCACAGCGTTCGCTCCGTGGACAGACATAGTCGGAATGGTCTCGCAAGACCACGTGCACTGCACTTCCACTCGTTTCCTTACCCAAGAGTCCAGTCTGACCATGAAAGAAGGAAAGTTTATCGAACAATCTCAGCACCTCTAAAACAGTTGATATTCAACCCACTCGTTTTCTGTGGGCACAGAAGTGGGCACCCGACTCATCACTCCCACAACAGCTCCGGCTCCATGGCTGTCGCACCATGCGCGCGTGCGTGCCGTTGAGGTGCCAATGTCTAGGGCTGTAAAGAGCACCATGGACGGCGTCGTGCGCATGCTGAAGAGCGTCCGGAAAACCCAATGGAACGGCGAAGGGCGAGAATGGGAGGGAGTGAGTGGCGAGAGTGGGAAGAAGATCCAGGAGTGCGTGGGATTATGATGGATTATGATTAAATTAGACCGACTTATAAGCAGCACCTGACGGTGAAAGAACCTAATTGGCAGAGGAGGTCATAGTAGGCTGCGGCTTGTCTCCCATGGTTGGCCCGGCAGCCCTATTGCCTGTGTCAGAGAGTGCTTTTGGGTTACACGAATGGTCAACCCCTGCCAACAAAACCATCGGTTTTCTTATGTTCTCTTCACTATCGCGAAAAGGATGCCAAAGGGAGCATCAGCTACCACAGGCCGTGGGCAACCAGATCTACCACAGCATCGGTGACAATCCTGAGGCGCATTCGGAATGGGTTGGTCGGTCCAGGATCCGGACCGGAGAAGCAAAAAGCAAAGAGGAACCATCCCCAAATAGAAAACGAAACAGTGTTCAAGACTCTAGTACTGTATTTTTGCAAGGTGGTGAAACCTCCCTGAGATCATGGTTTCGTGGAGTGAACATCAGGTTGGTATGCGGAAGATTCGTCATCCGAACTCGGGGCCATGCCATCCACCATCATCCGCTTCGATTCGCCGGAGTCACTGCAGGCTCGACCGATCGAATCTCGCACGGTCCAGGACTACCGCGGCTCCGCCCGAGAGCTGGAGCTGCTGGGGGCCCAAGTCCGCGCACCATCAGGTTTGGGACTTGGAGGTTTGTTCGGGGGTTACAGGTGAGAATATGATGAATATGTGAGAATCACTCCTATCATCAGACTGCAGACTCCGTATGTGTACATATATGATATACATAAATATGTAATATGAATTATTTTCGCTTACAGTTCAATATAATCTGTTTTAATGTAATCTATATATACCTATCAGGTGAGATCGCACATGGTTTCTCTAAGTTCAATGCGTTTTCTTTGCACCATGTCAAGATCATGTCCCATGGGCACTACTATGACTATCACACTACCCTACCCCACTACTGGTCTTTGTACCACCCTATCGATTAAAGGCGTTAAAGGGCCTTGTAACATCTATACCCTACAGGCCAATGACCTCATTGGAGTTGGTCATACAACAACACTCCTCCTCAAGTCGGTAAAGGAATAGGTTTTACCGAGTCTCTGGACTTGTAGGGATATAATGTATCGGGTTGCAACCCCTCGTCCCGCCAGCGGTCTCGCGGTCTCGCGCTTTTCCGTCCACGGGCGACACTCTGGGCCGATGAGAAAGGCCAACCTTTGTGATGCCCATGTTGGCCTTCGATCAATTCATCGTCACCCCTGCGGGTGTCCGGCCGCTCAGTGGTGTTTTGCTTCTCCACAGCCAGGGGTTAGAGATGTGGTGCAGCCTGCATTTGGCAGCTAGCTGTTTGAGGGACCTTTCACCATGGGTTGCCACGCGATGCCGTGCTGAACAGTGAGTTTTCAGAGTTCGCGCTGCCAATGTCGGAGGTTCATGATGCCAATTTCCGGTGGAAGACATTGGCACAACAGGATGTCAATCAGCACTTAGGAAGAGCCCCCCCGAGTTGGACGACGAGTGCATCCCCGAGCTAGGCGCGGGCGAAGGATCCAATCACTGTGATTCACGGTGCATTGCGAACGTACTTGGGCTACATGATGAACATCATACAGACCCGGCAGGATTTAAAATGGAACCTGAAGCGGGATGCACAGTGAATGACCAAGTTGATCCTCAAAAAAATATAAAAAAATCAGAGATGGCAGCAGAAACAGGAGAAACTTGCCAGTTGCAAGTCGCCCTTGCGCTTCTTCGGGGGGGTCCAGGGTGGCAAAGAGAGTTCGAGCGTCCGTGGAGCAGTGGGCCCCCCAGAGAGTGTATAGGAACATGTGTCCAGTCGTGGAATATGTCTGATGATCATGATGTCACATGTCTTAACGCATCAGCCATTTGTTTGGGTGAGCCCAGCCAGACAGTCCGACACAGCCGTGAACCGCCAGGATCCAAGCGTGTGAACCGTGCAGGGACGCCGAGACAAAGACACGGTTTCAGCAGGAGACCGTGGTTTGCAGCCATCGCACGCGGTTTGGTTGTGGAAGAGAATGCTAAGAGAAGCCATAGAATCCCGGAAGACAGACCAGTGACAGGAATCATGTTTGCATTGTATATATATATATATGTGTGTGTGCGTGTGTGATTGTATATGTATATGTACGGTATGTACGTGTATATATCAAAAAATTGACAACATTTTACCTTTCTCTCATGCAACCCCAATTCATGCAAGACAGATGCCGAACGAACGCGTCGCCCGAGTTCACCTCAACCGAGGTCCGGGAGTTTCAGAAGGATTTGGACAACCTGGTCTTCGAGGCGTCCCGGACCGAGGATGCCACGTGGCGCTCCTCCAGCTGCAGTGGAGCTCACTCCTTGAATCGCATCATGTCACATCCATTGAGCAACCACTTGTGGAGCAATCTAATATACTACTGTATACTATAGCTACTATAGCTATGGACATGTCCCAGGCCCCTTCGTTGATATAAGGCCCGTTCGTATTTGACCTACATGACATATCACCTTTCTTGGTGGGGATGCACGGCTTACACATTTTGATGCCGGACATGTGGTGAGAAAAAGCGTCTGGCTTCTTCAATGGTGCTAAGGTGTTCATAGGTGGCACATGCTCACAAACCCAACAATACAAGTTCTCATGAATTCGCGGGTCGAAGGCGAGGAAGATCCTGGGGCACTCCCCCCTTGATGCTGTGTTAGCCAACCATAGCCAACCCACTGGACCATTGGATTGCTGAACTTCGGACCTCAAAAGATGTACTGAGCCAGCCGGGAGTAGGGTTGATGGTGCAAATTGCACCTGTATCCCGGAGGCGGCTCGACTGCCGCTAAGTCACACCGGCTTTGACAGGAAAAGGCCATACATATTAATCGCAGGTGCTCCAGTCAGTGACGCCATGTTGCAGGTGGGTGCGACTTACACCTTTTGCTTTTGGGGCATCTCACAATGGCTGGACAAACTCAATTGGCAGGACTGCAGGGGCTGTTGGAGAGGGGCTGTTGGAGGTGGTGACAAACTTTCTGAACTGAAGTTGGAGGTGAAACAAACAAACAGAGGTTAAGTGACTTTATAGGACCCTACTTGGGTACCTATGGGATAGTCTATAGGTTCTTCAACCTTTGTTGGAATCTCAATCCCGAGTTTTCGGAGACCACCCTAACAAAATTATATATTCCAAACTGGGAGTGGTTGTAATGGGGTACATGTTCATGACATGACCATCATCATCCAGAGAACTTTGTAGCGCCCTAGTGGTCCACAATGGCCCTGGTAGAAGCAACATATATTCGTTGGAATTGATGTTCTGTCCAGTTGGAGTTCCTTGGGTCAAATTGTCAAAATGGTCAGTGAACATTCTCTACGAGACCCTCCATTTGGAGATTATATAGATATCAGAGGTACAGGGTGGCATGCCCCACCTCGTTTTGGTTTGCAAGAAAGGCCTGGACCCGAATGAAGAATATATCACTTGGAGACTCCAACAACTTCCCCCTGCCAGGCAAGAAGGGTTGGTTTTAGCCCGAAAGCCTGAAGCATACTGAAGCCAACTTGAATGCATTGATATGCGCTGTTATTGTGGTCACCCTTCCAACCGCTGCCCCTATGCTGTCCCACATCCAGCCACATCCAAGCTGCATCTCGAGCTCAGCTCCACAGATTCGGCTGCCATTGATGATGGGACACCTTGACATGGACCAGCCGGGCTGCCCGGAGCGCGACCCGCAGGCTTCAGCCCGCGGGCTGCCCCGTGGTGCAGGCTGACCCGTAGGTCTTGCAAGAAGAGATTGGGCCATGAAAAGCCATGATTCATCATGATGCCAAAATTTTCCCAACCTGTGTTTGGACTGCCAGGATAGGAAACAGCCTGTTCCGTCGTTCTGATGTCCAGACCAACCTAGGCCCTGAAAATCAACAGATTGGAGCCGGTCTGGTTTTCAGGGCCAGGCCAGAGGCCCTGGTTTTCAGGGACAATCTTTATGTCTTAGGCCCAGAAAATCAAAAGATTGTAAAGAGTGTAGAAACGGGTGTTCCCCAGACTCTTTTTTCAGGGCCCAGACGTACGTTTGGGGCCTTACTTCCAAACTGAGTAGGGTCACCGCAACAGTAGGGCCCCCACAACCTCCACATGTGGCTCCAATTCGCCCAGGTTCTGTGGAGCTCCTCCAGTACATGCTGGGGAGCCTGAAAGGAAGTGCGGATGAAGCACAGATCCGCACGAAACCAACAAAACGGGTTGCGGACAGCGCGGATCTCCGGAATCTAGACCAACCTGCTAGACTACACACATTCAGAGCAGATGCTTGAGGTGTTCAAGGAAGACTCTGTACTGGGGAGATCTTGGGAGCGTGTTTAAGGATGTTAGAGGTTTTCTATAAGTCCATGCCTCAGACTTATTACAGTACTTATATAATGTTAAATCAAGTTGTTCAACACGTTCAACGACTACGATCCCAAAACCGTTGGTAAGGGGTTTGTTATTTACAGCCTTCGGCATGCCGCCGGCCACCAGCTCGAGCCCGCATTGGCAGGCAGCTTAATGATACAATACCCTGCTCAATCATACTTGTTGGTGCATTGGAGGTGCACATTTGGCTGGGTGAGTTTGTTGATGTTTATTTCAAGGTTGTTTGACCATGAAATGGAACAAATCCGAATCAGAGGTTGTCTATTCTGATCCAGCGATCCACATGTCTCAGTCCAATGGTTGTCTATTCTGATCCAGCGACCTACTACCTACTACCTACTATTGCTACCACTACTATTACTACTATTACTATCACCACTACCGGGGGGGGGGGAGGGGGAGGGGGTGAAAGAGTGACTAGGGCGTACACGGTAGAGGTGCAGACCGCTAGTGTCTTTTATGCGCAGAGTCTTATCCTCTTGCTCTTTAGGTCCATTGACCCTCTCTTGAGCCTTGTAGCAGTCAAGCATGGACACACTATATCAGCTGTTGGAGTGGAACCCTGTACAGGAGGCTCTACTTTTCAGCAGGCACAAGATTCATGTCCACTTCTAGCTGATTGCGTATGTCGCATACTCTTTTTCTACTGCAAGGCTAAAACAGTCCAGCTAGCTCTGACAACTTAAAAGAAAACTACGGTGCCATATACTTACCTAATCCAGTGTGTTTCACACTTTGGAGAAGGTAATCTCATAGCTACTAAATACAGTGAGGGAGCAATAGCTGACTCACCTCAAGTACAAAATCAAATCGATAATGTACCTCGGCTGGAGACTGTACTTTTCGCAGGCGGAGATACCATGTATCGGCGCTCACTAGCTCTTTAGGGCCTGAGCTAAATCAAACTAAAAGGGAAAGCGGCTTTTTTCTCTACAGAGACCTATAAAAGAATCAAACGACACTCGCGTAACAAGGAACTAAAAATTCAAGACCGCACAATGCAATGAATTAAGATGCCTTGCAAAATGCAAGGAGCGTACGGTCCGAGGAATAATCTTCTCGTGACGTGGTCTCGACCGCTTTCATTCACAGACAAAATAAACTGCATCAAAAGGACTCTCTTTCACATTCACATCAAAAACACAAGAAGGAGATACCGGCAAATGTATGTACAAAAAAATCTTGCACTACAATTGCAATCATGAAATGACTTAATCATCAACCATGACTGGTTGTCCATTAGAGGTCATCTCAGAAAAGCGACTGTGATAGATATCATCAGTTATGCAAAACTGTCCATACCTATCTACATGCTAAAGCGTATAAACCTGGAATGCAGGAGTATCTTCTTTGATAAAAAGTTTCTCCTGGTTGCAAACCAGAGTTCATTAAAACTTCAGCCTGGCAACTTAAAGTCAAGCCTGGAAGCAAAGTATCAACTGTAACCAGAAGTATCTTCACTTCCTAGCCATCATTTAAATTTCAGCCTTCGCTCAGGAATTATGCCGCTGCAAACGATGAAGTTGCTTGATCAGAAGTTGGCGGCCTTCCTTTCTTTCTATTCTGTTTCTGTCTCTCCTTCCTCCGCAAGTTAGCCTCATGAAGAGTTGCTCCCATGCGATACTGTCTTCTGTCTCCCGATGAAAAGGAAGCTGGTCTGAGTGAAATAAACATTGGACCATGACTGTCCTCGTCAGTGGGCCTTGAGCACATAACCTCTGTATCAATCATAGCAAAGTTCTCTGAAAAATTACAGATGAACTCCTTCGTGCTCACTGTGGAATTTTCATATTCCTCTTCACTCATTGAATGACCCCATTCAACAATGGTAGACAAACATGTATCGCCAAGCTGTGATCCTTGGTATTCTTCTTTCTCAACAGTAGAATATTCTTCCCAGAGTTTATCAAAGTAAACTTCACACTTCTTGAGGACCTGTGAAGTTGAACTGTAAAATGTTCTGGGAATAGGTGCCTTGATACCAAGATCTGCTTTTACACGAGCTTCTGAAAACTTGCGGATCCAATGCTGCATGGTGCTATAATAGTAATTAGCCATTGGCTGCCTTTTGTACCCAGACATTCTGTAGGCCAAACTATTTGCATCACCAGAAATGATGTCCACCTCATAGACAAAACACTCGTAAAGCATCAATGCTGTCTGTTCTCCTGTCAGTAGGTGGGCATCCACAGCACGGTGTGTATCAACATGATAATTACAGACTCTGATGGTATGCATGTTCGCTCGAGTAAGTGGAACACGCTTGTCCTCAGGACCATAGTCATCAAATTCAAAGTCTGCATCCTTGAAATCTTGACGAGGCCTTGTTTCTCCAAAACAAATCTCGTAGATAGCCCAAGTTACATCACGCTGTTCACAGTGACCAAGTTCTTGATCATGTCCAGCAATGATCTTGACATATCCACCTGGTGCCAATCTAGCCATCACTGCAAGATTCTCCCAATCATTGAAACAAACTGTCCAATTCTTTTGCTCAATAAATTCCTTGGCAGGAACAAGAAGATGAGCTTCCTGGAGAATCACGACATGTGCACGTAAAAAGAAGAGCATGTTGAAGAAAAGGTTGTTTTCAAATTGCTCATATTGAAGTGACATGGCACTCTGCTTGCGTGGCTTCATTGCACCGTCAAGTCCTTGGAGAAACCTTGGTGTGGTGTACTTCTGACCACGAACCATGTTGCCATAGTTCCAGGATAAAAATGTCAAGGACTCTGAGCTGGCCAATAAATTAGTTCCATATGGTTCTTCTATTCTTCCCTTGAGGAACCTTCTGCACAGCTCTTCATAGAAGGTGACAAAGTCCCAACTGGGTCCCTTGGGACCATATTCTTCCAGTTCATTCTTGAGTTCCTTCTTCGTCTCCTCCAATTCTTTTCGAGCATGTTCTGCCCTTTCAAGGGCCTTTGGATCGACCTGATACCTGCCATCCAAATAAATGATGCGGTCATCATTGATGAAGAATCTCTTCAAATCATGCTCTGGTTCATGTTCATAACAATCAGGTGGAGGTACTGGACAGATATTACGAATGGATCGTACAAAATCATTCTCGTTGATCCTTGACTGATAATGAGGATGGGAAATCTCACCTTTTCTGAAACAAACATGATTCAGCAATCTGGCATGAGTTTCCCTGAAGCATAGTTGATAAAAGCCAATACCTGGATCTCCTGTAATCTCTCCAAGCAACTTCAAAGGTGAAGTATGCAATTCATAGGTATCGTCAGCTTTTGTTGTATCCTTTTCAACAACTACTTCAGATGGAAAAGATTCTTGGATTTCAGCCTCCAATTTCTTCTCTCCATCATCCTCTCTGACCTCTTTTATTTTCTCCACCGCCTCTTTCTTCTCTTCCATGGTTGCATCATCCTGAACTTCTTCATGAAAATGAGGATCAGGAATTTTATTCAGGCGGCTTCTCTTCGATTTCCGCTGACCTGAAGTATCATCAAGGTTAGCATCCATCTCACCTAATGGTAAGTGCGATGCAGTCGAGTCCTCACCTATCTCTCTTGACAGAAAGTGTGGTGTTGACTCTTCCTTGGCTTCCTCCTGGTCAACTTCCATCTTTGGTTCCTCTGAAGGAAAAATACCTGCATCTTCATCAAATATTTCTTCTTCCTTTTCAGGTTCAACTGCAGGATCTTCTTCAGGAACTTCCTCTTCCATATTCTCATCTTCTAGAAGTGTCATACTTCCAGTATAGACTTCACCAGCAATAGTGGAGACTCTTGTATAAGGAGGAACTTCTTCACCTGCTTCAAAAGCTTGTTCTGCAACATCCTTGGTGAGCAAGTCCTCTACAAGATTTTCTCCCTCGGTTCTTGGAAGAGGTCCTGAGGTCTCATAAAAATCTGTCCTCTCTGAACTGAAAGCTTCTGTCGCCTTCTCATTGTCCTTTTGATCCCTGAACAGGTGAGTAATCTTCACAGCTTCTCCCTGTAGCACCTGATCACCTCCTCTATACTTGTCGACAATGGAGCGCCATACTGGAACATCATCATCATCAAAATCAAGCTCCATATCATCTGCCAACAGGTATGAGATGTTTTGAGCTGCCTGTTCTTCTTCTTCATCACGTTCTTTGGCAAGCTCCTCATCCTTCTGGATCTTGAAGATACCCTTCAGGATGTCTTGTAGTACCTTTAAGTTCAGCTTCGATGATGGCTCATACGTCCCTGAACTTACAGGCTCAACTACAACACGAGAGCAAGAAATCGCCTCCAAAAACTTGGAATTGTATTGGCGTTCAAACTCTTCCTTCTTGATCATCTCATACAAGGGATCAGAAACTGCAACACGCGCCTGAACATACTCACGAAGTTGATAGCATGCATGTTGCACAAATCTACTGTTGGAGTTGTGAAGAAAACTCTCTAAATGATTCCTGTCACGGTCAATCAAATACCACACAATCCTTGCAGAAAAACGGAATTTCTTGAAGTTCATAGCAAAATGTGTATGATACTTCTCTGGATTCCTTTCTGCTTGTAAGGCGGCCTCTGAAGTCTTGTAAACTGGGAGCTTTGTGTGTGGATCCAAAATCATAAACTCTTCCCACAAGATCGAGTGGTCAAGAACCCACTTGGGAAGCACCTTGATGAAAAAGTCACAAACAAGTTCTGACACAAGGTGCATGACACGACCAATCTCTTCCTCCTGCTTGAAGCGATAGTGCAGTTTGGCAAATAAAGGATTGTTGAATGCTTCCTCCACTGTATTGCCAAAATTATCCCACTGAGGTTCTGGAATACCAAAGTTCCAACCCAGCAATTTGGGATCTCTGCACGTATCCAAGAAGCTTGAAAGCTCTACAGAAGAAATGCCATGGTCTGTCAGAATTTCAGCCCAGCGGCGTCCATTCTCCCAAGCACGGATGAAGAAAAACTGTTGGTATCCAGTTTGTGCCAACTCCATCCACTGAGAAATTCCGGGTTCAAAACTCGGTGCATACGTCTTGGGGTCTTCCTCTGTTCCATAAACACTTGGACGTAGCAACTTGTACCTTCTACAAAAATATTCTCTCTGGTGCCTTGTCAACCTGTCCCAATCCCTCACGAGGATCACGTCTTCTCCAGTGCTCTGGAGTACACGTGTCCCTACACGATCATGGAGTGATACCATGCCAATGTCATATATCATCCATGGGTTGAGAACCAGGTTGTTGACATTCTGAATGAACCATGTCATCTCACGCTCAGCAACATGAGCAGAGTCATCTTCTTCATCTTGTTGAGGTTCTTCAGAAGTCCTGGCTGTTGGTCTCCTTGAAGTGATGTCTCTCCATAGGTGGTCAAAGCGAATCACTTCCTCATCAGCCTTCACCAGATTTTGCTGATCCTTGCTCAGAACTAATGGGTGTACCATAAACAACGATCTCGAGGTAGCACCATCTCCATTGACAATCAACGTTGGAGCACTATAGCCTAAGATACTCCAAGGATCACGATCATCAATCTCTTTAGGTGGAATCAAAGACCATCCAGGTGGCATCTGATAATGGCCTTCAGGCATCACCTGACGTGACCTCAATCGTGAACGATTGTACTCACGTCTGGGATCATTGTCAGAGCTGAAAAATCTCACAATGGCATCGTACGTCAGCTCATCTAACCAAAGAAGCATATGCCTCCTTGCTTGTTCCACCCCAGGCTCAAAGGCATTGATCCTCCTGAGAGTTTCATGTGCAAATGCCGGGTCCTGTGAGAGTCTTGTGAACAAGGATCTCAATCTATCTTGTTGCTCCTTCTCTCTGTTGATCTTCTCCATTATCTTTTCTGCTGGCAAAGAGTTAATCAACTCCTTAGCTGGCTCTGGAGCATCTTCTGGTCGTGGTTCATCCGCACAAATGTCCAAGTATGTGGGCTCTACATCACAATGTGCAAGCACCACTCCATTGTTGCTGAAATACAGAGGACGTCCAGCCTGAAGCCAACTAATCACATTAAGCTTCACATACAAAGGCTGTCCATAATCTCTTGGAACCACTGTACCTGGGCCTAAAGGAATGTAAGGCAAAGTTTGTGGATTGCTGTACATGAAATGAACATAATCTCTTCCTTCACCTCTGTTCCTTCTATTCCAACTTTGTGGATCTCTCATCAAACCATACCTCTCAATGCTGGCCCAGTTCTCCCTTCTGGTAACATGAAAAACATGTCCCAAACATCTTGCCTCAATAGAAGTCAATCTATGATTCAACTTCTCTGGACTGATGTTTTGCATGAGTCCTGTATGCCCTTGGTTCACTCCCAAACGCATGGAGAAGGGCATATCATATTGATTGCCTGTGTTGTGCCAAACATTCTTGTCCAAGCGAATCACCAAATGAAATCTTTGCTTCTCATCGCTATGCAATATAGCAAAGAAAGTATTAGGATAAATACGAAAAGGCGATGGCATTCGAGCAGTTCCCTCTGTGATCAGAGGCATAAGCTCTATCATTGCCCTACTGTCCATCAACCTATCGAGAGAACGATCATGTCGTAGCATATAGTTGAGCCCCGTGGCTATCTTCCCATAATCGTTTTGCCTCCACGCGACTCTTGTTGCCACGAACTGCCTACTTCTCTCATATTCATCCTCTTCCTCTTGGGTGACATAGCCAAGAGCGTATCTGGCAATCTCTGCGAACCACCGTACTCGAAAATTGAACTTAGTATGGTTCTCAGGTGCCAAACACATTGCAAGAATGTCGGTTAAGATCAATTCATCCTGCTCTGAGTTCCTATGGAACTCAACTGGCGTACGTGGGCGTCTCAAACGGTTTGCCCAGTTCTGAGGTTGTCCCCAAGGAACCTTTTGTGACCAGTTTCGAGCATACTCAAAGATGTTGACCATATTGGACGCTCCCTGACCGGTCATCTCTGTTGATACAAAGTACACCGGTCAGAGGCCAGTGTCCTAAGTTGTAGAAATGACTGGTAGTCAACGATGCAAGGCAATAGTCTTCGAAAGAAAGGTGCTGATCTTGCCAAGCTAATTTGAGCCGCAGGCACAAATTCATGAAAGAAATTCAAATTTCTCTCAAACAAAAACACATGCATTGAATTCTCTCCTCTCACTCTCAGTGCAAAGAATCTCCAAGATAAAACACATCATGTGAAAAGTCAACATGTGTGCATACTGTAGGAAGCCATCCACGCAAATATGCCTTGTGTTCAATAAGAGATCTAAAAGGTGGATGTGCATCAACTTCCTTTAAACAACCACTGCGTACTGCATCTATCAAAGCTTGAGGACTAGCAGACTTCTTAGTAAGACAGTCAGCGAGACACCACTGAGTGCGTATATGTGACAAGTCAGCAATTGCACCAGAGCATGCTTCCTTCCTAAGCATTTGGATCATATGAATAGTCTCCTGTTGCTCAGGAACATGAGTAGTACTAGCTGTAGTCACAAGATTGTTAGCATCAGTGCGCATGTGAATGTCAGTAGAGTAGCCTGTAATGTCCTTGATCAAGCCTCTAAGCATTTGGCAAGTGCCATAACACTTCATAAATGCATACAACTCGGCAACAGTTGTGGACAGGGTTGTTCTCTTGATCTTAGAAGATTCAAAGAAAATAAGTGAGCCTTTAGTGTTCTTCTGTTTTGCCTTCCTTTGCTCACCCATAAAAATAACCATAGCACGTTGAGAGGATTTGTCACTGTTGTTCCTGAATGCGGCATCTGGCATCGCAATTAAACGTGGACTACCTTCCAGTGGCCAAAAACGTAACTCCATAGGGTCAGTCACGATTTGTTTGCACAGCTTGTTCAGGGCCTTGCAATCACCTATTGTAGGTCCTGCTGATGCTGATGCTGACCTCGAGAATTGGTAGCATGCTTGGAATTGTGTTCTGGATTGTAACCAGTTTATGCTGCCAAGAAGTGATCTGAAGGCTGTGTGCATGTCTTTGTCACACTTTTCTTCATCCTTCAAACCTTTTGGAATGATAATCTCAGTCAATTCCTGAACACAAAGGGATTGTTCTACTGAGATGTACTCCTTCTTCTTGGTCTTCTCTTGCATCTTCCAAGCAACACGTTGTCCAGTAAACATCAGGTCATTAGTGTCCTCATGTCCAATCTTAAACTGTGACTTCACAATATCCTTGAACTGTTTCAAAAAGATATCATTACCTGTCACAAAAAGATCATCAACATGTAAACAACACATACCAATGGGTGACCTATTCTTAGAATTACTGCCATGCACAGGGTCCATAAAATGCTCAAGCAACTCTTCCACAACTTCAGGTGTAAGCTGAGGCGTTTGTGTCACAGTATACGTATGTTCTGCAGGAAGAAAAAGACTGACAAGCGTTTCAGCTTCTTCCTCCAACGTCACTGCATTCTTCTCGTTTCTGATATCCTTGTTTGTCTCGAGAAGCCACCAAACACCCTTACGCTTAACTATTGAAGTCCGAAAACAAAAACGCGAACGCGAATACGTAGGTTCGGGAGTACGAAGAGCTTTAGCGCGATAAGCGACTTGAGCATGGCCATTTGCATATTGATGCCAACCTGCCTTGTGCTCTACAGAGTCAAGGAAGTTCTGGAGTTCCTGATCTACCACAGGAGTCCATTTTCCATCCTCTGCCTTAAGCAGGCTACGCGTCACCGTCTTCTCCGACCTATTTCCGTAACACACCGAAAACAGACGTTCTTCACAGAGAAAAGACCTACGAACTTCCTCCGCTGTGTCGTGGAATTCGTTTGGCGGCGCATCTGCTACGTAGAAGGATACCGGTTCCGGTTCGGCTGGCATCTCCTCTGATGAGTAGTTCACAGCCTTAGGAACCCTCAAACATCCGGAGTAGCAAACGTACGTGCACCGATCGGCTCGAGTCGGAACTATAGTGGGTTTCATTGTCTTGACATTTTTGGAGCAACCTCCGACCATAGGTTAGCATACTGTCTTGACACCTGTGCAATGATCATACTCTGCTGACATGACACTCCCAGGGGGGCGGGGGGGCAGGGGGGTGGGGGTCTACCTCTCTAGCCACCTACCTCTGCTAGTGGCCTAACCCCCCCCCCTTTGGGGTGTTTTGGTTGGCCGTGGAGGCCTAACCCCCCCCCTTTACGGGGGTTCACCGGTGCGCCGGATAGACGTGACAGGGTCTGCGTTGGGTCCTGCCACGGGGGGAGAGACCGGAAGAGACACAGAGACAGGGGGAAGACAGGAACTGAAGGAATTAGACCAGGAAAGGAGCCCTAAATCCGGGCCTTACCGGTAATGCCCGGATTTCCACCTCCAGGGGCACCAGCAGAACAGGTTGTCTTGACACTTTGGGTATCTCTGTCTCTTTTTCATTCCTATATCTGGTGCCTATTTTCCAGGTTCCAGCCATAGTCTTGACGTCTACACCCTCTTTGAACCAAGCTTTTGCTCGCTGTCTTGCCAGCCACAGAGACATGTTGACCCTTGCCCCCCCCACTGTCTTGTCATGAAATTAACCCCCCCCCATCTGGGGGGCGGCTAGGTCAATGGAACCTACTATAATCCGAGTGAGTGCAAAAACTTGTCGAGTCGATTCCACCAGCGACGAGGCGCATCACTCAATCCGTACACTGAACGGGTGCACAATCCGACAAGATACGGAGGCAATCCGATGTCGGTCGGAAGTTGAACGTGAATAACGCGTCGCTCGAGGTCGTAAAGTTCCCCCTGAAGAAAGGCAGTTTTCAAGTCGATGTGTAACAGGTCCCAGAAAGAAGAGGCTGCATGCTGACATGCTACGCGAAAACCATACCTGGTCGCGGTTGGCGAGTCCGTCTGGAGGTCCCATTTCTGGGCATCTTGGAAGCCTCGACAGACCCATCTGGCCTTAAACTTCTTAAAATTACCATCTTTGTCAATCTTAATAGTCAGGACCCATCGACCGGTAACATAGTTATCGATCTTATGCTTTCTTCGGTCTCGATACTTCATCGCAGTAAAGTCTAAAAAGCTGCGAAACTCCTCTAGTTTAGCTTGCTTGATCTCCTTTGCATACTTCCGTAGCACTTCCGGAGTAATCACACTCTCTGCCTTTGGCGTCTTCTTAGCCATTGTCTTCGCAAGATACTGGCAGAACTGTGAAAAACCTTTCGGATCATACGAGTTAAAACTCGGAGGAGCTTGGTTCGGACCTATGACACAAAAATCCATATCGTCGAAACTAACAAAAAGATTTTTCTCATCGTCCAGATCCTTGTCTGGATCCTTCTCAAAACCTTTCACATCTTCTTCATCAAAAATAGGTTCTGAATCTGTTTCATTTGTATCAATCGTCTCATTGTCATCGTCTTCGACTGTGCTCGTAGGCACGGGAATGTCGGCTGCTTGTGGCTGATTCGAACTTGATGCTGTCGGATTCTCCGAATGTCCAGGGAAGAAACTTCTTGGAACAGACTTCGGAGGTGCCGGAATAGGTTCGTCATGTCCCGGTAATTGAACCTTAGAACGTTTTACCTGAAACTTCACCTTCGCCTTTGGCAAAGCATCAGTTGAGTCCACAGAAAGCTTCCTCATGTGCTTGCTGTGACGTTCACGATTCTCCGGAACATATGGTTCTGGCTCCGGCGTGTTCGAATCTGGCGACGGTACGAACGGATGAACGGGATCCGTATCACTCGGAAACCCTATTGGTGGTTGACCCGGATCATCTGGCGGACGGGATTCACTCGTAATCTCCGGCATTGCCTCTTCCGGATCGCTCGATGGATATCCGAGTTGCTCCAAAGGAACATCGGGATTTCCGAACTGATTCGGACCAGCTACGGAACCTGTCGGAGGTGGTCCCGGAGGTTGTCCACCCTGGTGATCATCAGGGTTGCCACCCGGTCCATCACCAGGCGGATACATATCTTCATCATCAGGATCAAAATACTGATGTTCCCCCGAGACTGGATTTGGCTCATAAGCCATATCATCATCCATCGGTGGTCCGTAGTCTGGAGGTTGATCCTTTGGATCCTCTAGAGCTACTTCATCAGGTGTCACAATGCGCTTCACGGCGCCTGTCGTCTCTGATTCGTAAACTATCATACTCCAATGATCTACCAAAAACTGTTCATGATGAGGAGACAGTTGTGACACAAACATAAAGAAAACCTGATGGTATTTTCCTGGCTTCCACATAATCAACACTGCATCATCCTCAGAGTTGAAGAGAGGATGCACTCTACCAAAAGTACCACGATAGACCTTACATCTCTCAAAATACATCTGTGGCAAGGTTCTTCGTCTAATCTCCTTCAGGCCTGGAGTCAATGACACAATTCGAGAATCAGAGGATGTTGTCACATCAAACTCTGATCTCTGAGGTAGTGCATCTACCTGCCTCAAGGTTCTGATCAGTTCAGTAGTAGTGAACCTTTGTGGTAGTATGTGTCGAAGTGGAACCGGAATTTCCGTCGTCTCTTCCGTTCTTACGGAATTCAGCAAAATTGACTGATGAGCTTCTCTCTCTAACAAAAGAGCTGTTCCACACAAACTTCCAGAGTCAAAGTTCTCCAGAAGATCTTCAATAAGGAAACTCTGACGCTTGTCGGAAGTCTCACTATAAGGAAGAAAACGATTCATCTCAACCAAAAATGAAAATGGAAACTTCTTCCAGTCAGGATCCTTAAAGTACTGGTTGCTTCTAGTGGCTTGCACTGTTTTAGCTTGAAATGAACAGTCACCAATACCTTTCCATCCTTGGCAGGATGCATAGGAATGGAAGACTGTCACGTAACTCATTCCCTTCGGACAATAACAAAAACAATTCATATTCACATCAAAGGTAAAGACCGGATTCTTCAAAGATGAAATGAACTTCTGCAAAAAACAAACAAAACTTGTTTCCTTTGGGAACAGTCACAAACACATGTTTCTTTCTTCTCAACTGCCACTCAATCACATTACAACATAGCAACCAAATAGAAGCTCTGTTCTGTTTAGGAGAAGGGTTGTTGATCACTATACAGTGGGGCTGCAATCTCTCCAGTTGCTGCCAAATAGCATCTTGACCCTTCCACGTGGAAAAGTTGTATCCTGCCTTGAAATCCATAGGAGATGCAACTTTAACACCATTCTTTGAAGGAACCAAGATAATCCACTGTTTCCATGAAGTAACTCAACAACATCAGGATGATCATCATTACAGAAGAAAAAGGACTGTTCTCCGAATTCGGCATCAACATATAGTTCGTGATCTTCACGCAAGTTCTCCGGATTCTCATCGTCTAATGCCGGAATGGAAACATCATGCCACTCATCGTGATCACGTCTAACCTTCGACTGATTCACACGTATTACTGCCTTACCAGTGTTGGCTTGGACCATAGCTCCTTCTTGTCCAAGTACTGTGGCACGAACCCAACGTCCTTTATCCTTGAACTTTGATGAATCCTGAGTCCAAACAAAAACCTTCTCTCCTTGGAAATAGGGGCCGTCACTTGGCATAGTCCTTCTCGCAAGATCTGCTCGAAGGTCCTGAGCTTGTCGTGCTTCTTGATGAGCTCTCAAAGCCACACGTTGTAGTTCCAAATTTGTACGATCTTGTGCGGCGGCATTAGCTGACAATTGCTCAGGGCTTGCGGTCTCAAGGTCAAAAAGATCTGGTGGACGTCTTCCAGTTGCTATCTCTATTGGTGAATATCCACTGATAGTCAACTGACAATTTCTTGCCCAAACTACCTTCTTGACCACTTCTCTGACCGTAACACCACGAAAACGTGGGTCATCCAGATCTACCTTCATAACATGCCACATACGTTTGAACAAACGTACAGCTGTCTCTGCTCGGTTCGGCCAAGGAGTTCTTGGCCCACAAGGACATTGTTGTATACCATGGAACCTGTAGTATTCAACAAAAGCATCGGTGAAAAAGGCTTCGTCTCCTACGATGGCCTTTGGAACACAGTTGTTCTCATCAGACCATTGCCTCAATGCTTGGATGGTGGTTTGATCTATGAGGTCTTTCTGCGCCGTAGCCCAGAGAAGATTTGTGGCACCATCAAGAACAAGTAGAATGATATACTTGTTCTTGTGAAGTTCAACCTCACAGTGATCAGCAAAAACAACATCACCAAAACATGAAGCTCTAATACCGGAGACTCTGGCTCGTGGCGGAGGTGCCACTGAAGTGTTACAAACACGGCAGTTCCTGACAACTGATTCATACTTCTCTAAAACAGAGTCAGGAAGCTTCAACATAGAAACACGTCTACGAAACTGAGTAGGACTCATATGGTAGTGCTTCACATGAAGCTTATAAAGCTCTACCTTGTCCTCCAGTCTCTGTAACATCTTCCTATATGCCGGTGTCATTGCAACAACTTCACTACCAGGTAATGGGATTGAAATCCGCCTAGGCTCAAGAGCGCCATCACCTGGTTCAAGTGGTTCATGTTTATCACTTGATGGTCCTTTTGATGCTTTAGGAATTTCTACAAGTTCACCTTCTGGCCTCTCAGGTGGTTCTGAGGGAGCATACTCCTCAAGATCATCACCCTTTAAATCATTCTGAGGCTCAGATGGTTTTGACTTGTGTCCTTTCCAAAATGGATCAAAACCCTTGGAAGTATACCGGAACTTTGGCGGCACGGGCTTTTCCGCGGCACTGGATGGTGCACCTTCCTTCTCTGACGAGAAGCCTGGTTCCCTGTCCTTTGCAATGGGAACCTTCTCTGAGGAGGAGCGCACCACTGCATCGGGATCACCAATGCCACGGTGCTCAATGCCAGCCTTCCTGATCTTTAGATCTGGAATTTTGGCATCTGGCTTAAATTTAAAAATTGTTCTACCACGCCATTCATAGCCAAGTTGTAGGTCCTTCCATTTTGCCTTGCGCCAATCATCTGTCTTCTTGATTTCTTCTCCTCCTGCTTTCTTCTTGATGATTGTCAGTCGCAAGTCTTCCAGCAAGTCAGTGTCTACAGGACAGGACTTAGTTGCTGGGAAAAGAATTTTCCTGTAATCCTTGTGGTGACGTATCAGTTCTCTCTTGTGAACATCTACTTCCCAGAAATCAACCACAGGATATGCATGCTCAGCTTCACCTTCATCACTATTGTGTTCAACAGAAATATGGCCATACTCATAGTGAGTGAGGTGAGAGTAAAAACTCTTCTCACGCTGAGTCTGCCAACGCACGTCAGACAGATACCATGCAATATCTTGGAAGTCCAACACAAGATGAGTACTGGCTGCAACCTTCAACTCCAAAAATTTGATACCAAGAGGCACCGATGTCAAATAAGCATGTTGAGGTGTCAGCCTGAGTTCAAAGCCTAAGTTCCTCATCTGTGGCAAGCTCATAAGCAAAGGGACTTCTCCTTCTTCCACTATGTCGAACTCTGTATGGTGGATCGTCCA
>CAXAMN010011114.1:259464-329212 GCA_963970005.1 Durusdinium trenchii
GTCAGGCTGATCTCGCGCGGAGAGACAATTAATTCAAGCAATACTAACCAATACAAGCAATACTAACCAAAACAATCCACAAAACACGCCGGCAGGCCGGCGGATTACAACTTATGAATCAAGAAAAATTAATAATTTGATAGAATACAGATATAAGGATAGGGAAAATTCCAAGAAGCCAGAAGCCCTGGAGGAATCATTTACCATGCACACGTATACGCACTTACGCCTTGGCGGATTGACCATGGCACACCCAATAGGTTGAAATATGTGGTACTTGGGGATTGCAGAAACAACGTACTTCTTCAGGATGTGGTGGGCTATCATGGTCAACGTGTCCAGACGTAAAAGCCACCCGTGCCGACCTCTCAACATCTCAGACCGATGCTGGAAGAAGTACAGACCGCGCCAAAGATCGCCTGGGACATGTGGGACGCCCGATGGGCTTGGCATTTGCAACCCAAGGTGGTGATGTACACACTGACACCCTCTGAGGATGAAAAACGCCCCTTGGCCGTTTTTACCCGCGCGAAGCGATGAATGCCGGCGATGACGCGAGCTGGGCGAGATCGAGGGAGTGTGCGGGCGTGGTTGTAATGGCTTGCAGCACATAAGGCGAAGCCTTTTGGGCGAAGGAGAGCCAAGTGTGGTGTTGTTGTTTCTTTTTGTGAAGTTTGGGTTGACTTGCCGGGATTGAACATGCTCCTCTTTATGGAAATTGGTCAGACCACGGAGCCCCAGCTGGGGCTCCATCCAGGAAGGCCGTTTCGAGGTTCCGAGGGGTCTCATGTGTATATTTGCAGAGTCCGATTGGTCCCATTCGCCACAGTTCGAGCTGGAGGGTTAGAACATGATAGAAAGAACTTGATGTGACTCGAAGATCAATTGGCTGAACATTTGCGGACATGAGGGACATGTTGGATCATATGAGCCAGACTTGGGGGGGAGGGGGCCATGATTTTGGGCCAAAAACCTTCGCACAAAGCATGGTGTTGACGGTTCCATTCTATCCCACTCTCCACCTGGTGCGTCGATCTCAGGGCACCTCCAATCCAGGCAGATGGCCGGGGTCAGGGGACCGGTTCACCAGCGGCTTTAGCAATTGGGTTTTCCCAGCGAGGACGTGTCTTCATACCAGCACCTGAAAAAGGGTCACCTGGTTCTTCCAGCCTCAGCCCACTACATCATGGATCTCCAGACAGGACACCCTGACAGGAAGGTCCAGGTAGACATAATATGACATAAGACTCGTATGTCAAGACTTACTTGGAAGGTCCGGAGGACCAGAAGCTCTGCCTTTCTGACCTGTTCCCATTGCAGGGAGTTCCAGATCCGCGACCCCGGAATACCCCGGATCTCCTCCCACGTTGGAGGTTGAACACCGGGGTTTCACCCTTGTATTTGTTTGTTTGAACAATTTTTGGAGATGTTTGATGTTTCCTCCAGGCATTTGATACCTATAAGTCAATAAGATCCTATAAGATCACTTAAGTTTTGGTGACCGGGTCCAACAGGTGGCTTCCGACACCTGGCCAGACTTGGGCACCAAGGCTGTATCGAATCATTTGGAATCAACATAGCGGGGCGCATCAAATGGACTCCAAAGACTCCTCCGCATTTAGAACAGACCAACACCATCCGAAACTGCTCAAGTACAAATCAGCTTTGGGAAGCTATTCAAAGGTTGTGAAGGGTTCTGAATTTGGAGTCCCAGAAGACTGCACTTTTGCCAGGTCAATCCGTCCCCCAAAATAAACTCCGGCTAAATTGGACTCATCGGACAGAACCAGCACCAGCACCAGCCCAGCACATCCAGCTCTGGTGCGCCTCCAGGGTGTGTTTTCTCCGGCTTGGTCGTCGCTGACACGCAGGAAGAACTACTATTTGAATGTACCTTTCTGGAGTTCCAAACGGAGGCCGAGTCACCGGCTTGCCCGGTCGGTGCGAGTCGCGAGCATGGGACGCACCACTTGCGTCGTTGACCTTCCGGGGGTCACTGGGGAAGACGTGAAGGACCGTGAAGGCCGATGAAGGTCCCTGTGGTGAAGTTCATGGGGAGATGAGATACCTTAACCCACCCAAGATAAGTGGATCACTATGGATGACTTGCAAAACCTTTTCTGGGGGTTGGTTTTCTTGAGTTGGGCATGAAGGCATCGAAATCATTTTCTGGTGATGAATTCGATGTTCATTGAGATTTGCGCCTTTCCACGTTCCTTTCACACATGTCACATGATGCACTTCAACCGGCACAATCCGCTTGGGACCATTCCAGGATCGCTGGCCCCCCTTTCTATGTCAAGGGCCAGGAACCACGTCATGCGTGTATATATATATAACTATATAGATATAGGCCACCTTGGCATGGTTAAAGGCCAGAAACCTTCGAAGGGGTATAGTACACGTACCTCAAACCTATCAATTGTGGGTGGGGATGTCATCCGGTCGCAACATGTTTGGTTCAACAGGTCCCCATGTCCAGGCCTGTGTTGGAAGCCGCTTCACCGCCAAAAGATTAAGTTGGAACCCAAACCTAACACGTTTATTGCATCAAATGCCAAATGAAAAGGAGACCATCATCATATGTTGTTTGCCGTTTCATTGGTGTTTGTGTTTTTGGTGCACCACGAAACCGCTTAAATAGTTTCAACCAAACCGTAAGAACACGTTGCCTCAAATACCAGTCATTGTACAAAATAGCGGTTCCGTATTCCTTACCATATGGTATCATATGGTATAATTTGTGTATTGATTTAACATGAGTATTTGAATGCAAGGTCTGAAACAATGCCAATTACCTTGTGTGCTTTTGGGGTGTGTTATGAGGTTGTCCATCATGTTGCTTACAAGAGCATCCGATCCATCATGATCCATGCCATGGAGACGACTGACCGATCCAGTCGTGGCAGAGACTCTACTGACCTGGCTCTTTCCTGGGTCGTCGGCCACCCCCAAACCGCTTTTCCCCAAAAACCCAACCAATTGCACCAACCCATCCACCCAGCAGGTCCTGCTTTTTTCGTGTTCGCACCGTGTTCGGTTCCGTGCTCCGATCCGGACACGAAGGCCTAAGGGCCGCCGAGTCATGGAGCTGTTGGGTGTTCCTCGGAGCGGTGGAGCGGTGCCGTTCTCCGAACGGGCGGAGCTGGTGGATAAGGGCGGTGGGACCCAGCCAGTTCTGGGAGTAGAGTACTAGTACTAGTACACAAGAGTACACAGTACAGGCCAGGACATCGTACAGGACATCGTACAGGACTCATAAAAGATGGTTGTGACGGCCCGAACAGACCCAACCAGACAGGGAAGAACACGACAGGGGGCGACGGCAATTGTGGCCTTTGTGTACCCGCATGGAAGTCCTTTTAACATGGCTTTGCAACTTTCTATATACTGTAATTCTTCCATAGAATTCTTCTCAGGGGAGAAGAGCTTTTTCAGATGAGATCCAAGTATTTGGATGAAAACAGATGGCCAAACTGAGTCATATGGGCTACTAAGGCCTCAGGGTCCCCCCAGGGTCCAGCATGGGCACCGTGAAGCTCGGTCGAGTGGCTTTGTGGCTTTGCCTCTCCAAGGGCCCCGCTTCGAGTGGCTTTGTGGTGTTTGGTGTGCGACCAATCCGGAGGTTTGATGTGTGAGCATCTGGCCACCAAGCAGCTTCAGAAGGGCATTGCGGCTGACCAAATAACCATATGTATGTTTTTCCGGAAAAGAGGGCATGCCGCATCCATTCTTCAGAGGTCTTTACTGGAAACTGCCCATGGTCCATTCAATTCCATTTGCCTGTTGTATCCTGTTGTATTTGGTCGATTTCATCCATTTGCGGCACTGGCGCCTTGCCAGGCGGTTTTGGGGAGGTCGTCCCTCAATCTCCGCCCTAGGGCGAGGGACATTTGTTTATGGCCACATGGGTGTGTATCACCCCGCTGAAGACGACCCCGAAAGAGAAACAACTGCTGCCTTTGAGGGTGCCATTCTTAGGGTCCATTCTAGACGGGTCTTTCGGAGTGTAGAAGACGGGTCTACCCCCAGTTCGGCCCCTGTAAGGTGGAACATCGATCAAACTCCCTTGGTTGGTATTTTTGGACAGATACACATCCAAGAATTCAACGGCCAGTTCTCCATTCGACTGTTGGAGCCGAGTAGAGAGGAGCCGTTTTCATAAGACAGCGACAGGCGAGGCGCTTTCCTGAAGCCTGAAGGTGCGGTGTTGTTAGTCACTTCTAGATTTCACCCTGATGCTCAGGGAGGCAACAGCCCCACATTCTTCTGGAGCAAAGGATAGTTCTTTCTTTGCTTGTGCCGGGGAACTACAAAATCATGAAATGAACGTTAACCTCCCAATAGTAAACTATGAGTCAATAATAATCAGCTTTTTTGGACTGCCAGCATTTTGCAATACACTCTTAATTTAGCCAAACGAACTAAAACACGTATCCAACTAAAACGCGTCATGGACACTGCTTTCCGGTGATTCGCACCATGAAATCCAATGTTTTCAGGCGCTTTCAGGCGCACCACTCCACTCCCCAGAATTGAAACCAGTCCTGAGTTGTGTCGACCCCCGCCCAAATGAGTTTGCACAACTTTGATTTGCAGCCAAGGCTGCTGAAGCATGTGATCCGGCCTATTTCAGTGCCCGAGCTCAGCAAGATGACTGAGTGAGAAGAAGAACTTGGGAAGACTTGGTACTAATACCATCCAAACCCACTGGGCTAGGGAAGTTTCACACCTACAGGTGCCTACAGGTTTGCGCCAGGATCTGGCTTGGATCTTGTTTTCAAGCACAATATATAGTTTGAATAGCAAAGGGTTTGTCCACTTCCATGCTTGCTGAAGGACATACCTGAAGACTGAGGGTTCCCCGCGCATGGAATCATTGCCTTAGCTTGACGGAAGCCGACGCGCTTCGCAGGAAAGATGGCCCCAAAGATAGCAAACAAGAGAAGATAGCAGCAGCAGCAGCAGCAGCAAGAGTGCGATGTTGTTGTCCATAGTTCCTTTGTCTTCAGCGGTTCTAGGAGCCGCGGGTCCTCTAACAGATCACTGACTTTGCAACGCTCTCGTTTCCATGATCTCGTTGCTGAGGCGAGCGTTGGGGCGGCCTCTCTCCAGTAAAGGAGAACACAGGCGTGGCAACGAGAAGCAACGGCACGAAGCCGTGACGCCAAAAGGATCTCAAAAAGAGGCATGCTGGGGCCCTCCCTTACACAACCCTTTCAAAAAGGTGGCGATGCAAAAGCCCGGATCCAGAGCGCCGCAAGCAGGACTTTGCTTGTATATCGTACAGTGGATCAATGTTTTATCGGCTCTTGTTGGTACGCTTGGCCGTTGCAAAATGTTGTTGGTCTCTAAAAAATCCAGCCGTCCAAATGTTGTCCAAATGTTTCAAGTGTTTCTCAGCTTGGCTGGGCTAGAGGGTACGAAGCCCGGATATATAAAGGAAGAAGCCGACCCCTCGCGTGATGGAGCAGGTCGCCCAGTAGCGCAACCTTCGCCATGGTCTTTGACGGGGAAAAGCACAGGGAAAGGTGTTCTTCAACGGATCCTACCGTTTGGGTCACGACAGGAAACGTTGCTGGGCGGCACCGGTGTTCTTCGTTGAAGCCGGCTTCGGCAAAACGGCACCGGCTTCGTGCACCGGTGTGCACCACTCGCACGGTTCTTCGGAGATCTTCGGGGCAGACGGCGATCCTAGGGTTTGGGACGTGCTTGCTTGCTCCAGATGATCAATTTCTTCCAAGCCTGTTCCAGTTGGTGATTGTCTTCCATCACAAAAGAAGTTTCCAACTATCAACCTACAGCTATAGCATGCCATAGCTGCCCTTGCTCAAGATTGTTCAAGGATTAGATGCAACATGATGTGTGGTTTATGTGTGTATTGTATTCTGTTTAATCATCCAGATGTCGGTTTAATGCTTTGGATTACCAGGCGTTTGCGGCTCCAACAAGCCGACCAAGCCGTGGATGTCCACGGTTTCTTAGGAGAATTGACCATCAAAGCCCAGGCTGCACTACTTTTGAAGGCTCCAGGTTGCCCCACCTGTTGAATCCTTCGCATGGCACGACCATCGTCCCCCTCCAGCTCTCATCGCCATCATCGGCATCGTGCTTTTCCTGCTCCATCATTGTCCTCCCCCACCTCTTTGTCATTGTCATCCTAATGTCACCATCGGTTCCATTCTCCTTGTCCTCCTCCTTGTCGTCGTCGTTGTCGTCGTCATCATCATCATAATCATTTATTTATTATAATGCTGATTGTGAGGTAGTTCTACTAGTAGTAGTTCATGGTATTTCTAAAGTGTGTTTGGCTAGAGCCTGCTTGTGGGGCCTGTGTTCTGTAGACTTGACTTCAAACATGTTCAATCATTTCGATATACCGTCCAAGCAGCTATCTATGGCAATCATCACAACTCAATGAACCAAAACTTACGTTGCCCATCTTTGCCCCACAGCGTCTCCAAAAGGGATAAGAAAAAAAACAGATGGTGCAGGCACTCGAAAATACCCAGAAAACACTTAAGCTGACTTGTATTCATCATCGCATGATGTGGTCATTACATCCATCGATGGAATGCTTCACCTCCGATGCTTCACCCACCCAAGCTCGGTACCGTCGGACACCGCTCGGCAGGTTCGGGAGCTCGGAAGTCGCCCCACTGGCTCGCCTGCTGCGCGGGCTCAAAGCACTGAGGTTGGGTGTTTGTTGTTTTGGTGCAGCGACCGGGTACATGTTTTCTTGCAGAAACAACGCCTAAGTTGTTCAGGATGTGTTTCTTTTTCCACGGAGCTTTGTACTTTGTTCCAAGAAAGAAATCACTTGATCACTGAGATGGCCAGGTCACTTTTTTTTCAGGCCCTCGAAGGACCTCAACCCCCAGTTCCGGACGGCAATGTTCCCCGCCGGACCTCAACCGCGAGTCAGAAGATATGCCAGATAATTAGAATGTCAGAAACAATGTCAGAAGATAGGTGCGGATAGGATGCCAAAAGATATGCCACACAGAGTGTCAGAAAGAATGCCAGAAGATATGCCGGAAAGAACGTCAGAAGTTATGCAAGAATGCCAGAAAGAATGTCAGCAGATATGCCAGAATGAATGAGATGCCAGAAAAACATGCCAAAAAGAATGCCAGAAAAAAAAGCCAGAAAGAATGTCAAAAGAATTCAAAAGAGATGCCAGAAAGAATGTCAGAAGATATGCGAGAAAGAAACCAAAAAATAATGTCAAAAGATATGCCATAAACCCAGAAAGAATGCCCAGAAGGTATGCAAGAAAGAATGCCAGGAGATATTAAAAATGTCAGAAGATATGCCAGAAAGAATGTCAGGTGATATGGCAGAAAGAATGTCAGAAAGAGCGTCAGAAGATGTCAGAAAGAATGTCAGCAGATATGCCAGATAGAATGCGAGAATGAATGTCAGAAGATATGCCAGAAAGAATGTCAACCGTCAGTTTCGGACGGCAGTGTTCCACGCGGACCCGCCAGTTCCGGACAGCAGTGTTCCCCGCCGGACCACCAGATTCTGGGCCCAGCTGTTGCTCCACCAGATTCTGGGCCCAGCTGTTGCACATCAGAGCCGGGCCGGGTGCGTTCTGCAGAACGACATGCCAGAACAACTGCCAAACAGAATGTCAGAAGATATGCAAGAAAGAATGCCGAAATAATGTTCAACACATGCCGAAAAAAGTTAGATTGAAATGTCGTGGTGAGGATCACTCGAAGTGAAGAAATTTTAACGTTTCCCTTCATCAGGCTGTCGGGGTCCAACTTGGTCCCCAAAATTGCCGGTGGATTGTGTTGGCATGGGTGAGCAACGCTAGTATTTTTGGAGGTACCAGACATTGAGAGATAGGACTTGTGTCCTCAAGGCATTGTTTTCTACTGGTGTTGGGTGAGCTGGCCTTTCGTTTTTGGTCCCTCCTACCTAGAAATTTTCAGTTGCCCATAGTTGTCCCAGTCCCATCTCTCCTACCTAGAAACCATCGTTTAGAAATTGCCTGGTCTCCGGTGAATAGGCTCAGTCGGGCACTGGATGGGCACAGTCTTTTTGAAGCTGTGCAGCTTGCACAGCCACGAGTGGCTGGGCTCAAAAAATGATGGACCTTCCGTAGCTAGTTGGGATCATGATTCTAGTCCTACATATCGATGATGTATAGATTGTCGGTGTTTTTACCCTCCGCATATGAAGAGGTTGTACGATCTAAATGATCTAAATTTAAATGCGGTGGCTTACCAATCAACAGCCTCAATTAGGTGGAGTTTCAATTTCTTTAGTGTTGGTTGAAATTGTCTTGGGCCTGTGCGGCCGTAGCATTTCACAGTTGTACAGTTTCTGTCACTCTTTGCCCGTTGTTCAGGCACCAGAACATTAGCAAAACCACTTCACCTAGCCGTTTCGTAGGAAACTTATTTCAGCGGACGACGTGTTCTTTGCATTAACTTTGATGACCTGCATCACAGAGCGAAACAGTGATGTCTTCATGAGCCCCGGAGCTTGCAACCTGGAGATGAAGACCCGGCTCTTCAGTCAGACAGGGTTGGATAGCTCGCGTAAAACGTAAAGCGCATAGAAGGCCAGAAAGAATTGGCCCAAGGTCGTCTCTCACGCTGCAGCCCAAATACATCCCGCATCCTTCCAGAAGGCTTCGCACCAAATCCTGCAAACGCGGCCGTTGCTTTCAAAGCCTAGCCGCTAGCCTGACCGTCTAAGGCGGTCAACATATGTTGTGCGAGACCAAAATCAGCCGTGGTTGGTGCAGGGGTCCGCCTGTCCAACGCATATTGTAGAGCTTCCGGCGCCAACGATGCCATAAGGCAAAGGGCTGTTATTTCTGTTGCGCGCGCGGCAAAACCAATGTTGAAACATGTTCTCGGCGCGCGACGGAGCTCCAAAGCATCGCGGGGTTGTTTCCATAATCGTAACATAGGGTTTTCAGTCAATGTAAATTTTGTATTTTCTCCTTGTAGCTAAAGCTAGCTACTGGCTACGTACCACGTGCTGCGTCGCTAGATTTTTGCCGTTTTGGTGATTTTCGTCCGCGGCTGCCGAGCTCGAGGTACGGAAGCACCGCGGGGTTTGGAGTTCGATGTGGTGCTTTGTTGGAATGAACGGTTCAATTCCCTAACCGAACGAAACCTTGACCTACGAAATTGATCTCTTAATAGATATACATACAAGCAGGGCTAACACACTGCATTATGGCCATTGTTTGTCGGGGTCCTTGGTGTGCACTCAAGAACACCAACACTTCCAAGAATAGACCCGCAGGTCCCGCACAGGAAATAGCAGGATTCAGGAACAAATATTGACCCATGTGCATTTTTTGGGATGGCAGACCGGCATCCCTCCAGCGCTGCTCAGAAGCTCGGCCCGCTCCACTCATGCTCACGTTCAACCCGCTCACGCTCACGTTCATCACCCTAGACCGGGTTCGAGGACTGTACAGTAATGATTTACTCAATACCTGCGCTACCCGTGCTAAAGCGTGGCAGGCCTTGAGCTCCGACATGCCACTTCTTCTCAGGTTGGAAAAGTGGTGGGTGGACTGCACGTTTGCCCCATCTCACGCCCGCCATGCTCGCCATACGAAAGGTCCGACATTGTTGGAAACTCTGAGCCGCTGGGAAAATCCCAGTGCGCGCAGGCTACGCACGGTGTTCGAGCTGCGGCGCGTCAATTCGAGCCGGAAGTTTGCGAGATGTGCGCTGCTCACTGCTCAAGTCAAGTGCTCCGGACCTTGGCACTGATGTCCGGACCTTGGCACACGCCAAGGAGTGGTGGCCTACAACCGGTGCACGCACCAGATGATGCACAAAGGAAGTAGTAGTGGCGGTAGTGGGTAATATTTGAGACTTTCGGGTGGAACCGTGGTCATAGCAGTGGCCAACATATTATTGATGTTTAGGGTAGATGCAAATGCATACAACATCATACAACAATATATTTACAGCATCCATAATGTGTGATGTACATTCTTTGATGGAAAAAGGCCGTTGACAGGGGCTTGGAACCGTGAAGTCCTAGTTGCTAGACACGTGTCGAGAGAGTTGCTGTTTTTGAGGTTCCCACCACCGCGTGAAACCACAGAATCATACCAAACCAGTGGTCGCGGGAACGGTTTTATGTTTTTGGCGGTGGGTATTTAAACTATATACTCAACATGAATGACTACAATTAGAGTCTTAGAGGTTTCATCATGTCTTATCGATGATGCTTTTGTCACTTGTTTGATTACCTTCGCTAGGTCGTACTTGGACCTAGGTTTCTGCTGGTGTCCTCTTCAATCGGGGGGGCTTTGTCAATCCCGTTCCCGCCCTTGTGGCTCGGGGTGACGTGTTTGTCAGCCTGGTGGGAGGGGTTTGCATTTCCGGAGGAGTTTGGCAGAAAGTTGGACGAACGTTGCAGAAACAATCAGCTTTATGTTGTTTATCTAACGTATATACTCGAAATGTGCAATATAGTAACATATAATATATATATATGTACAACACATGTTTGAAGAGGTTACTTGGGAGACACCACCAGAACTCAATGAAGGTTGCTGAGTGAAATACAGTTTGAGAAGTCAGTTTCTTTGATGTTTTGAGGGGGTGCCCATGAATCGTCAGCAACACTGTCACACGTTCCATGGATCTTTGTGTCTCGGTGACCCATTTTTGCTTAATTGGGGAAAGCTGGATCTTGTTGTTTGGTACTAGAATTTCCCACGAACTGCGCATCTCAAACTTCCCACGCTTGCGTTTGCTGTCCCCACTTCACTGCTGGGATGCTCTCTCGAAGAGGATCAGTGATCAGATGCGGAGATTGATCCAAAAGGAAGGACCCGAAGTTAGCGTGATGTTTTTTGGTCTGTGTGTTTTCCTTTGGGGACATCCAGACATCCACACCAATCTGCACTTGGAAAATCGATGTACTGTATAGAATTGGTTTTGTTGTTTCAAGTCTCTGAGCAACTCCGAAGCAGATGTTCCTGTGGTGTTCCAAATCCCTAAGCTCCCAATAGGAGGAAGGAGCGGTTTTTGCAGACGGATGGGAAACAGATCATGTCTTGGGCCTTCAGGTATTGCCATGGTATAGGGATATGATATGATATGATGGGATATGATGTGGATAGAGTGTTTCATGCCATTGTCGCGCTACATGTGTTCAACCTTGTGGTCCCCAACCCGCCGGGTGTGATGTTCATCCCCATGTGGGCTACGAAGCCGTACACGTCGCGACTCACGTCGCGGTTGTTTGGTGGGCCCGAGGGTCCCACGACGGCCTTAACCTCTAAGGGGCTATCAACAGACACCCCTGGCCCGGGTGTCCTGGTATATTAATAATATTACGATTTATTAATACAATAGTTCGGATTATGTAGGATTATGCAGGTCACATTCATCTTCACCATATATATCCCTTATTATGATTATTATGGTTACAATATAACCAATACCATATACTATAGGCCTAGTGGGTACACCTAAGGTTTGTGCAGGAAAATGGAAGGGCCAGGTTTCGAGCCCATCAGGTCGCCCCTGATCAGGGCCTTGCATTTGATTGCTGAACCGGTGGCTGCACCCGTAGCAAGAAGCATCAGGGTCAAATGGGCACCACAGCTTCCACATGTGTGTAGCTCAGCATTCTCCATTTACACCAATCAGTTCATGAACTTCTTCCCCGCAGGGTATCTTCTGGCAGGCTTCCTAGGTCCACTGTGAAAGTGACGGCGTGTTCTCATCTACAGTGGTTTCAGAGTAGATGGCACTGGTACCCCAAGATGTTTTTTATAAAGGGGTCCTTTTTTGAACCACCGACCGACTGGGGATTGTGCCCATCATCTACTCTTAAATCTCATCTAATTTTTGGGGGAACCTGTTGATGTGTCGAATTCGTTCCCAAGTTGATCAGTCCGCCGCTCCGGGTCCCAGCCTTGGTCCGCTCTACGACCCCGGAGGGACGACACCGGTTGGTACACGGTGTGACCCGTTGGTACACGCATGGACACCGCCGGGACGGGGAAGTCGTCGTCCAGAATCGGTCGAGAGTGTGAGAGTCTAGATGTTCACCCCCTGATGTAGATGGTCAAGATTGGAGTGAAGGATTCATCTGCTGGGAGAAGGCAGAAGTGCGGCACAAGTGCCATCACTGACCTGGTGCAGCCATTGTGCCTGCCTACGCCTGCCTACGGTACACATGGCTACCGCAGGAGTTCAGCAGGCAAGGCAAGAAGCAACAGGGATGGTCAACAGCAAGACAGTAGTTGTAAGTTGTAGGATTAGTGCTCAAAAGTGTTGAAACAACAATGTGTCAACCCACATTAGACGATGATTCAGGGATCATTAGACATCAGGCAACGAACCCTCAACTTCTCGCAGAGTTCCCTGCAGTTCTTCAGTCAACTCAGTCGACCTCCGAGTGTCTTCGGACCATTCCCCGTTGGCCGATTTGGCTGACCTTGGGGGCGCTTGAAGGCGGCCCCCCCCAGGGTCGCGTCGTCGGGAAGCGGTGCGTCGCAATGGCATCCTGCAGGAAGAAGGTGGAATCTCAGGGCCTCATCTCAGGCCATGGAAGGTGAGATACAGAAGAAGCCACCAAAGTCGGCCACTGAAGGTGGGGACTTCCGGAAGACTCATTCAAGCCACAAAGGTAGAAGCTCTTCGGATGAAGCATCCACCAGTGACACGGGTGTCCTTTTGGGACAGGACGCCAATGCCCCAGATGAATGCTGGCAAGCACTTGTCCAAACAGGTGTGGCAGCAGCGAAATGACAATCCAAGATGAAGATTTGCCTGAAAAGACGTCTTCGGTCACAGCTGGCACAGCTGGAGAAGGGTCGTTAAAGAGTGAATCTAATGAGTGAATCAGGGGGAAGGACTGGGTGCAATGGACTTCGATTGCTCACTTGACTTACAGGCATGAAAGTTGCCCCCAGAAGGGAAACGAGTCGAGGGCCCGCTATGAGCTGTTTTCACAGTTCTTGTCGATTAGAAAGAGGTCACTTGTGATGGATTGGAAGTTTGGAACAGGTAAGTGTAAAGAAAATTAGCATGTCTCGAGATCATCTCCTGGCAGCCAGGGCCCTTCTTAAGAACGAACACACCTATTGATCTCTAGATATTTACCTCCAGCATCACCGTCCGGATCGTCCTGGTCGTCGCGTGGCACGAGTCCATCGTCCCGATGCGGGACTGGGAGTGAGAGTCCATCAGTACAGACCTAGGAGAGGCTCATTCTGAAAAGCGGCCTCCTTTGAAAAGTTGGGAGAACCTCAGAGTTAGTTGTGTTGTAACGGGGTGTGAGGGATGTTTTAGGTGTATTTCATCAATAGCGATATATCAGATGCAGAGCTATACCTGGTACCTGCTAAATCCATCATCATAGCTCGAACCACAACTAACCATATGAGCTACTAGTCATTGAGCAACCTGGCTGCAAAAGCTGCAGAGATTAGGTTTGCCTTGGGGGAAGTTATACTTAATAGATCTTAATAGTCATATTTTGTCATGGTATGCCTTTCAAACTGGTGGCCAGAACTAGTAGCTACCCTCCGAAGACTACATGGTAGTCTTCTGTGTGACATGGACGGCGGAAGCCAATGATCCCGATGTGTGAACACCTTCGCCGTTGATGTTCTCAAGGGCTCAGGCAGCCCTGACGGCGGGTCAGTGATGTCACGTGCTCCTTAGGCAGGAGACCAACTCGAGAACGACCCCAAACCCAACCTGCTCGTTGAAGGAGAATTCTACCCAGCAGAGAGGAAGGTTCTTTTCGTCTTTGGGTTCTTCAGGTTGCGTCGGTCTGATTCGGGTTCCGCGTGTGCGAGCGCTTCAAGTCTATACAGATAGCACATATGGGTTCCGTGCAGGTCTGAGCCTTACCAGTCAGACATCCCCCTAGCATGCTAAGGATTTTTTCTATTTCCACTGAGTGGTGTGGAGCTGTTCCTTTTTTCCTGAATCCCTTTGAATCCACCAATTCAAAACTTGGAAAACTATAGGGCCCAAGCAGCACCAGCATCCTCCTGGATCGTCCTGTCGATCGGTTTTGGAGCTTATACCAATGGGTGTGGGGCACCTGTCATCAAAACACAGACAGACAGACGGACGGACGGACAGACGGACAGACATGAACAAACGCATTATATAAGTATCATATATCAGTTTATATACATCTTGACCCGTACAGCCATGCTGGTGCAGACAACCTAAACACCCGGACCATGCAACCCGCAGGGGTTCGGAGATGTTCGGAAGGAAACATCGAACTGTGCAAAGATGTCAGGTCATGATTTCTCTCCATTGTTCTTTCCAGTTTCTTAGGCTTCAATGGCAGCTGCAGGGATTGGGTTGGGGCCACTCGAATCTCGGCACGCCGCGTCCCCAGGCGGCGACGAGTTCCACGCCACGTCCCAGGCGGAGAGGTTCCGCACACCGAAGCGATCGAAGGTGACCCCGACGGGAACCCACGGAAAGCCTCCGTGCGGATGGCCGACGACTGGCTCGTTTGTGTCAGCCACTGGAGGAGGATGAAGTCGTGAACGAGGGAAGAACATCAGATATTGAATGTTGCTGATATATATATATATATGTTATAGCACATGTCCGGTATATTGTCGGGTTTGCCAAACGAAGCCTAGCTGGCACTGATTGGTACTGAGTCACTTTCCTGAACAATGCTGAAAACCAAGCTCCTGTGACAGCTAGACTTCCGAGGCAGAGAGAGAGAGCGAGAGAAAGAGAGCGCGCGAGCGAGGGAGGGAGGGAGGGAGGGAGGGAGGGAGGGAGAGAGAGAAAGAAAGAAAGAAAGAAAGAAAGAGAAAGAGAGAAGGACTAGCACCCCTTGTCGGACCCCAGGAAGATGAAGCAACACCATGGGCTGGAGATCTATATAAACCTATCGTGATCCGTCGACCGGCCCGATCCACGAAGACACGCAGGAGATGTCGCGCAAGGATCGTTCACGCTCGGGGGGCCCGGTGAGGCGTTTTGTTCGGTGGAAGAGCGGAAGTCCTTTTAGAATCGCTACTTCCCTGCATGGAAGTGGACGTTCTGGCCTCGTATTGTACTCTACAAACAGGGGGTGTAGCTTGAAGAGTCTATATAATTACCGAAGAATATCAGACACTTGGTGACTTGATGGCAATGTTGCCAGTGGTTGTTGGAAGCCTTTGGAAGCATAACGCATGGCCGATACAGGTCATCTACATCCCGGTGGTGAAGATAGCAAGACGCCGGCCTGAAAAGCACTGCACACACTTCATGACTGTGCATCCCAAACATAGCTTCATATAATCTAGACTCTTGATTAATAACCCCCCCCAATTGACTTGGAAGATCCTCTTCATATTGGGGGGTTTATTAATCAAGAGTCTACATTATATAAGCTACTTAGTCGTTACCAGGTCAACATGTGATCTCCTGGCTGAACTTCGGCTTGATCTGCAGCATTCATCAGATCAAGCGGATTTCTTGTGCACCCCATCGGCGATATCTAACCACATCACGGTGTGGATGCAGTTTGGGGTCACTGGTGTATGTGGCTGTCTCTGAGACGTGGGGACATGAGCCCCGGACCGACCAAAACTCACCCATTCCCACCTTGAGTCTCAAAAGACCTTTGAGGACAATTGCAAGGACACGTGCCTGTTTTTACTGAGTCAGGTCCCATGGTCGAGGCTTTTGTCAGACACCCGTGATTCTTTTTTTCCCGCCATGACACCCTGACTCGGATCTGATCCTCTGAGGATCCCCCAGCTCGGCGGATTCCCTTCAGATCTCCAAAACGATCGCCGGTTTTGGCCGGATCACCTGGATGCCTCGACGTGATGTGGGGGCCCGGTCGCTGTTTTCGTGATGTGGGGTAGCCCAGGTAGGGAGATTGCTACAAGGAGCTGCCCAGCTGCCCAGCTATATTCATAACGGTTGAGTTTGGATGATTTTTCTGGAGTTCTGGTTTTGCAACGAAGGAGATTGGTACTCTGGGCAGTCCTTAGGGAAGCAGCCAGCAACACTGGCGAAGAAGCACGGTTTCCCTATGGTTGTTTAATTTGTAAGGTTTACGGAGGGTGCTTTTGGATATAGATTAGATTTATAGTATTAGCAACTGAAAACAAATATAGATATAATATACAGTATATAGAGGGTCCTTGTTTTTGATTGTGGGTGGTACTTCCAAGTTGGATTGAAATGGTTTTCGCATAGGCCTCACTAGAACACCCGAAGAGCAAAGTCGTATTCAGAAACTGCGCTGTATTCAACAACTAGTCTTCAGAAACTATTCCGTTGATTTTCGTTGTAATTATTCAGAAACTATTTGTGGTATTCAGAAACTATGTTCCTCGTATTCTGTAAAATTTGTGGGTGGGGTGGGGGGTGGGGGGGCAATAAACATAGGTGGGTAGTTGCGTGAAAAGTTGATGCTCTCTGTGAATAGTGTTGGTGTTCCTCTTCGTAGTTTCCGAATATAGCCGTCCAGTTTCCAGTTTCCGAATACCACCGTCCAGTTTCCGAACGTTCAAAACCCTCCAGTTTCCGAATACCACCGTTGAAGGGTCCGAATACCAGCGGTGACCGGAACCCGAAAGAGCGGGGTCCAAACGGTGGCCGAAGTGGACCGCGGACCGGCAGGCCGCTATCCCCAGAAACGGCCACGGGGTCTCCCTGTAGACACCTTGGGCTGTATGAAGTTGGATGTGCCTTGGACGAAGATGGCGAACGGCGATCGAATGTGAAGCGAAGAGTGAAGAAGCATTAGGAAAAGGACCCCGAAGATCATGCAGGTTGGAAAACGGACAACTAATTACACGCAACACTGTGTTAGAACACTGTCCTTTTGTGGCGTCCCGCGCAACCGTGTGCCAAATAGATAAATTATATGTTTGACAGAAGGCCCTTTTATGACCCACAATCTCTCCTTCACAAACTCATCATGGTGTATATGCCGACGCTTCACGCTTCTGCCTTTGGTAAGGTAGAAAGGTCGCATTTCTTCTATTTCATGAACTTGGGCGTGGCTGAATGCCACCCGCACCTGAGCCTGCACCGCCCAGGACATCATGCGATGTTGGGGGTTTGCGTGGTGCACTGAGATTTCGTGGCTGATGTTTTGTCCTTGTTGGGCTGATGTGTATGAGCCTTTTGATGTTTTGTTCTGTGGTTTCAAGCTAGATATCCTAGAAGCGCTTGGGGAAAGGAGCATCCAAATCCATGATTCGTGTGCCTGGAGTGGAGAGCGCCTTCTTCTGGATGAGGCAAGGCTTGGAGGAGAAAGACATCATGCATGCAGTGAACTTGGCTGCAGAGTAGGTGAACTTGAGGGATCTTGATCTAAGGGTAGAAGAGCTGGAAATGCTTCGAATTCTTCAAGGGCAAACACAACAGTAACAAAGGTTTCATGAGTGGGTGGTGCATGTACTGAGTCTACATGAAGTTTAATTTGTGAGGGGATGGGCTTGCCATACACAACCCAAAAGTTCAACACAAGCACAACTCACGAAGAATCACCTCTTTTGAACCGCAAAACATTGGAGTCACACCCTCCGTGTCTCATGGGTGCACGAGTTAATGGGCGAAGGTCGTGACGAAGCTTGTGGTTTTCTGAAAAAGCCATTACTGTAAGGCTTTTGAATCGTGAAGAAACATGGATTTTATACAGTGCAGATCAGTGCAGTGCTTTCAGAGTATCTAGATGGCACTGACACCCCAAGAGGTCTTGAAAGATGGGACTAACACCGCCCTTGGCTGGGGGCCCTTGTGCTTTCTACTCACGTTTGGACGTTTTCAGACTACAACGTTCACCGTTTTTTTAACCTCTTGGACAGCTGGTGTATTTCCCAAACACTCCATGTATGGCATATTTACCTACATTGGGATGGTTTTAGGGGTCAATATATATGTAAATATGCCATACATGGAGTGTCTGGGCTTGATACACACCGAACAATGGGGCTTTGATAGACACCCGTGTAGCACATGCCATCAAAACAGCGGGGGAACAATTCTGTGTGGGCACCGGAACCAGGATCGGAGTTCGACTGATGAGGGTTTTTGTGGGGGAGGCTCAGCCAGTCCGGCCCAGAAGTTCAGGATGTCCGGTATGTTCACGACTGACCGGCATGATTTACGACTTCTCTTTGGCTCGGGATGCTTGGGGATCGACTTCTCAGCACGCAGTGGTTGAAGCTTCCTTGGCAGGGAACCTACGGACAGGCCAGGTGACATTGGACTGTTGGGCGGTGGGCCTTCGAGAGAAACTATCTGGATTCTCAGGTACGGCAGCATATGTCTGGGAGCCCTGACGAACGTCGCTGCGGTGATTGGGGTAGCGGTAGTGGTGGCTTGATCCTGACTATTCAGCGGCTTGGGTTTCATCATGTTTGTGCGTTCCATATTAGGCAACTTCTGATACAGAAAATGCCCACCAAAAGCTAGTTCGTTGCCTGTTTGCTGCTGGGGCTCCTCCCGCTGGGTCACAAGCAGTGCTGCTCCGTTGAAATGAGGTGATTCTGACATTTGGCCCACAAGATTGACTACATGCTTGTTGGGTATAGACTAGACTAAAATGATCTAAAATGGAATTCACGTGCAAGGCGGCATTGGTGACAGCTGGACGGATTTTTACTTTGGAGGCGGTTCACATCGAGGGTCACTGGGTCACCGGGAGGTCTGCATGTTTAACCACTCACCCTCCAGAGCCCTCTAGGATCCCATCTCATTTGGTGCGCTTGACGGGTGAACGAGCATCTTCAGTACACATAGAAGAACTATGAAGAACTTTAGGCTTTTTACAGCTCTTTGGGGGGGCACCATTTCAATATCCTTTGCATTTTTTTGCATTTTTATGTTCTCCTCGAACCCACTATGGCCTAGGGTCGCTCAGGACACCCTTTTGATCCTTTGGCGGGGCGCCCGGATGGGGACCTAGGAAGCCATCCAGCCAGTGGGCTCAACCAATCTTCGTCGTCGTGCTTTTGAGATCTATATAAGCCCTCTCAACCCTCGGCCTGTTTCGATTTCCCTGGTTTCTTGGAAGGAGAGGGTCCAGCGAAGCGCCGGGTCGAGACCCCTGAGGTTCAGGGAGACGGCGGGTGGCGGCTCCTTGCGCTTTGCTATGGATGGTGCTCCGGGGTCCGTTGGTCTTCAGACGAGCGGGGCCGAATGAGAAGCGTGGGAGGTGCTGGCACATTCAGAATTTCTCTTCATGCTGCCAGTGGCTTGAAAGGGGTGGAGGGTGGCAACTGGTTGCTAGTTTAATTTATATAAATTTAACAGGGGTGATGGTTATCTTGAGCTTATGTGGAGAGTTGGTGGTCGACACGACCCGGGTGTTCTTCCGCTTTCTTCGGCGCTTTTTCAGGTGACGCGGATGGTGGAATCGTCATCCGAGTGCGGCACCAAGCCTCCAGCCTCTTTTGGCACTTTGAGGAGTGTCAAGTGGCGGATCCCCAAAACCTTGCCAAAGTTAGGCCAAAGTTCAAAAGCAACAAAGATGGGATTGGGGACTTGAATCTTTGAGAGAGCCCCTTTGCAGGGATCATCCACCATAGGCTGGGTTCAGAGAAGCATCAGAAGCAGCTCCAAAAGGGATTCCAAGGTCAACTTCATCGTCCCTTCTTGGCAACTAGCCCAAGTTATCCAAGTTCAACTAATAATTACGCACCAGGAGCATTCATAGGGTGTTCTGGCTTGAGCAACCAGGGTTGTCAGTCTAGGTCTAGGTGCCTGGACTGCATGCAACTGCTGTTCCCAGTGATGTAGTGGGTCCCTATTCTAGGTGAAAGCTGGCAGGCTTGGAACAGAGAGGACCAGAGATTGATTTTGCGTTCAACAGGGTGGTTTTACTCGGCAACAGTGGATTTGACGTTCTGGCGATGCATCGGTGACCACATGTGACGATGAGACAGCCTCAAGGGCTTCAAAAGGGCCTCCATCATCTCTTACGGTTTCCAAGTTCAAATGGTTATTGGTGTCAGAATCCGGGCACTCAGATGTTGAAAGGGATTTGAACGCTTTTGAGGGTCTGGATCCCAGCTATGGAGGCTCCGACCTCTGCCATGGAGAGCCCAAGGATTCTTTTGGTGGTCGAATTTCGATCTGGTTGGGTTCACTTGGAACGGTGGGCTCCACCCGTTCAAGAGACTCGGAACCGCAGAGGTCCACAAGTCCACAAGATGGGTTTAGGTTTATAGTTAGATCTTTAAAGGGGCCGTAGTTTAGATAAATATGATATATTGAGCCACACATGTTTCAAATATATTGAGCCACACAACTCTTAGAAAACACGTAATTAACACCTAATATACTAAAATCACGTCCAACACACACATATATATATATATACACTGGGTATCACTTTATATACATATATATATATATATATGCCGCTGCCTGATTTTGCTCATTGAGAATGATGTTTGAATACGCCCGCGGCTCCCTTTGACCTCGACTCATCGCCAGGTCATGCCCACAGACAGAGACGTCGACAGAGGCGAAAAGACGATGTCGACGGAGTTGGAACGGAAGAGTTGGGACAGGCTTTGTTTCTCCCAACCAGCACCAGCCATTTTGGGTGGTTTCAAAAAATATTGGTGGAACATGCATGGTCAGGGGGTGCATAAACCACACAGAGAGGGGTGGTGCTGGAAGAAAGTTGTATTATCTCCGCCGGGTTTCTTCGGACACTGTGGATAGACTGAAGGGGGGTGGAGCAGCTCCAAAGAAGTTGTGCCAAGCCGTATGGGATCCTCCACTTTCGTTGCTTCCTTGAAAACAGTGTGAAAAAAGGAGACTCCCCTACCGGGTTTGTTTAGGTGCTGATGTACTGCAAGCACACTCATACGGGACTCAGAACTGCTCGAGCATTCCGCGGACGAAGGGTCTTCTCCTGGGCTGACATTTGAGCTTGACAGAAGGGACTTTGTGACTCGTCCTTTGTCAACCTGGTAGATTGCACAAAACTGTTCATAGGAGGAAACTGTGTTTGGCAAGGGAGTGAAGGACAGATCACCCAATAAGCATCTACTTTTTCCTGATACTCTGTTCCGCAGGAATCCGAATCCCTTAACGACATCCTTCACGCCGGTTCACATAACCCACACCAGCAGAAGAGAATCTGAATTTTACTGTATAGACATGATTAAAAAGACAACACACATTCAATTGATGGTAAAAGCTGTTTAATATGGGAGCTTTTATTGATCAAGGGTCTACATGACGTGTATTTGCAGAGTCTTCCTTCGCCGACCTTCGACCACACCTGACCGCCAGGGGGTCGGCCTCACCGTTCCCGCGGCTTGCGCGACATGCCCTACGAAGGGGTGCTGGGCCGTGCGTGAGGGCCTCCCAGAGCAAAAAGATGCCACCCGGGGAGGAGGTTTGTTCTTCTTTTGTAGTTTTATACTGTATATATATATATATCTATTATATAATTATATATATATATAGTTTTTTGGTTGGTTTCTAATAGCGATGGCCTCCAACCTAATAGCGAGGGCCTCCGACCTAATAGCGATGGCCTCCAATAGATGGGATTCCACCGGTTTCGTCCAGTGCGACACTGGAGCTATCAGACTCTGGTTGATCTCAAGTCGAGCACCAATTCATACAAATTCCATTCCATGTTAGAGCAGGGCCGCAGTCATCCAAATATGGCTGGAGGATCTGGAGGTCACGTGGGGGAGGGCAAAGCGGGGTTGGAGGGTGTTCGCACGGCCAGGGGTTCTTCTTTGGCCTTAAGTAGGGAATGCTTGAAGCCAATCTAAGGCTTAAGAGCCACGAAAGTCATCGAAAGTTGCACAACACATCATCAGTTGTTTGGACTGGTGCCTAGCAGGGAATAAGGAAACAATCATGCATAAATTAACGATTCGGAGAATAAGTAGACGACTGTGACTATGACTATAACAAAGATTCATTGGGGTGTCCTTCCTTGAGACTGACTGACCTTGATTCATTCCCCATCGCAATGCCGTTGGAGGAAGCAGAATTCGAGCGGCAGCGCATAGGCGGGTGTGGAGTAAAGGAAGCAGCTCAACGAATTCAACGAACTGTGAAAAATACCAATTGGACAACTAACCAACCCCAAATTGGGATTCTTGTTGAGCTCTTTGTCGTTGTAGAAGTTATTCCGTGGTACTCTTCAGCGGCAGTGGTACTCTTGGTTCTTAGCAAGCACAGTTCCTGGTGCCGGCGCACTCCGAGGAGCCCTCGACCATTGGAGCCCTTGACCTGCCTTGTTCGGATCGGATGCCACGCTCGATGCAGCGCCCGAGGTTTGGCATGCGGCCACCAGAACAGCGAGTCCCCAAGATGTCGCTTGGCGCCAAACAGCATGTCCGAAGGGTTCCTGGTTGGGGTCCCGGTGGGCATGGATCAGGTGGCTCATGAGCTCTCAGGTGGCTCAAGAGCTCTCGCGATTGGTCTTGTCAAAGCAGGTTCTTAGGTCGTTTCTTTTTCACGACCTGTGCCAAGACGTGTCCCAAGGCTTTAAGGGATACAATAAGTTAGTTGCAGCTTTGGGGGTGTTGGTCTTTGGAGGTAAAGACGCAAATAATACCCCTAGACCAGTCCCTAGGGTAAGCTGGCCAAGTTGGCTTGCAGAACCTCTACTGGTTATGGCGATGAGTTAGGTGAATGTAGCATAGATTGACCTAGAAAACTTAATAATGTCATGATAATCCTTCTTATTTGACTCATTTTCCGCAAACAGTTTACAGTTTACACAGTTGCTCAAACAGCTTTGAGTACCCACGACCATGGCTCAGCCCTTCGTTAGTTGCAGAGCCACGATGTTTCAATTATTGTAATCCAACGACGATTGCCTGAGACGGTGTGCCGGGATGGGATGGAGGAGTGGCTCCAGTTCTCGAACTGTAAAAAAGGGTTCTACTGCAACTCTGGAAGACTCGTGGGCTCCTGGAGCTTCAAATCAGATGATTTGATGGCGAAAGGAGACTTCCCCGGATTTTTTTTAATGAATATGGATATACGTTAAAGAATAGGGGACCCCAGACCCTGTCAAAACGCCAATGATAGACTGAAACCCAATGGTCGGAGGGTCACCCCTATCAACATATATTTACACTCTTATATGGTGATGAGACATTCCTGTTGTTGCAGATCAGTGGGGGGCGGGTGATCTCAATATTCCCTCATCACTGGACTGAAGCAACCTAATCTATCATGAAGCACGGCTAGGCTCCGAACACCCACCGTGTGACCCTGAAGAGAGGACTCTTGGAGACACAAGAGTCGCTTTGTTGGGCCCATGAGGCTGCGACAGAAATTCGTTTTCGAATGACATTGCTGGACCCTCCTCCATTCCTACTATTCCTACTCCCCGTCCCCGCAGTGAACAGTTGATCACCTTGGCTCAACCATGCTCTTTTAGGTGGTGCTTTCAGATTATGGATATGTGTTTTCAACCTTGGGATGATTGAATGGACTGACTATATACAATAGTTGTCAAGTGAGTTGAAGCCATCAACCAGTCTGTACCGTGCCCTATGTGGAAAGACCCCTCAGGATTGGCAGCGTGCTCCGGACACCCTTGCCGAAGCCCATGCCCACGTCGTGGGGCCCCGAGGGCCCTGGGCGCCACCGGGGCGCCGAACCAGTCGGACGCCAAGCAAGAGAGGTTACAGTGGATTGAGAGGTTCGATGGCACTGGCACCCCAAGATGTCTTAGATAGATGGGGGATCCATATGAACCACAACTTGGGGATTGTGCCATCTACTCTCAACCCACTATATCTTATGTGATAAGTGACCTGGTGACCTGCAGTCCCTGAAAAAGGACTATGGGATCCTATGGGAGAGTCGAACTCGGGGTCCTACAACCTTTGGACATCACGCCCCCAACACAGCCCCTTCACACTAAGCATGAATCGTAAAGGCGTAGCAAGAGGGGCTTCCATGTGTCCGTGACCTGTTTGTTTTGCTGGCAAGCTGAGCCAAGCAAAAGCATTCAAAAACCATGAAGAACCCATGCAAAGCCACTCATTCGGACAAACGTCACCAGAGGAGGATGTCGTGCACCACAATTCCCAGCGTCCCCATGCAAAGTGGATTAAAGAATGTGCATCCCGCGGCCTTTGGGGCCTTGGACGGTGGTACCAGCCCATCGCCACGCGCCCCAATTCGCGTGATGGTCATCCATTGAGGCCCAACGTCAACGGCGCTCTTTCGCGGGCGAAGCCGGGGAGCCGAGAACGACCGTGACCTTGAACGCTCGGGCGCTGAGTCGGCCCAGGGCGAAGAAGTGAAGATCCCCCAATTTTTTAGGTTCGGACCCTCTCAGGTCGTACCTTCTCAGGTTCGGAAAGAACACTGGACCCTGAAAAAAAGGCACCTCAGAACAGTGTCGAACACATCACTTTCTCGGAGGGTATGTGGATCCCTAGCAAATGGATGGGATGGCTTTCAAGAGTCAGATCACTTGACTCGGACAAGGTCGATTCAAAGGAATGCTCTTGCAGAGAAGTCGTATTGGCTTGTGGCTTCGGGGTGTTCATGAGCGACTCATGAGTTAGGGGGTGATGATCCAGCTAGTTCTATAGGATCTATAGGGCCCCGGGTGTTGGATACCACTCAGCATTTTCCACCTCCAGAATCCCACTTTCATCCCTCTTCCCAGATTGTCCTACCAAGAACCGCCCACGGTTCTTGGATTCTTAAAACGTCTAATGCATGTATTCTATTACTATAGGGGCACCAGCCCATGGCTCATCAAGTTGTGCAAGTTCGTGAGACAGCCAGGAACTGCAAGTCACACTGGGTAGCCTTTGCATCAAGTCTTTTGCTTTTGGCGGTCCACACCCGGTCCACACCCGCAGATTGGGGGAACCGTGGCGGCCTGGAAAAGATCCGCCGGGGTCCGTGTGGCACCGGGGGGTTCCGCCAACGCGGATGGGACGGACAGGCAGAAGGGCAACAAGCCAGTGCCCAAGTGCGGTTTCGAGACGCGATGCGAAGTGATGTGGCGTCCAAGTGGCGATGGAACGCTAGATGCATTCAATGGACATTGCTGGGTTATCAGGTCATTTGCTCCCTTGCTTGCTTGCTACTGAGGCTGGACATGTCGCTGGACTGCGGATGTTTTTGCGTCGGAACAGTTATACAAACTGGATTCCACCACGCAGGGAGGCTGGCCCAACCATTTTTTACCCTCCACTCTACCTGGCCAACTTGACCGTGACTTCGCATAGATGACATCGTGGTTTAGATTTGTTGACGACCTAGATTCGGATTTGGAGATTCTAGTAGAAGGATTGTAGAGATAGGCATTGAGGATTCTTCCATATGTTTCTTCATGCCCCACCAAGTTCCAGCCAATCTCCTGGATCGATCCCTCAAACTGTTTGCTTTTAGCCATTTCAGACCGGCAATTCTTCTGAATTGGGCCACGCATTTTGAATCCTCACTCTTCCAAAGAGGAGGCCCCTGACTACTGCGAACCAGCTCATATTTGTCAACCACTGCTGAAGGTGAAGATTCTTTTCGCACCTAGCTAGGTCTATGCTGATAAGGTGTTGTAACTGAAAAGTTTGCACCCCCGAGTCGCTCGAGAGAATAATAAAGAGAGGGAGAGAGAGAGAGAGAGATAAAGAATCCAAAAGTGACCGCTACTAGAATGTAAGACATGTCAAACAAGTATGCGACCTCAGTATGCTTTGACCCGTACGTTTACTGCGTCTTGAATCGTGCAAGAATACCACCATGCTGGTTGATGCTGGTTGAACCCGTATGCCACCCCTAATTGGTTGAACTTACCAGTTTGTTAGCCGAGGCAGGGCTCTCCAACGGGCTCCAACCTGCTGCGTCACCGGCGCCCATTCCGTAACCGTCACCGGCCGGTTACACCGTCGGCCGTGGAGCGCGCCAGGACGATGTGATCCGCTCAGAAGAGGTCATTGACCTGGAGGTGGGTCGGCTGCTTCACGTTGGGAGGATGGAGGGATGGAGGGAGGATGGAGGATGATGGAGGTATTGGGATGGTTTTTTCTCCTGGCTGTCCATGCTTATTGAAGATGTTTAGACTGCTTGGATTGAACACACACACCGTCACCCACATGAAGAGGTTTTACAGGCACGTTTGTCCTTTTGCCGGCGCCGACTGACCTTTGCGCTGCATCCAGGGAGACATATCCCAAGGGAACATCACGCATGGGGTAAAACAATGCCATCCGGGGTAATCCGAGGAGCGGCACCGTATTTTTCCAACCAAGAGCTCGAACAGTTGGTCGTGATTACCCGAAGGATCTCAGGCCAAACTCTTACGACGTGGGATTTTCCCATTCTTTCCTTTCTTTCTTGGGCGATGTCCTTTTTGATCACCCGTGGGGCGGGTGCCTTTTCGTTCTTCACCCGTGGGGCGGGTGCTTGTGTCCAGACTCTTTGCCACTCAGTGGAAGCTGATGGCATCGCTCGTTTCCGAGATTTCGCGAGCGCGGGAGGTAGAAGAGGTTTTACAGGCATAAGACAATGTCATCACTTTTTAAAGGTATTGCTACCCTCAGGCTTTGCGGAAAGTCGTCTCTCTTTTTTCCCAAACGCAAGCCAACTCTGTGCGTTGGAAAGGGGCCTGGGCCTAATTTTAGGTTGTATACTGTATTCTGGCAACCCATAGAGGGGTTGATGTCAGGTCTGTTTTGTCTTAGTCAGCACCATATGCCAACCACTAGCTGAATGCAAGAAGCACCAACACACTGTTTTCAGAACCAGGGTTCCATTGGTTGTTGCACTCTTTGGGTCTACTTCTTTGGTGAAAAATAAGCATCCTGTTTGGGTATCAGCGCTCCGTTGGGATGAACTCCGGGGGATGACTTCTTGGGAACGGCGTTGTAAAGCATTTGGCATTGAAATAGTCGCAAGGGATGACGATGTTTGATCATGAGGCTTCATATGCTATTCCCTAGGGCGAACAAGTCGTACCTCCTCGGAAGGTATGCCTGGACCCTCCACACCCTCAGTCCCACCTTCTTAGAAGGCACCACAGCCCTAGGGATTGTCAAGTCTGTTTGCTTTGGATTCGTCCAATGCACGACCACTTTGGTACAGTCCAATTGGCATCAGAAATAGCTCTCATGCCTTCCAGACGACTTGTTGGTAGTGTGTTTGGGGCAAGCATTCTTGCAAGATCACGTGATGCATGAATTTGCAGGGCACTTGGACTTAGACTTGGAACATTCTGACCGTATGTTGGTTTCCACAAGTGCATGCCTGTGCTTGGACCGGTCGTGATGTATGCTTTGGTCTATTCAACTCGGACGACGCGCGGACCCAGCGCTGTTGTCGACGGGTGTTTTGGCCAGCGGCGCCAGGCAGATGACCGAGTGCTGGCCTGAGTGTCTTGCAGAAAAGCCTTCTACAGGCAGGTTCCTGATGGTTCCTGTACTGTTCAAGGCCGTGGTTTCTTGGCCTAGCACAGGTCCCACCTTTGGCAGTGTTTTTGGCGTTATGTTCAGGCAGTTTCATACACACATCATCTATTTGCATCTATTTGCACGCATGAACGTGTTTCGTTGGGGGCGTGTTTCGTGTGCAAACGGGACAGCATGTTGTTCTGTATGTGTGTGTCCGAGATGTTCCCTTTCCATGACAATTTTAGGTGATCTTGCGCTAATATTACAGTATTTCATAGTATTTCCTTGTGGATTCTCCGCAGTACTTTCCGAAGCTGAATTTGAATGATCTAGCTCCACACCATCTTGTTTCAAATGAACATTGTGGTTTACTTAATTAACTCGTATAATATCCTTGATTGTATCATTTTTGATGCAATGCAGTGTCTATAGTCTAACCCTTTGACTCGAGAGGTCTATACCATTATATACCATTCTACTCCCTAGCGACGTTGCCTTGCTCCTCCCCCCTCCTCTCCTGAAAACCCGCTCGGCTGAGGTGAATCCTTTTAGCCGGAAGCGCGAGCAGGCGGATGGAAGAGACAGGAAGCCACCTGCCAAAGGCCTTTTCAATCTTTTGGTAGGGAAGACTGTTGGTTTTGGTGATTTTGGTGTCCCACTAAGCAAGACTTGGTGGAGAAAGGTGGTGTCTTTCCAAAAAATGAAGTCAGGGAAGGACCGGTCAGGATGCTCGACACCTGGGTGGCCGTGAACCCTCTCACGGGCGCACTGCAGGTCTTGAACAAGGTGCGGCAGATGGGTTTGCATCCTGACACCATGCGCCCTGGAGCTCAAGCTGGGGATTGTCCTCACAGCAGATGGAAATCCCACCAATGTCTTAGAATCCCACTTGGAGGTTGTTCATAGAGCACTTCTCATGTTAAACCACTGAAATCAGTGAAGCGATACCTTGTGAACAACACATGTCATGGCAGTGATTATCCTTTGAGAATGGATTCTTTGGCACCTCTCAATGTTGGCACTTTCCGGCACCCAGTAACATGGGTCTTGCTGACCTAAGGGACTATACTGTTGTGTCTCAGTGGTGACAACATTTCTTGGGGGTTGCTGAACGTGTGGAAGGCGCTTCAACAAGAAGCCTGGGCTCCCCTTGTGACTGCTGACGGACGTTTCTGAAATCGGAGGACTGTTTGTTTCATTTTCCGATGACTCGCAGGGCTCAGATGGGCAAAGTGATGGGCGAATGCGGGCGATATCTCAATTCTTTGGCTCTTTGGTTACCAATTGCGAATGCCAAATCGTCCAAAATAACTTGGCCTTTTGATGGTCGAACTCTGACAAGAGAGATGAGACATACAAGGCATGAAGCATCATCAAGCATCGGCCCCAAACAAAGCCTAATATGTTGTATATGTGTGTGTTGATGCGAGGAGAGGGGAATCAGGCATGGCAGAGGCATTTGTTTGGGCAGAGGAATGATTCGATCCTGTCATGGAGCATAGACGGTGTAAGTGTATGTTATATTTCCCCTCGGAGATTAGTTTTTGTAACTACTGCCGTGTGATGGCCCGACTGTCGTCACGGAGAATGTCTGTCTTATTTGCGGTTATGCTTTGTGCACATCCAGCAAGCCCAGGTGATGTTCTAAGTCATTGTTGACCAGACCACTATTCACGAGTGCAAGTTGCAGATCTAAGCAATCTATGCGCTGCGAACGACACGCCGCTTGAATGTGAGTTTGCTGAGTCGAATTGAGCCGAGGCACTTGCGCCGCGCACCGCAAGACACGGATTTCTTTCCAAAGGGAGGCCAGACGGACATGGGGAGCGCGCCAGAACGGTTAGGTGGAGTATTGTGGACTCCTGATGACTCTTTCAATCCCAGACACTCCATGTATGCCACATATGCCTACATTGACCCCCAAAACCACCCCAATGTAAGCATATATGGCATACATGGAGCGTCCGGGAATATAGAAAGTCTTACTCATCAATATTCTGTATATATACTAAACTCGTTGGTGACGTGAGCTTCTCCATCTCTTCCAGAGATGAACAGCAAACATCCTTGATACATGGGACATCATGAGGGCCCATGAGTTGTCCGCCCTTGCGGCGCGGCCCTCACCCCAGGATGAATAGTCTTAACTGGATCCTGGCTCCTGGTATTTCCCAGTGTTTCGAGGTCCAAGAAGTAGAAGAACCGCCCTAAGGCACACTCTGATTCTCCTACAGGGAACGTCTAATCGGAGGATGGTTGACCCAATCCGCTGGAGCCCAGGGAAGGCCCAGCAAAAGCCCCAAGCGCCGGGAAGGTGGTGCCAGAGATTGAACCATGGCTGACTCTCTCCCAGTTGACCGACCGGTTGACGTATCTGGTGTTTGACCTACCTCACTGTATGAGGGCTCCAGGGCTCCGGGTCGGTGACGACCCAACTGACCCAGCATGCCTCCAGGCCGGCGTGGTGAAGCCTGGACCTTGGTGCTGATCGGAATTGGCACGCGAAGAAGCGCGGACTTGGGCACGCTATGTAAGACGGTTGATGTAAGACAACCCCCAGAAGCCTCCATATGGGAAGTTGGTGCCGGCTGAGCCACCAAAGCCGGGCACGGCGGTGTCGAACTCGTGTCAACTCAGGAATTGCGACTGCTGCAGGTTCCCAGATGCTAAGATGTTTTAGACAGATGAGGGTCCACTAGTACCTTGGGAATTGTGCCATCGAACCTCTGAAACCTCTGCAATTTAGTGATGCTGTTTATATAAGGGACTTATTAGCTGCATGGGGAATGACATCAGCAGCTCCGAAAATTGAAGAAGTTCAAAACATCCAAGAAGCACCGCGCACAGTGCGGGTTAAGTGAACTTCCGCTTCTGTGCGCGGGACCTTTGCCATTGTCAGGGTGTGCTTTTGAGCTGCTTGAGGGCAGTGACAAGCCGTGACACAGGGACCTTCTGCCAAAACCTCCCAACAAATCAAACAACATATCCAAAAATATCAAAACACGTCCCAAACCCATCAGCTGCATCCAATGTTGGAGCCAGTTCTTCTTCCCCCCACCTGGACCACTGGCCCGTCCCTGGCTCGTCCCTTCTTCTACCTTCGCCCTCTCAGGGCCGTAACCATCGTCGACGCTGGAGCCGCTCGAAGGGACGCGACGACAGCGGGCAGAGTCGTGCAGTTTGCTCTTTCGATCTCGTTCGGCTTCTTTTCTTGTGCGGCACATATGTAATGTTTGGATCTGTTTGGGAATCAACACCGTCCGAAAAATACGAGGAGACACTTGCTCATATACACATGCTGAAATTGGAAAATGCTGGCGGGGTACATGTGATTTGCTTTTGGTCGTGGCTTTGATCAGGGTCACACAGCCTGGCGTTTTTTTTCCCCGATGTATATGTTTAAGCTGATTGCCATGATGACACATCCGTTGAAGCATCAACTTCGAAGACCCACTCAACCATGCTACAGGCACTGTAAGCACTGTAACGTTGACATCCCTTGGGGTGTGTCCATGTTGTTCATTCTCGCGGATCAATTCGAGCAGGACACTTTTTTATACTTTTCTCATGTGTTTTGTCCCCATCATACAAGTAGCTACCGTTGCGCAACTCCCTGGAGTGGATGAGCATTGATTTGCCCAAAGAACATCCAAGAAGCCTCCAAAGCCACCCCACCAAAGACCTTAGACAGAAGGTAGGTAGTTGGAGCATTTGGTTTCTTGTGGGGGGTGTCCATTTTCCAGCCATGCTGGGCAGACAGAGACCAGAACCAGACCTCTCACGCGCACGGCGCGGTCGTGCCGCCGAGGTCCACAGGAGAAGGTGCAACGTTGGGTGAGCTGGGTGGTTCAAGCTGGATACCAGGCTGGATGGGAAACCCAAACAGCCCAAACAGCGAGGTACCGAAACATTGATCGACGCTGGATGAGTTGGAGAACATGTGCCAATTCGAGATGGATTGTACCTCCTTGATCAGCTCGTCCTTTCTTTGTTGGCCAAAAAAATGCCTATAGCGGTGTGATTTGGGCGGGGATGGCTTTCAACTCACTGGTCTGCGCAACTGACCTCGTCCACAAGGCGCGAAAGACCTCCATGCCGAGATCTGCAGTAGAACATGTGCAGATCTGGGTGCCCTTCAAAGAACATCACAGAACCAACCAGCACTGGGCTCGCTTTGACTCACGATCTCTCAACTGCTTCGGTGGGGCACTTGTGCTCGCTTCGTAGTTTGGCACCTGCACACATCACGATTTGAAACACAATGTGTTTGACACACTTTTTGGTTCAAAGAGAATTCCAAACTCGTGTAGCCTCAACGTGTCACATGGACGACCCGAACAGAACACTCCAGCGCACCTCGCACCTGGAACTGGGGGGATGTTGCCGCGTGTGACAGGAACTGGGCATCATGCTGGCCGAAGGGGGTACGAGCCTGAGGGACATGACCGCACTGGGTGTGGGCAGGTTGTTCTGAAAGAACGTCAGGATGCCCACTGCCCTCCCAGCCGCCACTTTGTCCAACAGTCAGACTGGTTAACAGAGGATGAATCATTTATAGTGTGGAATGTTGATTGAGAAACAGGCCATTTGGATTTGAACTTGGGGGGTTATTAATCAAGAGTCCACACATATAACATACATCCATCGTAGAGTCTGGATTCCGGATCTCTGCCATTTACCAAAGCACGTTTCCCACCGAATAAACTCTATAGAATCTGAGAGCTTGAGCTCAAAAGACAGGGTTTTACTGTAAATAGAATGAACATATCAACCTACCTGAAGGAAAACGCATTTTAAACATGGGGTCCAAAATAGTCAGTTTGTTCTCGCAAAATGGGTGCCGACATTTCATTCTATACACAGGGCACGCCATGTCACCAGATTTTATAGAGGTCCTAACATTTGATAAATCACCCCTCTATAAAATTAACTTCTTTACACATCGGCCAACATTTGTATCCAAACATGTCTCAATAAAATCAAGACCAATCTCTTTGGCCACTTATGTTCAACTTTTTGTCTAAAATCAATTTCAACCCCGCATTGTCCAAACATGTTTTTATAAAAGCAAAACCAACCTCTTGGGCAACTTTTGCCCAGCATCTGCCAAATCAACTTCAACCCTGCATTGTCTAAAAATGTCTCTTTTGCCTTGTGTTTTTCTAAAACCAATTTCAACCTTCATATTTGCCCACACTTTGCTATAGAATCAATATCATTGATTTCCAATTTGTTGCTATCATTTTTTCATGATGATGATGATGAACGCCCATACCCTGAGGCACCTCATTCTATAAAGTCTGTAGAGAACATGTTTCCAACTGCCCTCAGAGCCTGGTTGTTCGTTTTCTCCCTATAAAATCACGTTCCAAAGTACACCAGTAATTCGACAGGGGATAATCTGTTTGAATGCTTCTGACTGCAAGTTCAAAAATGGGGGGAAGTCCAGCCGGCGGAGCAGGTGAATCCATTTTATGCAAGGGAAAATGTTTATGACACCATAAACTTCATGCGGACCACGTGATGGAACGAAGGGGTTGGAAGATTCTGGAAGGGCTGGAAGATTCGGCTTCAGATCTGCTCAGAAGTGTGTCACCATTTTTGCGGTGGCCTCCCTCCCGCTAATTTGCAAGCCCAGAAGAGTCGTTGCAACGTCGTATCAACAGGTCTCAAACGATCGGTCATTGCACCTGCTTTCGACAGTTCATCCACTTGTGCTGCATGTTCCCCAGGCTGGGTGGACATTGCCGCCCTAGCGGCAGCCATTCCCAAGAGTAGGCGGGTGCATGACGCCATGTCTCCCTTTTCGCTGAAATCCTGGCACGACGTCCGCAGATCAAAGACTCTGTATACATGTTTGTGCAATTTATTTATATATTGTTTTAATATATACCAGGACCCGCAAGGGGTGGTTAATGGACCCCCCTTAACAGCTAAGGGGCTATGCATAGACACCCCTTGGAGGGTCCTGGTATAGTATAGACATATATAATATATTTGTATATGTTTATGCAATATGCTTAGTTTGTTTTTAACATGGTCAACAAGACATAAGACTATATATACACATTCATTCAGCATGTCGAGCTTGGTTACCAAGATTTGGGGACTGGATTGTACTTTAGGGCGTTGTGATGGTTAAGTTTCCCCGTAACTCTAGGAACCAAAAGAATAGTGTGAGGCGGCCGGGGTAAGGGTTCCTCAATGAGATCTTAAGAGTATCGGCTTGGGTTTGCTGGATTTGGGTGCCATCACACTTGCGGAATGTTGCGTTGAAGTTCACAACCAATACATTTAGCGCTCCACGTTTCTATTGCTCTGGTGGGGGAAGAGATCTGGAAGTAGGAGGCCATTTTCCGGCGAAAGAATCGCCTGAAGCAAAGAAAAACGATTGCGAATGGAGAATCATGTAGAATCACCTGAAGCAGAAGCTTGATTTTTGACAGTTTCTTTTGGCTGGAACTGGAGAAGCGTGTGCTCTGGAATTCGTAAGACTTATACGACAACACCGGGCCCAGACGACAGTGGGGTGTTCAGCCCATTGAACCCATGCGACTACCATTCATTCATAGTTATTTCAGAGCTGCACTGACTCGCTGTAGAATGGCTGGGTTGGGAAGACACCAAACATATCCAAACATCCTTTCCGCTTTCATCCGCTGTCCATTCATGTTGAAGAGGTTGTTCGGCAGAGAACGGAAAAGGAGCTGCGCCAGGACCCGTCCCAAAAGAAACACCCGGAGGCCCGGACCTGACGGACGTCGTCAGGCCCGACTTCGGGGACTTCGACGCGGAGAAGCTCAAGGTCTTCATCCAGGAGAGGCTTCTTGGGGAAGGCCCCCAAACATCTCCAAAAGAAGGCGAGAACATACACGTGGCACAAAAGGCAAGGAAAGCGGCGACTTTTTGGATCTTGTTGGCATCATTGAAGATCGGGGTTGGCAGACGGGCTACGAGAAGAGTTTTATCATGTTTCTTTGGTTTGAAATCTCTGAACCTGGGGAATGCTTCTGACACTCATGCCTTGTTGACTTCCAAACTGTTGGCTTCCACACAAACATGCAACAACCATGTAAGCATGAGTCCAAAGATGTCAAGCGTGTGGCGGCAGCTCTGATCCAGAGGTGTTGTAGACAGGTGATGCTTGTTGAAGGTTGCTGGTGGGTTCTTTGCATCCACCCCGTTCAAACGGATACCTGAAACCTGAACATCCCCCAAGCATAGGAGAGTGAATCCCTCCGAAAAAGAAGAATGCCGTGGGTTGATGTCAATGCTCATGCTCCCCAGCAAAGTGGAAACTACATGAAACTACTATCCCCAGGGGTGCGATTGTCTCTGTTATACGGCGACGTATGAGACGATGCTGTATGGGGGAGGCGAAGCCTTATAACGACGTCGATCGAGTTTGTGCAGTCAACCCTGCAGCCCATCATTGGCTGATGACATGCAAACAAATCTTCTAGACATGACTGACTCAGAATCAACATCTTTCTTCAACACATTTGGTACTCCTCACGTTTTTACTGCATATTGGCCAGGATCTTGAGATCATTTCTTAAACTGTACACGTATTTTCTTTGAGACCATGATGGGGCTGCAGTGATGAGATCCCCAAGCCATGTACCGAGCCCAGTGGAAGAGACGCCGCCCACTCCTTAGAATGCATCTGGACTCGCAACCTCAACTGCCCGGCAAGACCTTTTTTCGCATCTCCCAGGTCAGATCGCGTGTCATCAAAGCGCCAGCCTTGGGAACTCGCAGACAGAGCCCCATTTACTTTCAACACATATCGATCAGAACAATTGCAGCATGCACAAACTTATAATTGAAGTGCCAGCTGTTTGAAAAGCCGCGTATCGGGTCAAAGGGTTGGCTAGATTGCTTTCGGCTGGGGGCCATGGAAGTCCCTTCGACTTTTAAGTATGCAGAGCGGCAATGCAGCCTTGAGAAGTGCAAACTTGTTTACGTACATCTGGCGTGCTTTCGAGTAACCACATGTTGATGTACACATGTACCCACTTTGAACGGTCGAGTTCCTTTTTGGGTGATCTGGGAAATCTGGGGAGCACCTAGACTTTGTTCGACCCGGGCCAGGAGTGGATGCTCGAGACTGGTCGCATCGATAAGAATGTCTTGGGTGAACTCAAGCTGAAGCAAAAGGCAGCCATGAAAAAAGATCAGGCCTATAGTGGGTGTTGTACAGAACCCGTAATGCATGTACAATGCATGCATGCTTTCGCAATCGATATATATCCAAATTTGATTTAAAGGCGACATTATTGAATTCAAAGAGCATTTTTGGGAGGACCCTCCGATCTTCTCTTTGCTGAATGAGTGCTATGATCTGAAGCTGGAGCATCAGGCCTCCACAAAGTTTACACTACTCTCTGCATCCATCGATATCCGGCCAAGCTGCGCAGTATCTTCCGCAGGTTCACGCCAATTACGAGAGCCTGATCAACTTCTTCGGCAAGTTCGGGAGAAAGGGGCCGACGTCAAAAGAACTGGAGGCAAGTTGTTTTTTGGAGAGGTATGGGTCCATGTGCATGCATTTACAGGGCATGAACAAAGAGATCTATAGCGTTAAAAAGAGGCAAGCCTGCGCATGCAAGAGAACCCAAATTAGATAATTGGGTCGATCCTTTGACACGGTACCTGTACGTATACAGTTATATAACTCTAGGAGCCTTCTTCTGCTTGAGGCAGCAATCATGGAAGCCGACGACAAGTTGAAATTTCTAATGGCCAAGAAGATCAAGGACAAAAAGGCGCCGGCTATTGATTGTGCTCCGCTAGATATTTGCTTTAATGTATATGGCCATGTATCCCACGCCAGGCATATATGATTTACAAATTTATGTTGAAATCTATGCCAGGGGGAGTCGTGCGAATGTGCGATGGAGTTCCGAAACTTGATCGCCGAGTTCAAGACATTGGAAAGGAGGTCGCTGAACACAAAGTTGGGGGCCTCAAGCACCACTGCAAGACTTGCTAGTGACTAGTGCTCTAGATCTACAAATCTGCGCTCGCAACCAATTTAGCTGCGCATGTGCTAGGGAATGTGGATTGTGTGTTCATGTATCAAATCATGACCAGAATGCACAGTATGCTCTTGACACCTTCATCAAATTTGGTCACGCTAGGCCTGGACCTTTCTGCTCAGAGATCTCGCATCTCAAGGACACCATCAGATCAGTTTCGGGGCCCTATGTTAAGGGCCCGCAACTTAGCAAATGAGGAAAATACATCGATCCGTCAATGGAGCAAACGTGCAGTGTTTCCCTGCATATTTATACTAGATATAAGTTTAAATTTGTTTTGAATTTTATGCTGCGTGTATGGCTTTGATCGCATCCCAGCCCCCAGCCTGAATTTCAATGCTGCTTCCATCCAGTCCTGTGCAGAACACGCTTTGAGGTGGCAGCAACTCAAGCTTGGGCAGTGAGGCAGGGTATGGGTTGAACTCTCAAAAAGTCTGGGCAGAATCTGAAGCAGTTTACGCATTAACTTATAGACAAGCTTGAAATCTGCATTCCAAGATTGATTTATATTATCTGTTTCTTCAACATGTGGGATGTGTGTATATATAGTGTATGTACACTGATGCCTAAATTCATGTTTAAACTTTGAATAATGCATGGACGCCCATACTTTGAGCACTTTACGTGTTTCGAAACATACATGTGGTCAAAAATGCAATAGCAATATTGTTGATGCCTTGTACATGGTCAGGGCCCTCAACCTGCAGAAGTCCTACACCCGGAGGAGCAGGTGGAGGAGGCTGTTCCAGCGGCTGAGGATGCAGACATGGATGGAGAAGATCCTGAGGAGGAGGAGGCCGAGTGTGATCCAGAGATAGAATGTGAGGTGGAAGGCGAGATGGCAGAGATTGAAGGTGGTGAGGATGCAGAGGTTGCAGAGGAGACTGTGGAGGCAGAAGAGGGTTACATGGAGCAGGAGGAAGTCGAAGAGCAAGAACAAGTTGAGGAGCGGAGTTTTTGAATTGTTTTACAAGTGAACCCCCACAATACAGCATCACAACATGTACAACTAATTAGATAAATTGAATTTCTGTGTATATATATATATATATGTATGTACCTTCCGCATAAAGCCTGGTGAGGAGATAGCGCAGGAAGAGCAGGAGGATGCAATGGAAGTAGAGGAGGATGGTGAAGGTGATGCGCAGGTGGTTGCAGAGCATGAGGACCAGGAAGAGATAGAGGAGAATGGAGAGCAGGACGCACATGATGATGTTGAAGAGCAGGACGCACAGGAGATAGAGCAGGACGCAGAGCAGATTGCCGAAGAGTGCTTCACACCGCAAGAGGCTGATGTCAAGGGAGAAGATCCGGAGGAGAAGGCTGGTGTTGAAGGGCCTCCGGATGATGTTGACATTGGTTTGTATCACAGGTTTGGACTTGACCCGCCAGTCAGCCTACAACAAAAGCTCAAGCGGTGGCCAGGGTGGAATCGGTTCAAGGTTGCACGGATTCGACATTTCCTGAGACCGGGCAAACCAAAGGCTCAATTTGTCAAAGAACTTCAAAAGCTAGCAGCCAGAAGGCATCAAGGGTGGACTCGATTCCGACGAGGGCGTCACTTTGAGCTGTGTGAGGCCAAATCGCCTCTTCTTGGAGAAGTCCTTCCAAAGGATCCAGTCACAAATTCAGAGACCAAGCCTCGAAGGTCCAAGACAAAAGCCGGCGCCTTTCAGGACAATGCTGGCCAGTGTGGTATGTTGACTAATATGCATGAGCAAGCTCGGTTGAAAACTTCAAACTAGGTGTCTTGGTAACCTGTATATACTGTGTCTAGCTGCACATGTCTTGGCAAAAGGCTAGCGCATGTTTTATTACATGTATGGCTGCCCTGCTGCAGGAAAACTTGGTGGATCCGAGCACGATTGAGACCCAGCCTATGTTTACTGATGCTCATGTTGAAGACCCACCTGTACATGGTGATGAAGGCGCAGAGGCGAGCGATGAGGAGGTAGAGACAAGAACGGCAACAGGTCAGAAGAGGAAGGTTGTGAAGGGCACTTTTCAGGCCAGCGATTTTTTTAAAACACTAGCTACTTGAGTGGTGAGTCGCGCTGAAGCAATCGAGCATATATATTTGTATACACATACATGTATGTGTGTGTGTGTGGAGCTGTCCATTGCTGGCCTTTGCACAGGACAGGAGGCCACTGGTAACGGCACCAGCTGTCATCCCTCCAGAGGCCGAGGCCACGTTGGAGGCAGCAGTACAGGCACTGCAAGCAGAACCTAAAGATACAAAGGAGACAATTCTGAAGGCCCCCATGTTACATGTGCAACATTGCGTTGCATACTTGTGAGTTTGATATAGATCGAAAGGTGTTGAACATATATATGGAGTGATCAGTGCATGTGCATCGGAGTCTTCCCTTAATTAAGCTTCTTCAAGAAGCCAGCTGCTATATACCTGATTAGATTTTCCTCTTGGGAGGCGCAGCAGAAGATTCGAAGTGCTCTCAAGGCCCCAGAAGATGGTCCAGAGCTCGAGGATGAGGCAGCCAGGGAGCATGTTCCCGCCAAGAAGGGAAGGGGAAAAGGTAAAGGTCGAGGGAAAGGGCGTGGCCGAGGGAGAGGGCGTGGTAAAAGTGCCCAGGTCCCGGAACCTGTACATGTTGCTCCCAAAAGTGCAAAGAGTCAGCCTGGGAATCAGCCTGCGCCTGAACCGCCTTCGAAGCCTGGGAGAAAAAGGGTGACAACACCTGATTCGGCAGGGAGTGCTGCGGCCCCGCATCCGTGTTCCAAGAGGACTAGAAAGGGTAAGGCTGCTCAGGAGCAGGCCGAGGCACCTCAGGAACCCATGGGCAAGGCAGCAGCTGTGAAGTCCATGCCTGTTGAAACCGTTGACACTTCTTCAGCTGGATCCCCAGGCTTGCGCGCTCGTTTCTTGACAGATCTAACTAGATCGACCTCGAATGGTGTGTATATATATATATATAGGCATACAGCATGCGCAATGTACACATATTGATCGATGACAGTTGCCTCGCTGTTCAATGCAATTGGCCATGAATGATTTTCATGCATACGAAACCGTCCTCAAGCTCGATCAAGGTGGTGACACAGCTTCGTGATCTTAAAGCCCGCTGCCTCGCAATCCCAGATGATTTGCCGAGTACTGCCAAGAATTTTGGCAGCAATTTTGCCCCGTACTGCCAAGAGCCCAACAGTATAGCTAGCTAGACTGCCATGCCAGGTACATGTAAATTGTGTTTCATATATCGGGAAACCACATACATCGATATCATTAATTTATAAGTAGATCTAGACCTAGCGTCTTAACATTCTGCAAACTCAAAACAATGCCCAGGTCTTTCACTGTCCAACCACCTGGAGATGCTTGTGAAGGCAGCAAGTCGATTGGTGTCATCCTTTCTGCCCCAAGGTGCAACTCTTAATACACGGAATCAAAGGAAGTCGAAGAGAACCAGCGTATCGTGCATTGATGTGTGAATTCAATATTGTACTATATATTATATTATATATATAATTGATTTCGATGTGTTGGACAAAAATATTATGAGGTCGGCCAATGGGACCTTCTATGTGAACTATGTGCCAGTTGGCTTTGAGGGCAAGGTGCGTGAGAAAGGTCTTTCAATCAATCGAAAGGGTGGATGCTCTGTTGGAATGAAAGCATTTGGTCTGAAGAACGGGTGGCGTGGCCAAACATATATCGATCAACGTTAACTGTTTTGATTTAAGCACCTAATTACACGACACATGTGTGTACTGGCAGCTTTCCCCAATCCATCTCAGAGCGACTCCAAATCTCAGGTGGGATATGGCTTGTCAGTTGGCTGGGTGGTACTAGCTGAACCTGAATGAACAGCCCGATCTGTTTGAGTCTGGCAGCGGCCTGGAAAGTGTCAAGAGCTAAAACTCTCCACCTGTGCAGCTATCGGTGTGATCTTCATTTCAATCAATGAAAGACCTAGATGCTGACAGGCTTTGCAGCTAGCTGGTATCAATCTTCAGATCGACAATGATCTGATCATCGCTGGTACATTAGGGATTGAAGCATTCCGTACCAGTATTTTGTGGGGGTGTTATGACACATTTAGAGCTTGTGCGCCAAGCATGCAACTATCGAGCAAGAAACTCTGACATGCATGCCAGGGTCAGTTTTTTTTCATGATCGTGCATGCACATGGTGTTCTGGCCGTGTGTCCTCAGGGTTAAGGCAGACTGCAGGCCTTGAATGAGATCTCAGTCTGCGTTGGGAGCTGTGGACCGTCCACTGCCTTAGACCAGCAACAAAAGTCAGCAAGTCTTTCCTTCAAAGGACTCAGTAGGAGCTCTATTAGTTTGCCTACAAAGAATATATATTAATTGTTGGACTATGTTCGACTTATAATATATGTCGTTGACATCGGTATTTGCAATCAAAGGATCTGACAATCTTGTTGAGTTTGCATTGCGCATATTTGGTATGCGTGTGTGGGTAACTGCTTGAGCACGACGTTTTGCAATCTCAAGGGCTAAGTTTTTCCAAAAGAGTGCAAATTGTGTGCACATCTGTACGGCTGCAACAACATGCCTCCAGCTCCGCACCCTTTGTCTATGACTACCCGTGCAGTGACCTTGTTGGGATTTCTTGGAGCTCCAGTGGTCTTGCCAGATACTTAGCTATAGGATCGACAATGCACTGTACACTTACCAGTTGTTGTTGGTGGCTTGTATGGAGCCTCCTAGGTTTCACCTTTGTGACTATATCTGCCAGAACCTATCTACAAGCTCTTCCCTGGCAAAGCGCGTCATGAGCCAAGCTATGAAACACCGTGGATGATCATCGATTCGATGTAAATTATAATTATATATGTGCACTCTATAGCTAGCCCTGTATATATATACACCTTTAAAATAGATTTAGTGCCTAGTCCTGGCTTTGGCATAGGGACACTGCTGTCGCACCGCTCAGAACCTGGAAGTATTTGAAGTCTTCAGTGGGGAGTCCCGCATCTATGGCCAAGCCCGTCTAAAGCTCAGTTATTGGGAATTAACTTGGTCATGAATCGAATTCAAACGTTTCCCAACTGACTGATCAATGACTGGGATCCCTGGCAGCGATGGAGTTCTCATGATTCTGATGCCCTGGAACGACCTCAGTGATTTCATTGCTGCTGCAGGAAAACATGGTCTTCGCTCGTTTGCTACTCAGTTTTATTTTCCCAGTAACATTCCTGGTGAGCATTAGACCTACAGGGATGTGACCAGGAACAGGCAGTGAGATCATGTACACATTACCTTTATGAAGAGACTCTAAAAAAAGTGAACTGGTTCGAACATATATGGCTTTTGAAGGCAATTTTGCTCTAGATCTAATTGCAAACTTCAGGGACTACTTCGACTACGAGAGCCACCGTGGTGCAGCAAACGATTTGCTTAAAGTGCTCGATACTCATATTTTTGGAGTTCAAGAGGCATGGACTCACAAAAAACAATATGCATGTCAATGCGCCCAGGTCAGGGTTTCTTTATGCGCTCAAACAAGTCCTCAGACTCCAGCCGGGCGCTCTCCTATGGGGGGGGGTCCCTTGCAGCCTCCTGGTGTGGGTGAGCAGGAGTTCGAGCAAACGATCGATGCCAGGGTACGATGTAATGGGAGACCCCTTTTCTTTGCCAACAACACGGTCGAACACTCTACTCTCCAGATTTGCATTGTTGGTCTTGGTGGCCATGAGCCGTGAAGTCTTTTGGGCAATTGAGCAGCCCCAGAGCTCACTGCTGAAAGACACGCCCTACTATGAGTACCTCTTTATGATTCCACAGCTGAAGATCATTCTTGCTCGGATGTGGGGACCTTATCATTGAAGTGTGCAGTGAAGAAACCAAAACGCGATATAGCTAGCTAGCTAGGTACTTTTTAGCAGCTGCACTCAAGCCCGACCATCTTTTCTAGGTGGATGGGGTTGTATGGGCATTTGTCTGCCAAACCGACGCAACTTTTTGGCAGCTGGTCTGAGCCTCAACTGGTCTGAGCCGCCCACGTGATCTCGGCGCAGCAACTGTTCCAAGGCCACCTATCAAGAACATGGCCAACAAGATCACCCGGGAACAGCTGGCACGGATCAAAGCTTTGCAAGAGAAACGAGGTATCCAAGTCGTCAAAAAGACTCGTGTGAAGAACCCGAAGGGACAAAGGAAGGTCTGGGTGATTCTCGACTTGGAAATCCTGATAATTTGTTCTAAGCTTTATAAGTACTAGCTAGCTAGATCTTTTTTGTGTGCCAGAGCTTGTTGCTATAACTTGAACCATGCTGTCAATCATTTTGCAGCACGCACTGTTCTGTTATGAAGCACCGATACCAATACCACTTCAAACCGCACCAGATCTATAAAACTCAAAGTTTGGATGGCCAAGGACCGGGGGCAAAGATTTGCGCAGAACCCAGGCTTACCCTAGCCGGTTTGCTGCACGGATTATCAAGGAGCAAAAGAAACAGCGAGCACCTTTGACCAATTTTGTATAGGTCGTATATCTAGCCACCTAATATTATGTACACCGATATCTATATATACGCCTATATCTATGATATATCAATGGGGTGGTAACTACTAGTGTTTGCAATATTGCACATCGATCATGACATCGAGGCAACACCTCCTCAGAAATTGAAGGTTGGAATGTTTCCCTTGCAGGACCCTCTCTCGAGTGATTTATCTAGGTAGCAAGGTGCTTGGATGTTCCTGATCAACCTGCAGGGTCTGTCACTCACCTTGTGCCTCCACAGGATCAGCCACGTGAGTGGAAGGACGCCGACCTGGACCAGCTGCATCAGTTTCTGTGGGATGAGTTTCAAAGGGGAAAGTTTAAGCCTAAGTTCCCCCTGGCTATGCCGGCCGGTGTGGATGCATAAATTTGATCTATGCCCTCAAAGACTTGGTTTGTGGGCAAATGTGACAGATGTAGCACATTTAATTTATGTCGACCCCATGCAGCTCTTCGCCATGTGGGTCAAAGGTCAGTGCCTAAAGGCAATGTATGTTCCAATTCAATGAATCATGAACGCATAATTCGAAGTTGAAAGAAAAAGTGTGGTACCCCATTGTCCGTGATTTTCCAGGCAATGTCCGTGATTTTGTGGGCAATGTCCGTGATTTTGCAAGCTATGTCCGTGATTTTACAACTGCTAATTTTGTATCATGATCACTCTTCGTTCCTGTAAGATTTTGACTCAGCGGTTGTGCCTTGTGAACATCGAGCAGCACCATGTCGGTCAAAAGTCCTGAAAAGAAGAAGCTTCGCTCTGGCAAATATGATCCCTTTAGTGATGAAGTCATTGAGTGGGGCCCCTGGAGGGACAGGGTTGCATTTCATGCTATGTGCGCGTGTCTGTGCATGCATGTGCGCACGCATATAATCGTATAGAATTGGACATAAGGTCGACCAAGCAATCTGGGCCATCACAAGCTTCGAAGCCACCATCCAGATCTGGCTCATCCAAAGAGGTTTTCCGCTCTCCGTCGACAGGATGGAACAAAAGCAGTTTTCGAGTCATGCACAGTGAACTAAACATGTGCATGCGCTGCATATATAAGATGTGTACCGTGGTGAACATGCAGGATCGATTGCAGCAACAGTGGCCTATGACCAGACACAGATTGCGAGCCCTCCCCTGAAGCGAGTCCGCCACAAGCAAGCAGATGCTTCTCCCACACCTCGCGTGACTCCGCCGCTTCTAAAATCAAGTGCCAAGGCCAATACCAGCCCTCCCGGACCCAAAACTACTGTGACTGTGAAGGCTCCCAGTAAGGCTGCCAGTACTAGTGCTGTGCCTAAGGTTGCTGTGAAGGCTGCCAGTGCTCCGCCGAAGGCTCCATGTCCTCAGCCTTCTCCCAAATCCAAGGCTCCCTCGAACTCAAAGGCTTCCCATTCCCATGATCCAAAGGGACCGCCCTTGAAGGCGACGCCTCCAAAGGCTGACCCTGCCGCCCCACCCCCGCCCTCAAAGGCAGCACCCAAGGCAAAGCAGGGCAAGGCTACCCCGCCGGCACCTCCTCCAAAGGCTAGCGATAGTGCAGCTAAGGCAAAGGCCAAGGCCTCGCCTAAGGAGTCATCTAGTGCAAAGCAGGCAGCTGCAGCTCCCAAAGGCACATCACCTTCCACACCTGATCTGGTAGCTGCAGCTTTGAACCGTGCTTCGACGGGAGAGATTGCCAAGACCGGTGGTGCATGGTCGAAGTTTGAGGATGATGAAATTGACCGTGAGCTCACCGACGAACAGTTGGAAAGCCGGCGAAAACACTACATGAGGTTTCTTCGGTCACTGAAGAGTTGGGTCACCCAGATTTTTATACTCATATCACAATCGAGCTAGATGTAGTGCACAGTGATGTATCAATAAATTTGTATATATATATATTATATATATGTTGTAGCTCATTTGGCACTGTGATCCTGCTCATGCATATTTCAAGGCACCTCACACTTAAACTCATTTGCAAGCCTTGCCCATGAGGCAAACAGACCCCGCCATGTGTGAGGAAGCTTGGGGCAAAAGTGAGAGCAGGCAGAGTATGTCATTATTGTTTTATTCATGCATATCTGTGCATGCAACTAGTTCTGTGGTGTGTTCGAATCACTTTGGAACTTCGATTGTCTGATCAGACGACCAACCCCTGGTGAGGCAAAGACTGGGACAAGATCTCAGACTTGTTTGAAGACTTCTTTCAGTCCAAACAGCAGTGGAAGAAAACTAGGACATACTCGCATTTGGCTCACACTACGAGAACCCGCCGAAGTCTGAAGAAAGTTTGGAAAACAAAAGCTCAGCTACTGAAGCAGTAGCTGGATTGAACTTGAAGTGTGTCTTTCCAAAACTGCTAATTAATTGGTATATCTTCGAGTTTGAACCAAATCCAATTTGTAGTATATTGGACGATGCTTGAAACCATGCGTGGCATGAGACCGATCTAGCTTTTTGCCTCCTAGCTAGGTATGACAACGACGAAGCTTTGGTTGAGGAACTCATGGCCATGAAGGTGTCAGCAGGGAAATGGCGCTTTCACCCGGAGCTGCCAGATCGCACCGTTAGGGGCCCAGTTCATGTTGAACTACGAAACCACAGTACCGGTACCTGCATCAGTTTCATGAAGCCTAGATCGTGTGGATCGTGTTTAGTTTTATCTAAATATCAATCCATATATTTGACCCATGGCCATGTAGCACTGCCCAGGACTTAGTGCAATACTTGGTGTTCGAGGAAGAGGCTGAGTATGAAGAGAGTGAGGACGAGCATAAGACAGGTGCTGAGATGGCCGCTTCAAGTGATGATGAGTCTAGTTGTGCTGAGCCCGCGCCAGAGCCAGAGAAACCCAGTGGCGAGACACATGCATGCACATATGCCGTATGCCGGCTAAGTATCCTGATATATCCTGATCATATGTTTTCGACTGTGACACCAACTTAGCCTTCATGTTTTTTTTTGTGCACTCTAGGTCAAACCCCAGAGCCAGCCAAGGACAGGAAGCACGACAAAGAAGAAGCGTAAGAACAAAAGGAAGAACAAGAAGAACACGAAGCCTGAACCAAAACCAGAAGACGCAAAAGTGCCCACTGTTGAGCAGCAAAAGAAGAAGGCCATATCATGATCAAATATATATATATATATATGTCAATAGGGATGAGGTCCCAGTATAGTTGCTATACAGGTACATGCCATATACTTTTGGCTCAAGTGCCCAACCAGGTAAAAAGGAGCTTTTGCGCGCGAGCTTCATGTTGAACTAAGGGCTTGAACGGGGCCAGGGCACACCTTTCCATCCGTTCGCAGGTTATCAGCCGTATCCAGACTCCTTTGAGCTGGGTACGAGCTACGGCCTTACACAACACCATCTAAACGCACACGCATCGGATAGATCAGTTACCCTCAGTCACTGAAGATGGACCAATCCGACGCCAGCACTGCATCCTTTGGAGCAGCTGCTGCGGCCGCAGATCGGATGAGTGCATCCCACAACTCTAGTCCAGGTACGATCGAAGTGGAGACTCTGGCAGCGGTGAGAGAAGATGCGACAGGTAGAGCACGAAGTCGTTCCCCGTCAACGCACTCGACACCACCGGGGGGGACACCGAGATCAGGCCGTAGCCCTAGGGAGACAAGGAGGAGGACTGACACCGGAGCTGTGAGAGTGCTAGCATTGGAGGATGGGTCAACTGTACCAGTACCGTCGGACAGCGAAGCTGGAGATGGAGCAAGGGCAAGCACTGACATCCTACAACTAGCACGGGCCGATGGAGACCTCAATGCGAAGTGTGCACAACTACTTGCCGAAGTGCATATGTTGAACCACCAAAACGCATGGATGGTCGAATGTGAGCAGAGACAGAACCAGATTATACAACACGAGACCGAAGTCCACGAAGTAGTGATGGCACACCTCGAAGAATGTTATGTCGAAGGATATGGAAATCAACGAAGAATCTCCCAACTTACAGAATCCAGAGACTGCTTGCTCTCAGCAGCACACGATCTGCAATACCAGATTGACACTGATCGTGTGGCAATGCGGGATCGTCTCACCCAGTTAGGGGAGTACGCTGATCGCAACAGCGCAGAGATGGTTAGTCAAGTTGTGAACATCGGCACGGAAGAGATCCAGGCTATATCGGCCGAAAGAGATCGAGCCATAACCGAGGTCATGACTACAATCGCAGATGCTGAGAACGTCAAGGACCTGTGCAAGCAGGAGTTAGTTGGAATACAAAGGCAGAGTGCCAGGAATAAACACGAATATGCTGAAGAGATGAAGATGAGGGAAGCAATGTATACAAGCAAGATCAAATGGTTATCAGAAGAGAATGAGGAGCTCAACAACCGATCTAATAATCAGGACAATTTCATCATGACCATCAGGGAGCAATTGAAGAAGGCGAACGAGGAGTTGACCCAGGCGAGGATTCAAGGATCCGATCGACCGTTTCAACCATCCAACGCCGAACTCAAGAAAGCCGAAGTCAAGATGAACATGTTGGAAGAAGACATTCTACGTAAAGAGAGGATGCTGAAACATCTTCAGGAAGAATTGATCGAATCAAGCGCAAGTGAAGCACAACTGAAGGTCGCACTGAAGATGAAACCACCAGACATGGGATCAGAACCCAATGTGGAGAACGAGATGATGACCAAGCTTAGAGCGGAACTTGGACGTACCGAAAAGTCATTAAGGTCCGAGGAGAAAGAGGCAATGGAGTACTACGAAGGTATGATGCAGAACCAGCAGGACATGATGGAATTCGAAGCGCATGCAGCACGGCTCAGAGATGAGAGGAATAAGTACCGGAGGAGATACGAAGAGGAGCGCTTGAATGCTGAGAATGCAGCCGCAACCGAACATGGTGCCGCCTCATCCTCTAGCTCGGGTGGCTCCAAGATATCTCGGAAGGAACACGAGAAGATCAACATCCCTGCATGGCCCAAGATACACGACCTGGAGGTTTGGAAATCCCAGGTTGTAGCGGCAGTCGTGACGGCATCGGGCGACGAAAGACAAGAAGACTGGATCCAGTGGCTCTCGGATGCCTTCAGATCACCGTATGACCCATTTCTGCTCGAGACATCAGGCGAAGCAAGATTCGCTAGCATAGACGCTAAGCTAGGTATCACCCTACATACGATCATCCACGCAGCAGGTGAGAGATCTCATGACGTACAACTGAAGGTGAGGCAGATGATGCAGAGACGTGCGAGAGGTACAACTCCTGGAATGGTCAAGGGACGAGAAATGTTAGCGTTGATCGTCGATAGCTTCCGGAGTGCCGACAACGTCGATGTGATGTATGCATCCAAGCACTTATTCGATCTAAAGTTCCCTGGGGATAATCAACTATCCAGATTCCTTGGACAGTGGGACGAAATCATATCAGGTATGGATGCGGATGATATGCTTCCTGACAAAGCACTTCGCAACCTGCTTTGGGATAAGATTAAGGATTCCAAGGTCATGGCGTTAGACTTGTCTGTGTACGACAACATGTTGGATAAGGATCCGGATAAGACCTACCAGAAGTTACGAGAGATCATGGCGAAGTGGATACGGAAATCAATCGAGACCACAAACAAGAAAGAAAGGGAAAAAGCCTTTGGGAACCTCATGAAAGCCACACCAGCGGCGGAGAAGAAGGACCCTAAGGCGAAACCCAAGAATACCAAGGCCGATCCACCGAAGGACGCCGCTCCAGTGCTTCCTCAGGCTAATCCGAAGGACCACAACAAGAAGGACAAGAAGCAGGATCGTGGAAGATCAACCACGAAGAGCCCAAAGGGGGATCGTGGCAGGTCAGCGACTCCAGCAGATACGTCCAAGATAGGATGCGCCTTCCACTTCCATGGGAAAAACGGATGTTCTAGAGGAGACAAATGCAAGTTTAGTCACCAAGAGAAACACAAAAGTTCTGCTAAGAAACCAGAAAACCTCAAGGGTGACAGATCAAAGAGTCCTGGTGGCAGGAGCAGTAGCCCTAAGCCGATGAAGGATCAGGTCTGTTGGAATTGGCAGAAAGGATCGTGCAAGTTCGGGGACAAATGTCGACGTCAGCATCACGCTGCTCCTGCTACAAAACAAGAGGCTAAAGGCAAAGCCAAGCCCAAACCGGCTGCGCCAGCCTTCATGCTTTGCGGAGACATCGAGAGTGACGGCGAGGACGTGCAACCCGCACTTCCCAACGTACAACAAGGTAAGCTGGCGCTTCGCTTTAAAGTCAGATTCGATGACCGGGCGAATGTGACCACGTTTACCTGCGATCCTGGTAACGAGCTAAACACCCGTCCCCTCAGGAAGAAGAAGAGTGAGGTGCAGAGGGTGGATACCGAGCTCATTTCGTCGTTGAGAGCCCTCAGAGTGAGCAATATAGCTGCACGAGTAGCACATGCCAAAGGTAAGATGATGGAGCTATACTCTGCTGAACACATTGCCAAGGCATGGATACAAACCACTCAAGAGGAAGGAATCGAGGTGAACGTCGACCTGTCTGATTTCAACACCAGCGAGGTAGTAAGGAAAGATTCTGTCAACTACACGATACCGGGAGACACGATGTTCATGGCTGTGGAGAGGTATGATGGGCCACCGATACGCTTCATCATGGACACGGGATGTGGACACGACTTGATCTCAAGAGAGAAAGTCAATGCCATGGGCCTTACCACCAAGGAAGGACCCAAATCCGTGAGCTTCATGACAGCGAATGGTGTGACTAGTACATCAGAGATGGTGGACATCAATGTGGACGAACTACCCATGATGTCCGAGGCACACGTGTTGGAGAGCACACCATCAGTCTTTTCCATCGGGAAACGGTGCATGGAACAAGGGTATTCATTCATATGGCCGGCAAATCAGTTGCCATACCTCATCGACCAGAACGCGAACAAGATTCCGCTATCGGTGCATGACAACATACCCTACATCAAGGTGAATGATGATGACGGGAGATGTTTACCAAGACCAGACGGCTTGGCTACGATACTTCATCGCATACTGTCAGGTGTGGGGCATGAAGACGAGGCCACAGCAGGTCAGGAGACACAACATGAGGAACCTCCGCCCAAGAAACCACGGAGACGGAGGAGAAAGAAGAGAGATAACCAGAGAGATCGGGATGGTGAATCTGATATCAATCCAGCTGTTGCAGGCGTCGAAGGAGAACCAGAGGAACACGGTGATGATAGGTATTCTCCTGAAGAGGAATACGACGGGGAAGACCCGAGAATCGATCGTGATCACGATGGTCAACCTGAAGAAACCGAAGACGACGAACACGGAGGTGATGCGGATTCTGAACGAGAGGAGAGTGACATTGGTGAAGATGAAGAGGGACTATTGGAAGTCGATGTGGTTGACGGGGAAGCCAGACTATCAAAACCAGGAGTGCTGAAGAACGAGGCGAAATCCATATTGCACCTGATGACGCACCGATACAAGAACCCATACTGCAAGTCATGTGTGAGAGCAAAGATGAAGCACTACAAGACTAGCAAGGGAGCTTTCAAACGGAAATTGAAGGCATTGGGTGACCTTATCACTTTCGATCTCATGAACACTCAGAAGATGGCGAGAGATGGGATCATGCCGGATAAGGATGTATTAGTGATTCGAGATCGGTTCACTGGTGTGATATGGGGCTATCCTTTGAAAGCAAGCAATAGTGACGAAGTGGTGCAGGCGATGAAGCACTATATCGGTAAGAGAAAGGTCACCAACGCTTACTCGGATGATGCGCCACAATTTGAAGCAGCACTCAAGGAACTCCGGATTCCACTAGACCAATCGCTTCCAGGACATCCCCAGAACAATTCACTCGCCGAAAGAAACAATCAGTTCATGATGCTTACCACATCGACATGCCTACTAGAAGCCGGACTACCACCATGTTTTTGGCCATTTGCAGTGGAGTGCGTAAGCCATTTGTTGAACATCGAGAAGCTGAGCGATGGCAGCAGTGCATGGTTGAAGTTGCACAAGAGCGAATTCCCAGGCATGGTGATACCACTCGGGGCGAAGGTGTTCTTCAAACCTAGTGACGCGAGAGAAAGGGACCAGGATCACAAGTTCGACCCCAAGAGCATACCTGGCATCTTCGCAGGGTACGTTATGGGGACCGGGATGAACTGGTCGAGGAAATACAAAGTATGGGCTATAAGCGATTTCGCACAACAGAATCTAGGCTATGACGCCGAGAGACCGTTGAGGAAATTGATTACTCCTCACATCACAGAGAAGATCTTCCAAGACGACGGAATAGAATTCCCTTTGAAGAAAGAGTACGAGAGGTTGAACAGCACTCTCGAAGGAATGAAGGTCCTGAAGGAGAGAGCCGGCTCTCCAGATGCACCTACCAATCCCGAGTTACCCGATCCCGACGACAGTGACGATCAAGGCGGTGACGATGATGCGCCTGATCCACCAGACGGGGATCTGAAGTCAAGAGCTAGCGAGATTGACGCGATCGAGGATGAGAAAACGGAGGAGCTCGCAGAGAAGAAGAAAGAGGACTACTCCGGTCCCGATCACTACTCCGTTGGGGGGCCGGGTGATAACATCATTTACTTGAACAACGACGGCGAACACGTCAAGATCGCGAAGGACGGTCGTCTATATATTACACCACCATTCCGGTTGTCCCGCCGCACCTATATCAGCCGGGACTTTCGAGCAAAGAGGGACTGCAAGAGATCCCTGGATGCGACCCCTATGTTATGGTTCGTACTCCCAAGCTGTACAGGCTGCGCCCACCACGGGCTCCCCCTGATATGGCTTACCTTCGCAGCACTTGGATCTTGCAGGACGCGCAATGGCAACAGATCGAGGATAAGGTTGACCCTAACTTAGAACCCGTTCGGTTTGACCGCTGGGTCGAACGTGCGTTCTTTCAGTTTCATCCTTTGTCTTCTCCGTTACCCGAAGCGTCAGCTCCTGCGTCTCGTCATTTCGACGCTGCGACCCTTCCACGTCTTTTGTTTAGCTTGCGTCCGCTTGTCCAATGTCGCGAGTTGCAACAGACTCTCCGCGATTCGTCCTTGTACTTGTCGATTCATCACTGCTCGACCTCTGCCTTACACGTGCTCAACGCCCTGACGCGCCTTGTGCATGGGGGGAATGGGGGGTCTGGGGGGTCTTCGATGATTTTCGACAATTTTGTTTCGGATCCTGAAGAGCAAGAGCACTCAGTTCACGATCATTGGGAGGTAAACGAAGAAGCTAGGACGTTAACAAGAATACACTCGTCTCCTAGGAGAAAGGCGTTCTGCCCGGGTGACGCGCCATCTTGTCCAGTCGACATGTCACGGATCAAAGACGAAAGGATGACTTACCGTCAAGGAAGTCAATTCGAGTCATCAGATTTTGAGGATTGTGTCAAGGACTATTGGCGGCATTCAGGTAGAGGTACACATACCAAAACGCACCTCCGATGGATAGGCAAGACTGTGTTCACCCTTAGGGGAAACCATGCTGAATCGGAAAACGAGGAAGCTCAATCGGCTGCGATAGCGTTATGCAGCACCCCAAAGCGTATGAAAACGATCCCATTGAAGGATATCATTGTCCCAACGTTCGTCTCCGTTAGCAAAGCCAAGAGCGAGGAGAGTAAAGAGCACAGAATAGTTGATGTCAACTTGAGACGACATGATGGGAAAATAGCATATCGGTACCAGTTCGTGTTGTGCGAAGAAGACGACAACCTAGCCGCCCGCGACGAACAGATGGTAATCGATCTGTACGATATAGGTAAAGAACCCGCATTCATCCTACTGTGTTCAGAGGAATGCAATCACTTCACCCACTTAGCGGCGAAGCACGACTGCACCATCGTCACTGTATCTCAAAGCGATGACCTCACTTCACCATACGGAATTGCACGTGCGCTTGCGGCAGTGCGTTCGGAGAAGGATGCAGTAATGTTTGCAGGACCCTGCACAGGCGGATCGGCATGGTCGAGATACAACGCCAAAGTCAGCGACGCGATAGCTAAATCTATAGAGCTTAAGCGAGCACTATACTGGGACCTTTGGGAGCGTTTTGAAACTGTTATGGTTCGTGTTTTGAGGATCGGAGCCGCCGCACTGTTTGAACTACCAAGATACTGTGCCTACTGGAAAGATCAAAGGGTTCAACGTTTGTTGAGCGGCACTGATTGCGACTGTCATGTGTTTGATGGGTGTATGTACGGGTTAGGTGCTGAGTTCAACGATTCGCATTCCGACAAGAAACTCATCAAGAAACCTTGGAAGATTATATCATGGAATCTTGAGCTTGGCAACCAGCTCAGCAGAACATGTGACAAGAGCCATAGTCATAGAGATTGTGCAGGTAAATACACTAAGACTACTCAATTATATAATAAGAAGATAGTCGGCATCATCCTGAAGACCGTGACCAAGAGAATCGTTGCATTCCAGAAGTCTGAGAAGATGATGCATGCCGTTCCGTGCCTTATGATTCGAGCCTCGGGTAGTTCCTTCAACGAACGATCAGTGTGTGATACAACATCAAACGAGACTGTATACACATGTGATGAGCATGGGATACAAATATCACACGTACGACGGATCGAACCACATGGCATTCATGATTTTCAGGACTGTTGTGTTTGTTTGTGTGACCACAGCACTGCTTCACCCGTACGCTTCAGCGACGTGGCTATGGCTTCTGTTGGTGGTGTCATGAACTATAACAGCAACACGGGCGGCTACCCGACTTTCATCATCAAGATCCTCGATGGCCTGGTTGAGATGAAGGAGAGAGGGCAGATCACCCTGCCTCCAAGGATGTCGAGGAGTACGCATGGGTTGGATGTGGTTGAAGCATGGATTGCCGTCGGCATTCCTCCGCTCGTCCCGTTATCCATCAACTATGCAATGTCCAGGACAAAATCCGACGACACCAAATTCTTGACCGCTTCACTGAAGAAGTTAGTGGGCTACATGAACGAGGACGCGAAGAGAGAGACTACAGGCGACCTGGCAAGACGCTATAAGTTATCCATGGCCACCATTAAGGGGCGCTTCGGGAACGATGCGAATGGGGTTTTCAGTAACCTTTCTCGCTACCTTGTGGAGCCTGAGGAGATTGGGGTAATTGATGACTTATGGGACGACGTCCGCGCCTTCATCAACAACGGCAGACTCAGTGACACCATGGTTGCCTACCAGCAATGGAGGAACCTATCCGGGTCGGCCAGTGAGAGCATGAACATGCGTGAAGCCGCGGATCCGTCAGATCACGTCTATGCTACCCGCCTTGAGAGTTACTACACGATCTTCAGCTCGATCTTCTATCACACCTCTGACAAACTCACCAGTCGAAACGCGAGGGAGAAGGTACAAGAGCTGATAGATACGGTGAACAGAGAAGTCCGCAACATGGCACTGGCAATAAGGGTCCACAACTCGGACAGCACATTGGACAAGATCCACGTGATCGATGTGCTCGAGGACCTGATTGCCAGGAAGAGAGGACTGCCGAAGTACAGGTCGGCGGCTCAGAACCATATGGAGACCTTTTTAGGCTCCATGAGTGTTATGGTGCAGTACCTTGACAACTGCAAGCCTCTGGTAGCCACGATAATACCAGGAGAGCTCAGATTCATGAGGGAGAAAGTCATGCCGATGATCAATCAGTGGATCCCGGTTGAACCCACAATGTTTCGAGTTCAGTACAACGCAGCTGCAGCGGAGAGCGGGAGGCAAGATGAGTACAACCGACGGAGCAGCGCCTTCAAATCCTACACCGACTACATCGAGGAGTTGAAGAAGAAAATCGAGGACAAAATTATCCCCTCGTTGCCATTTTGGAACATGCAGGAAAGCGAAGGTCCTGAGCCTCCTGACGTTGCTCATAGGCCAAAGTGGTGCCCGCCGCTTCAGATATACGGTGACTTCACTAGGCCGACGGCCAAACCAATGCCTCGCGCACCAAGACCTCCTCCACCGTCGTCGTCATTTGAACAGCAGAACTTTTCGGAACGTCCTTCCGACAGTTCAACTGGGCATGGGCCGGCGTCCTACAAGCGGTGGGGAAGGACAGGTGGATCAACATCCACTGGTGCGGCATCAAGGGACGTCTCAGTCACTACGTGGTTTAGAATGCCGTTTCCGATGGGGTCAGACAAGCACTACGTATTTGGGAAAGACTATTTTTCGCGAGACATGAAGGTCTACGCAATGGTCAGCGCCAATCAGGTGCCATCCGGGCACACCGTAGAAGGTCCCTGTACCGTTAACGGACAGATGACATGGTTGCAGTACTTACGAAGGTTGACGTCGTATTTGATGTTCTGGCATGGGGGGTACCAAGAGACGGTGATCGATCGGAACTACCACAAAGAAGACGCCCATTGGTTCGCACAATATACCAACATCTACGACTCAACACAAGTGTCACTTGCTGGAGGACTACCATCTCCGAGGACGCTATACAACCTTTGTTACCCAATGGAAGCCAAGGTGAGTGACGAAGCGGAATTGGAGCTAAGGATGCGTGAAACATTGAAGGGCTTCATCCCAAGTGTCACGTGTCAGCCAGCGTCTCGCTCCATCGACGGTGGGAGTGTGCACTGTGAGTTCATCGGCGCCATGAAGACCAGTAAGGTGATTCTGATGTCGGACTTCGAGTACATCACCAAATCGAATTCCGGGAAACAGACAGTGTTCGCCCAGAGCTTATTGTCACTTGGATGGGATAAGGTCATCAACATGTCATGTACGCCTGAGTACAAGAAGGGAGTGGTGACGGATTCATATGGCTTCATCGATTTCGTTCATGATCGAATTGATGATGTCAAACGCCATGAACCCACCTCCATCCATGTGTGGTTGTCATTGAGCCATCTAGTGACTGCGGGCGAGAAGGGGACATACAAGACTGTGATTGTTCCCACGGACTTCGTTCCAAGACTCAGGGATGTGATCATCAAGCTTGACGCATGCTGCCAACTACCTACCTTCGTGAGGATTTGCGCAGACGTGGAGTTTCACCATGCCGTCGGTTCGTTCGGTAAAATCGCCAACATGATCAAGGACGAGCTGTCGCTGAATGGCATGATGTCCACAACGTCGGACAGATTCTGGCGAGCCATTTCGGTCGCCGGGAGCGGTCACCCCTACTCTATGAAGTCTGGAACCTCTTTGGTCCACGCTGTCATGGAAAAGTATTTGTTCAGAGAAAAGATGCTCGCATCTTGCTTTATGGCACCGGATCCCTTGACCGAAGCGAATAGCCTCCATGATCCCAACTTGGAACACGTGTTGCAGGACAAAGAGAGGTTGTATCAGTACTTGTTCGGAGACTCCGTAAGAGGAAGCCATGCATATCAGTCCACTGCGGGAGCCTCAGGTGAGAATGAGTCTGAGCGGAGGAAGAGGGAGAAGGTAAGGAGAGAGAACAAGATGCCATGGATGGATGAGTACTGGGGAGTCCTTCAGCCAGAACCAATATACTCGAGGACTCAAAGGTGGTACGTCATTGATGACTTCAAGGAGGGTGAGGAGATTTGCTGCGATTACTGTTTGGTCTGCAATCCCATAGACTCCGGTTTGAAAGACGATTGCTATGCAGAATGCATCAACGGAGCAGCAAATAGATGCCGTGGGATGTCCGCAGAAGACTACGTCCAGAAGCGATTTCATGCATGTGCTCGATTGCTTCACAACTTCGGCATGGGGCAAACGGTATCTTCTCCCACCGTCATGATCTCCGAGATGAACCCGCACGTAGACTTGATGAAGTTCTTACACGAAGCGATGATCATCTTTAACGGGAACCCAGGTTTCCAGAAGGAGATCTCGTTCTTCGGGGGGATCAGGTTGTCATCAACAATGACGGAGAACTTCTTCAAAACGAGGAGAGGACCCAGCATCCATGTGGAAAAGCAGATAGTCGGCAGCGCCAAGTACTACCAGGGATCCTATGACCTTGGAAACGTGTGCTACACCAAATACCTCAAGACCATATTGGAGCCCGATGTATTCCGCACTATGTTCGGAGATGATCCCACGGAGGAACGGGTAGGTGATATGGTGGAAGCGCTGCTGGGCATGTTAGAAATTGCTCAACTCTTCAGACACCTGTTCTTGGGATGGGGTGACATCGAGGCTTTGAGGACGGGATTAGAAGAATCCATCAAGCGCGTCACTGCATCGCTGTACGACAGGACAACGTATGAGAACCGAAAGCGATCGATGATCAGAACATTGGACCCGCACTCTGATGAGGCGGCAAACGTGGCACTGATTCTCGTTCGCATGAGGACCATGCCGCCTCCTGAATTCGACATCGACCACTTCTTCGAAATTGGGAAAGAACCAGAACAGGGAGCAGAAGCTACTGACCAGCCCGAGGCCGAAGGTGTCGATATGGAGACTGAATGTGAACAGGAGAAGGAGGAGCAAGACGTTGACATGTCCGATCCGAAGACATCAATACTGCAAGCCATCGACGAATTCGAGAAGAAGATCGGGCAAGCAGAATTCTGCATCCACTGCATGAAGTCGGGACACACAACTCTCAATTGCGAGAAGATCCCTTCATCTTCACCCACAGTCACCTCAGTGTTGAGTGATTGGAAGAAGAGAGTGAAGGGAGAGGTTGCACCCGACGATGTACCATCCGGACATCCAACCGAGGAGCCTAAGAAGAAGAAGCAGAGAGCATCGCCTACTCCAGATAGGAAGGTCGACAGCGAGTTCAGGCGAAAAGAAATGTTGAAAGCAAGAGTCGTGACAATGTTCGACCATGACGGGTTCACCTTGATTGAAAGTGCCGATGGAGTCGAAGGAGGGACACATTCCTACAACGGGCGGAAGCTTGCGGAAGTAGGCCCTAGGGATATGAGGGTGGTGTATGAATCTGTAGAGAAGGCATTTGTGCACTCCAGTTCCCTCACACCAAAGGCATGTCATCACTTCTATCCCCTACCAACACGGAGGGAGAAGGGATACAAGCCGATCGACCCCATGACGATGATCGGGAAGGTAGAATTAGTACCGATCAACGGAGTCACTTTCGCTGCACAGAACTCCGACTACGGCAACCACAAGTATCCGACTCCAGACTGTCGAGTACCTGAATACAGCCAAGCGAGCCAGGCCCTGAGTCGCCGATTGGGAGCGAAGTTGAGACATCGAATTGGACGCCAGTTCAGGACAGGAGGAAGACTCACACCAATCAAATGCGATGAAGGCGCATGGGTGTCATGGGAAGACCTGTTAGGTGATAACGCAGTTTGGGAAGACGGTTATCACTATGGCAACATAGACATTGTGACTAAGAAGGCGCGTTTGGAGAAGTACTTCGACCAGAACTATGAGTGTTTCCGCATAACCAAGAGGGTCAGATTCCAAATGCTGGCAGTCCGCGTTCACCCTGACGAACTCAATGACCCTGATGACCCGATGGAGAAGGAATGGATTGACGAACTCAAGGGCATGGGAATCTCTAAAGGAAGACTCCACCATAGCGATGGATGGTGCTTTCCCGTGGCCGTAAGAGCAACCTCGGCACACTCAACGGACGGCGGAGGTTATGACGTTACCATTAACATCGACCACATTGGATCGAGAATGACCAACGACATGGCCCTATCTATGGTGACTGCATTTCACGCTACCAATCTTGGAGCGCTGACTTCAATCATGCGACGAGGGCTAGTGCCAGGAGGTCTCGGTTCATCGGGAAGGGATTCTACCCACTTCACATGTTTTCCGCCATGGGCCTGGGAGCAGGGCTACAAGGGAAAACCTTGGCTGGGTCGTAAGGTCGCATTGAGTGATCGCCCAGTGGTTCTCTACATTCCGGTGTGGAAGCTGCAGGAGTACGGACTTCTCATCTCAGCGACTGGATCTCTATTGGTTGAGAACGTCGTTCCCTTCGATGAGGTTAAAGGGGCATGGTTGCAATGCGACAATGCGGAACCCGGACAGCCTGAGGAGATCGAATGGATCAGGTTACTCAATAGAGAACCCGACCCTGGAAGCTACCTTGTTCTGGAGTCCAAATACGGAAACCCGATCATGACTCCACGCTACCAAAAGCTTGAGAGTTTAGCGGTTGAGGTTCAGGACGATGCCTACTCCGAGGACGACGCCAAAATCTCAAAGCTGTTGGGTATGATCGAGGAGAGTGGTGTCTACCCAGAATATAATAGCACCGAGTGGCAGGAAATCTTTGAGGAGATCGTGTACCGCCGAGCAATGAAAGACTATGACTCAAGACCGTGTCCTAACTGTCTTGGCGAAGTCGATGTGCGATTGACGATATGTCCGCACTGTGTAGCGGTTTTGATCGCGAATGGGAAGCTCACGCATGTGGTACCCAAGGAGACAAGGGACCGCAATCAACGATCACCTCCGAGAGATGTCCCAGCCAGTTCTTCCGGTGAAGCAACTTCTGCTGCAGGTGCAAACATCGATGAAGTCATCAAGAATGCACGCAAGACAGCCGAAGAAGTCATTGAGGTCGAGGAATCCGAAGGAGAGGAAGAGGAGGAAGTCCCTATCATTTTGAAGGAACGACCGGATGAAGCTGAAGGCGAACCCGAATATCGGGAGGTCCCTCAAGATGGGTACGGGAATGAACTTCCACAGCCTTTCCCCTTCGCAATTGACGAATTGCCGCAAGAAGCTGCGATCCCCATCGACCACAACTTTGCAGTCACACAGCAATTTGATCTGAGGTTGATGAAGTTGATCAAGAGCTTGGCCAACGCAACGTTCGACATCAACTGCTTTGAGAGTCGTGAAGACGTACTGCGAAAGTTCGACGATGGACAGCGGCATGATACTCCGTACAATAGATGGCCAATAGCACCGAATGATCCGGATACTGGGTTTCCAAGACGTCTCCAGAGAGCCGAAGTCGTAGGCATGAGCAAATGGACCAACGACGTGTATGCAACAGAAGCGTGGCAGATCTATGAATTCCACGCCCATGTTGTTCACCCGATGATGATCACTGCAATCCGCTGCGGGCTTAGCCACAAGTACCTCAAAGAGGTCGGTAGCACTCGGCGTAACATGAGTGATCCAAAGGCTCGAAGGTCTGAGACCCAGGAAGAGATCATCGAGAAACTGGCATTCATCTCAAATTTCATCAGACGCTTGATCAGGAAGACCTTCGGAGCGAGCCGATATAGTTACTACCAGAAACCAGATGACGAAGGTGCCGCTCCATACAAATTCATCGACATTAGCCCCGCCATCAAATCGGAGCGGAAGAATGTCACAAAGGAGATCCTCGTTGCATGCCGCTACTATGGCATAGAGGTATCCGATATTCAAGCACAGAAATTGAAGTTCTTCGAGGAGCAGATCCGAAGGGGAAACCCAAGGAACGTTGAGCTCATCAAGGACTACATTGGTTTTGTCGGAGCTGACTACATGCGACAACTCACGAATGGTTGAGCATTGGGGTCATACCGACATACTACTTCCGGTACTTCAAGTACTGAGGGGTCTTGGGTAATTCATGATGACCGTTTTGGCATCATGGGAGTGAGATAGGATTGTGTTTCACACCGTTGGTAATCGCATGATACCATAGGTAGGTGCACGTCTTCCGTTTGTAGCTCCATTACCTGTTTGATCCAACTTTCAAGCGAATGTAAGATCGTTTGCTAATTCAGTTCAATAGGACATACTGGTTGACCTCCAATGCACTTTTGAGAACATGATTCGTTCTCCGGTTTTTACATCCACTCATCTCCCTTCCCCGTCGAAGCACGGATGTGGGGGGTGTCAATAGGGATGAGGTCCCAGTATAGTTGCTATACAGGTACATGCCATATACTTTTGGCTCAAGTGCCCAACCAGGTAAAAAGGAGCTTTTGCGCGCGAGCTTCATGTTGAACTAAGGGCTTGAACGGGGCCAGGGCACACCTTTCCATCCGTTCGCAATATATATATACATTTAATTACATTAGTGTTTCATGTTTCCAGCTAGGCCTGAAGATATATATGTCTTCCCACTCTGAAGTCTGAGTTCTCAAAATACATCCTGTGTCGACTGCATGCAACGATTTTTTCTCCTCGAAGGTCATCCGAGACATCTCCACAGCTTGCGGAGAATCGACATCCTGGGCCAACAAGCTGGCTGCCGTGTCCGACCCTTGTGACACAAAAAGCTTTCATGTCAAGACCAGTCGACTGAATCATGGCAGAGTTAACGTTGTTTGTCTTGATGCACCAATTAGCTAAACACCAGGATCTTTATAATACAATTTGAAGCCTAACAACGTAGCACCAGTCCCAGTGGATAAATGGACCCTGTTGCTAGCCTGAGGCCAGACAACATCCGGGATGCCTTGCTGAAAGATGTTGAGGAACCTCTTGATGAACTCCGCAGGGTGCGAACAAGTTTGGAAAACGCAAGTGCTGCTGAGGAGGCTCTTGATGGGCAGGGTGAGCTCAAGAATGGGTCACATATATAGGTGCATGCAACACAATCAGCTTTATTATGCAGCATATAGAGTATTTTCTTCATGTTGACCAACCTGCAAGCCAGCTGATTTGTTTAATATGATGCTTAATTGATTGCTGGCTGCTTTGGAGGTGCAATCCTTGTTGGCCTCTGCCAAGACAACCCTCGAGAAGTACAAGAATGCAGCTGCCACATGCCGCAAGAATGCCCCTCGGCCCCAAAGATCAGTCCTCGGCCCCTGTTGGGAGGAAGTGCGCAGCCTGAGAGATTCGAGCACTGCGGTCGACTGTATAGCGTTCATGGGCTCAAAACATATTTGTGTATACATCGTATCGATATCAGAAGGGCATCGGCATCAATGAATACTTCAATGCAACCAGTTGGATAAGCCCCTTCTCCTTCCTATTAAGTACGTACTGATGACCAAGCCAACATGTTTTTTCAGTTGACACTACTTTCACTATACGCTTGTTTGACAGCTGCTGGATTTGCAGGGGTTGCCTCATGTCTCATGTGGGGATTCAGCTCATGGGACCCTGTGCTTGCAGATTCAGACCGATTGTATGAAGCGTTTCTTGTCTGAGCTCTGGTCTTCTGAAGCTCCGCAAGCTCCGCAACCTGCCGCCGGCGCCATTAGACCTGCCAAATTTCGACTTCGTACTTTGGCATCCCGTTTGGTGTCACCATCCAGCTCTGATGACGAACAGGCTGCAAAGCACTCAAGTGCACCTGAAAGATCTACCTCTACATGTGTTGGGTCGCCAAGAACCGATGGTGGTAGATCATCTACTCAACCTGGGGTGCAAACACCTGCCAACAGTGCACTTGCCATTACAAGGCCAAGTGCCAAATCTGGTGCTGATCAAGAGATCCGGCAACCTCTACATCAACAGAAAAGAAGATGTGCGCGCACTGCGTGCAAGAGCCGTGCTTCACCCAGTACTAGTGCTTCTCAATATTCATACAAGCTGGTGCGCAGTGCAGCTGGGATTGGGGTATTGCAAGCGTGCGATTGCTTGGCACCAGGTCTGGATTCATGCCAATGTTGTCAGTTGCCTGCTCTGTACAAGTTTGGTTCAACATGTTGTGTTGGACAACGTTTGTACTGGATTCCGGAGTCATCATACTTGGATTCTTGCCCGCTTGCTTGGTTCCAGATTTCAGAACTGCGTACAATTCCAGGTGTAGTGGTGAAGATGCTGCACAGTCCAGGTTGCTGTACATTCTCATTTGCATCAATTTGGAAGCATTGCGTTTCCCAGGTGGAGCTGTTGGTGCAAGACTTTGGAGGGCCTGTTTGTATCTTCAAAATTGGGATCAGCTCCAATGTTGGCTACCGAATGCAAAAATACAAGGAGTCCAACTTTGCAGAGATGAGGCTAATTCATTGCTCTGAGAACAATCGCATTGTAGAAATTTTGGAAATTCTATTAGTTGCAACCTTTCGGGGCCGTCAAGGATGTAGGAATGTTGCGCCGGGTGGGGAAGGTAGCATGGCCCTTCGAGACCCTTATGGACCATATTTCTTGTACAGTGTTGGGGCCCGAGCTGATGGTAAATTGGCCATTGGCTGGTAGAAGCTACTTGCGCTAGCATTGCAGTGCAAAATACTTAATTAACAAGTCAGGGTACGGTCGTTTGCAACTGTGGGACCAGGTCGATCTGAGTAGGCGAAACCAATATCTCAAACGTTTAAATACAAATCGAGTATACTATATAACGTATATATATATATAAAGCTTAAGCTATATACATGCATGTACATCTTCGACGTGTTCGCCACGATATCGATATTTTTTATCTGTTCGCGCGCCTGCACGACCTGAGGTTCCCAAGACCAAGAAGGTGGAGAAGCCAGCAGCATCGGACAAGAAATAGTGGACTGCTGATCTCAATCAAGTGATTGGGGATTTGGGGTTCTAGCTATACACTGCATGGCAGTGTTGGAAGCACTACCATAGAGCACATAGAAGGTGGAGATGTTTAAGTTTGATCATGAGTTCACCCGGGCCCCCTTAAGCGTAAAAAGCTTGAAACCCAACGTCGAGTTATATCCTTTTTTTGTCGACTACAAAAACGAGATGACGGTTTCCGCCCAAGTGCTTCGTGGTGCCTAGCTAGCCTGTGAGATGTTTGAATGTAGGGGCTCATCGAGATGCCTTGTCACCAATTCTCGAACTGCCGAGCTGAAGTGACAAAAATGCACACATGCGCCAATTCCAGATCCGAAGTGTGCGCACAATTTGTTGTCTGCTAGCTATTGGTCCTTCGAGGTTTTTGCTATGCGCATTGCCACGCGGAATGAGGTGCTTCATCGGCGTTTCATGAACATTTAGAAGAGCGAGTTGGGAATGGTGTGGGGGCCTGAACTGCTGGGCATTTTGTGAAGACTACATGTACATCTTCTAGAATTTGCTGATTGGGCACTGTGTGCATCCCGTGTTGGTGTAAAAGTTCTGGTGCAGGAAAGTGTTGCTCAAGCGCTGCAGTCAGCGTGTTCAGCTACGCGGGACTGCTGTTGCTACATGTTGTTTTTGTCAGAGTGCTGCAGTGCAATGCTTTTACTTTATAATGCATACGTGGTCCCAGTCTGTAGATCTAGACCTATGACCTGACATGTATTCAAAAACCATGACCTATTGACCGATCGATCGATGATGTGTTTGAAGGAGGTAGCTGGACGTCACGATGGCTGCAAACGTTCTTTGATGAGTGAAGGCACCACCAAACTCAAACACATCGGAGAGTCGGCAGGGAACTGGTCGCGCAAATTTTGGAAGCAAGCTTGTTTGCCTGTAGAATCTCAAGATCAGATTGTTGTTCACCTTTTGAATATTTTTGGTCAGCTGAATCGAAATATACATGATATCGGTCGATTCAATTTTGCTCGCTAGCTAGCATATAAATATAAGAAAGAAGTCGAATACAGTGGACGGTGCGACAACCACGTAAAATTTAGTTCGAATACGCTACATGTCGATCTGCTGGCTCGCAACGTGCCCAATCTGAGGAGCTGGTCCATGTGTATGCGCCAATCGATCGGGAAGAACAAGGAGAGGGCACGCCTGTTGTCCCAATACCGGTTGTAGACGTATTACGATTGGTGCAATACCTATTTGATGAGCATGGAGTCCACGTCGATAGAGCTACAAGGGCACAGTACTGGGACCATGCCCATGAATATTTTTCATGGGGAAAGGGGCACCCAGGAGTTGCCGACAAAGACCGCATAGCTTTGGGATTGCATGGAGATGAATGCAGGTATACCCAAGGGTCTGGCTGCATCGAAAAAGTGATTGTGCTGTCCCTCAACGTGATTCACTGGTCCCCTCGAACTTCACGAAACAGCCGCTTTGTTGTTGCAGCAGTACGTGAGAAAGAATGTTTGGGAATCAAGACCATGTATCCGCTCCTCTCATACATTTGCTGGTGTCTCAACCAGTTATGGGAGGGAAAGAAACCGATGTCTGGCTTCAGAGGCATGCCACTTTCTCAGAAGGTGCAAGGCAAGATCGGAGAAAGTGAGTTCTTGTGCAAGGGCCGCCATAGATTTGCACTCACTGAAGTCCGTGGAGATTGGTCCTTTCATGTGTACATCTTCAACATGCGGAACAGGTGGACATCGATCAGCATTTGCTGGAAATGCAGAGCCAAGGGTTTGAGACATGAGAACGCGACTTTGCAAGACTCGTACATGGACTTCTCTGAATCAGCGACATGGATTCCATCTACAGTGTCCCATGCAGAGTTCTTGACAACAATGGTTCAAGGTCAAGTGTGTCACTCATTTGGAGATTATGTGATCATGATATTGATTCCAAACCAAAATGTTTTCTTGCAAACCATGCATGGTTTTGCCAGGTTTCAGGAGTACTGCTATAAGAATTTGCATATTGAAGGATTGGGTTTTTATCACCGATCGATCGGTATCGCATTTGTGTCCTCAGTACCTGTTCATGATCACATTTTAGGTCCGATATTTGGAGTCATCGGGTTCCACTACGAGATGATCCAGTTCTGCTTTGCACATAATGCTTACCTTGGAACATTTCAGCGCACAAACGCAGGAGCAATGCTACTTACTGTATACATGTGAAGCATTTTTGTATTGAACAGTCTTCTGCATGCTGAATATTGATTTGATTGCACAGCTTCTTGCAAACAAAAAGGAAATCAGCAAATAAGGTTGGCATTGTATGATGCGGGATACTTTGGGGACAGGGCCATCACCTCACTCAAAGATGCTCTGAAAGTTGCCCATCGCTGTTTCAAAACATGGAAGAAACAACAGCGTGTTCAGTGCTCTCAACCCTGCTTTACACCTGCATCTGCAACTTTGCTGCAAAAAGGTCTTTGCTTAGAAAACTAACCATCTAGCCCTGCAAACCGCAGATGTATATCGAATCGATTGACATATCGATTTGTTGATCATGAACTATATCTCATGACCTCTGTGTGTGTGCGCGCAGCATGTCGTGCACAATATATGCATCTTAAAGGAATGCGCACGTGCTGTGAAGGTCTTGTCTGGCGGCATTGAACCTTTGATGTCCCACAAAATGTACAATGGACGGTGCATTACTGCTTGGTTGGCCAGCTGCGCTACAGAACTTGCACAAAATCACCCTTCAGAAGAGCACGTTATCCTTGCAGGATGTTTGCCAGGGGCCTACTTCTTGCTATGTTTTTTTGAAGTGTTAAGCTACCTCCCTTGTGGCATCTTGCACACATGTAAAGGAGAAACTGTGTTCTGCGCACGCAGCAACCTTAGGGTATCTGCGAATGATTTGGTGCTCACAATGGAGTCAGCGGGACGCTATTTGCTAGACACTAAGACCCTGCAAGTTCATGTTGCACCCTCAAAAAAGTAGATCTTCCAAATCATCGTTGTTTTTTAAGGACACCCTCGGAGGCCTTCAAGATCAAAAAATTTGGATATCGGTACTTGAACTTTTACAAGGCCCTTTCGCGGCTGAGCTTGAGGACCGTCCAAACTCAAGACTCACCCCCCTTGCCCACATGCTGCGCCTCAGCATTCCATCAAGTTCACTCGATCGAGCTCGGTTCCATCGCTGGCAGGAATGGACGGCTACGCTATGTCATGATTCCAAAGGCACATGCGCCTTTGCTGCATGTACAATTATATATTGGTGCACATGTGCATGCACGGCGCATGTGAAGTTGACTTGTGCATGTGTATGCACTGGAACCTTCAACTACTAGTACTAGTGATATGACCCGACAGCGGACCAAACAAGGGGATCCATCACCAGATCCGGGACATGTGGAAGACTCGCATCTTGGCAACAATTAATTAGTGGATCAATTGCCAGGCATTCATTACGGTGTGTGTTTTACATGCTATGCATTGGGGTGCATGCTGATCCCAAAATCAGGATACAATGCAAGATATTGCCACACGATGGTTGACGAGGACATAATGAAGTATGTGAAGAGTGCCTTGATGAAAGTGATTGAACATCAACAAGATTTGTCATGCCCAGGCATACCCCTACCATGGAATCTGCTAACATCCAAGGTCTTGCCCGGCATTCTCACCAATTTACATTCAGCCAATCTGTGCTGAGAAAGTCTTTGCTGCGCCTAAAGACGGCGAGGCGCAAGGTCAAGCATTGCCAGCTGAAGCGGGAGAAAGGGCATGGCATGTAAAAAAACGACGATGCTGTATATTAGAGACGAGGGTGTGTGGAGGCGACGTCTGTGTATAACGGCGTCGAATGCACCATAGGGATCATTAGTGGAGAATAGTGTTTTAATTATACAGTAATGTTTTCGTTGGTTTGGGAGGGCAATTCCGAGAAATCTCTAAGAGAGGAGCATTAATGAGTCCATGATAGTCCTATGTTTCTTTGTGTGGTACTGAGTGGATCCAGGAAGGTCAACTGCCCACCACGACGGGCGAATCGCCGTTCGTCCCCGGCCTCCCGAATGGAAACGAGGTGCTGCCTCTGGTGAATGGGGTTGCTCCGGTTGAATGAATTCGTTTCATGGGGTGCTTTTGGTTTTGATGTCGTATCGAGCGTGAGTTGCTGAACAGATAGACCAAAAGACTCCAAAAGGCATCATAAGCTTACAGCAGTCATCACCCACAACTTGTCCATTGTGAGTCTTTGTTTTTTGAACGCGTGACACAGACGATGGATCCAATTCTGCAGTCCCATAGGCATAGACGTTCCATGTCATCTCACCAGCCGGAGTAAGATCCGCCTCACAGGTCGGCCGTTGTTGTTCTTTGCCTCGCGGCGACGCGGAAGAAGCGACACCGGCGACAGGACAGCGACGTGGATGGGCGCTTTGAGATCAATCCGGCCAATCAGCTTCGGAAAGTGCCGAAGGACCGGAGTCGCGCAGCAAACGGTTTAAGCCGCGTCGCGCAGCATGGAGCGAGGTGGTCGGCAATGCTGAGATGAGGAGCTGAGGTCCTTATTTAACTTGTGTTGGTTTGTTTGTTGCGTTGGGCATTTTGTCGGGCGGGAAGGGTTGGATGACTGACGCAATTGGAGCAAGTCCACGAAGCTTTATATTTCTGCCGCGATTGGCCGCTCCGGAGCATAGTAGCATATCTCTTATCACACGGGCGTTGGGATCTCAAACCCTTAGGACCCCAAATAGTGTGTGCAACCTTTTGATGCGCCCCACTCCCCCCCCCAAGCAAAAACAACGACTGCACAGGAGAGAGAGACACTCCTTCTCGGCCTTTTGTCGCGTGGCCGGTGGTGACCGGTCCGTTGACCCGGTGACCGGTCGCGCCGAAGAGGACCGGCGGAAGGCGAAGGATCAACGCTCGCCCTTCGAGCGGAAAGTGGAGCTTCAGGCCCCGCGTGGAACGTCCGCGGACGCGGACGCGTCCCAGTGTTCGGTTCGCAATGCCCGAAAAGGCTCCGTTCGAAGCGTCCGGTGTCGTCCAAGGCGGCGTTCGGAGACGGAGACCGGAATGGGTTCCGCCGCTGAGGGTTTCCCGGACCCAGGGTCAAAGCATGTGAAACCGAAGGTCCAGGATGTCATTAATTGCATGTCACGAAAGGTAGCCCTTTAGGGGATACCTTGAGTTTGTCTTGCGAAGCAAGTGTTGGCGCGTCCGGGTCTAATAATTGATCATTCAATTCAACCCCCGCCCCCTTGGAATTGATTTTTCAATACAGACCCCCCCTCTAAATTCAATTCTCTCCTGGAGAACGTCTTCGTGAGCCTCTCATGATTTCAGGATAGTTGAAACCCTCTTGAACATTCAGAAAGAGTGCATATGAAATTCTAATCACGAAAGGTGTTTTTCCCGAGGGGATACATACCTAGAGTTTGTTTTGTGAAGCACGTCAATTCTCTCCTGGGGAGCGTCTTCGTGAGCCTCTTATGGTTTCAGGATAGTTCAAATCCTATATGCTATGATGCTCCGATTCAATGCTCACCGATGATCTGAGCCATGGGGCAAGTTTGTTTTCCTCAGAATCTTTTTGAACATTTCGAGAGCAATTGTTTGAACATTTAGAGTGCATATTATATATTTACGACAGGTCGCCTCCGAGGGGATAAATCACCGTGTCGAACATTGCATGTTTGTTCCTGCCTCTCGCGTTCTCTTCTCTTCCCGCTGTCATACCTTTCGTGTGTCCCTCCTCTCAAGTTGCATTAATAGTACTATTAGTACTATGTTGTGTTATAGTTGTTTAATATATACATGCCCGTTGCTAAGCTACCAGCTTGCAAAAATGAGTGCGGTCGACCACGGAAAAACTACTTTACTTCGAGTGATCCCCACCATGACATTTCAAAACAGCACAAGTCCTTCAGCGCCAAGTCTTACTGTTTTGTCCGAAGCGAATGCTTTCATCAGGAGACCTGTGCCCAACTAATAATACAACTCAGATCCTCCGGTTGTGTTTGTGCTTGTGTGTTTATGATTGTGTGTTTGTGATTGTGTGTTTGTGGTTGTGTGTTTGTGGTTGTGTGTTTGTCGTTGTGCTTTTTTGTTGCGTTTGTGATTATGTTTGTGGTTGTGCTTGTGGTTGTGTGTTTGTGATTGTGTTTGTGGTTGCGTGTTTGTGATTGTGTTGGTGGTTGTGTGTTTGTGGTTGCGCGTTTGTGATTGTGTTTGTAGTGTGTTTGCGATTGTGTTTGTGGTTGCGTGTTTGTGATTGTATTTGTGGTTGCGTGTTTGTGATTGTGTTGGTAGTTGTGTGTTTGTGGTTGCGTGTTTGTGATTGTGTTGGTGGTTGTGCGTTTGTGGCTGTGTGTTTGTGTTTGTGTTTGTAGGGTGTTTGTGATTGTGTTTGTGGTTGCCTGTTTGTGCTGGTGTGTGTGGTTGTGTGTTTGTGATGGTGTCTGTGGTTGGGTGTTTGTGGTTGGGTGTTTGTGATTGTGTGTGTGATTGTGTGTTTGTGGTTGTGTGGTTGTGGTTGTGTGTTTGTGGCTGTAGGTTTGTGATTAT
>CAXAMN010011114.1:329222-341316 GCA_963970005.1 Durusdinium trenchii
GTTGTGTTTGTGGTTATGTGTTTTTGGTTGTGTGTTTGTGGTTGTGTGTTTGTGGTTATGTGTTTGTGGTTGTGTGTTTGTGGTTGTGTTTGTGGTTATGTGTTTGTGGTTGTGTGTTTGTGATTGTGGTTGTGGTTGTGTGCTGTGGTTGAGGTCCAGCAGGGAACACTTGGGCCTGGAGCTCGCAGTTGAGGTCCAGCAGGGAACACTGGGCGTGGATGGTCGTGGTTGAGGTCCGGCAGGGAACACTGGGCGTGGATGGTCGTGGTTGAGGTCCGGCGGAGGAGGACGAGGAGGCGAAGGAGGATGAGGAGGAGGAGATGGGGCTGACGTAAAGTCTGACAACCCTCACCTGACAGGTGGGGAAAAACATTCTATTTGACAAATTTAGCTTAAGGGTTATCTAAAGTGGGTCTTAAAAGTAACTGAGGGCAGCGACAGATTTGCAAACGAGTCAAATTAGCTAGCCAATTTAACCAGTCACGACAGAAAGTGTTTTAGATTAAAGACCTTTGGTGTGTGTGTGAAAAGTAATATTATACAACCAATTTCTGGGTAAAATGGAGGGGTAGTCGGTAGCAACGGGATGTAATTCCTATTTGATTAGTGACTCACAGTAACTCACATATACAGGCACATGTGTGTATACATACATACATAAATACATACATATGTATAGGCAGGTGTTAGATTCCACTTGACATCACTTGGTGTTCTTTGAAAAATGTCATTTCAGTCAGACTGAAGGACGGGACTTTTCGGGTCGCCACCGGTCTCCACCGGGTTTACCACGGGTCACCTCAGGCGCCCAGGGATCCCTTGGGGATGATCGAAGTGGAGTCCTCCGCCTCCTCGGGCCGCAGAAGGTGGGGGTTCCGACCGAAGTGGCGTGCCGAAGAAGCTGTTCAGAACGTGCGTGATTTTTCTTTGGGGGGAGAAATGGAGGCCGAGGTGGTTTATTTAGGATCCATTTGCAACTCAATGAACTGTGTAGTTATATATGTATAGTATATAAGAGATCAAGAAATGGTTTTTTGGGGCTTGGTTGGGCCAGGTGCCGTTTGGTTGTTTTTGTTGTTTGCTCCGTGCGGGCAGGATCTTAATTTGCTGGGTGGTGCTTCAAATGGACTGAAAAGGTCTGAAACGCAGCATGTTCTTCGGGGTTTGGACATTTGACTGGTGATTTTTGAAGTGACTTGCTATGTGTTCGCCCTTTACCCTGACAGAGCAACTGCGTTTCCTTGTGTATTTTTAAGGGGAGGAAGTACCTCCGCCCCTTTGCCCCCCAGAGTTCCCGGCCCGTTGTTTTGAAAGGTTCATGATGGTTGTATCTTAACTTAATTAATTGACAGTGGCTGTCATTTAGATTGAATTTTTGGCGACGTTGACACATCCGAAGACCTAACAGTTTGACATAGACAGTTGCGGAACAATGATTCAGTGATGTTTGGACGATTGGAAGAGTGTTGAAGATCATGCCAATTCCAAGTCCACGCGGCTTTGTTTTTGGGAGAAAAGCACAGACCCCAATGAGGTGGGTTTCTCAATGTGTTTTGGCTCTTCTTTCTCCAGGTGAACCTGAAGTGACATGGTGCATGGAAGGAGAGAAGCGGACACATTTGTTAAATATTGAAGGGAGAGGCAGTTGAGGGTCTAAGAGCCTAAGTTTGCACAAGGGCAATAAGCAGGGAAGAGCCACGATGAACTACGGTCGAATATACAAGCAGGTCTCCTGGTTTCCCCAATCTAGATCTTAAGCTGTCTCAAGCCGGCAGCTTGGGCAATGGCAGAATCCCAATATTCCCCCGATGGGATCCCCCAGACCGTCCCAGACGTTGGGATGTTCCATCTTTGATATACCCAGTAACCTAAGAGCGATGGCCTCCACCGGAGAGATGGTCTACCCGATCGTTTGGCGTCGACGAGTCGACTCCTTCGGAAGCGACGGGCGCCCAGAGCATCACCCGGACCCGGTAGCTCAGATTCACAGGCCAGAGAAACAAACCTGCAATGGTGGAAAGATGTGATGGGAGTGAAACGGTGTCAAGTGTAATCCCACAAATGGAGCCTCAAAGCATACAAGAATCTATGACAACGTCAACCCATCCTTTGAGAACTTGAGAAAGAGTGCCGTTCTTCTGCCAGGCATGCCAGATCACCATCGTTGACTTCCAATTCCGATGGGCCAGGGCGTCGTCGGAGGGGAAGCGCGACCCAGAGGGGGTCCCAAGCAGAGCCTAAAACTGACGGCTGGGCCCCCATTGCACGGGGCTTGGTCTGATGATTCTCAAGAAAAGATTGTGTACAAAAAAATTGCATTGGTTATCCCAAAATGCTTTTAAAAAAAGCAAGGTTGGTCTAATAAAGACTCAAATGCAACGGTATGGGTTTTCGCATGTGGGCCACAGAACGGCTGGAGCTCCTTGAAGGGGCGGGCCGAGCGGACGAGACTGGACACGCCGGAGATAGGAGGGTTTTCCCGAATGAGAGGCCAAACGACAGGATAGGACATGAAATGATAGGAATGTCACCTTAGTTACATGAATTGAAGCCTGGATGTCTTTACATTCTTTCACCTTGATGGACAGTTTCTTGCAAGGAGCTCCAAGGTGACACTGGTCCCCCTCAGAGCATTTTCCGCGGAATCATGAATGCCCTCGGAAGTAACAAACCCTCTGCCGAATCGATTTGGTCAGGCTGACCCCTGGAATACTAAATACCTTTGATTTGCCTCGTATGCCTCAGCATTTGTTATTTGTCTCCCTGTCACTGTCTCAAAGTTTTAGTTTCCCAAGTCAAGCATGCTACAAAATGCAATTGCCTTTCACCCACACCTTCCCCTTATTTAAAAAAGACAACCCTTGTGCTGGCTTATTGTTTGCTTACAGTATTCCATTGGGCAGCTGCTCGTTCGGAGAGCTTCACTTGATAGGGCGCCAACATGGCTGGATGTCCGCTGTTTGAAGAGCCACATTGTTGGGGGAAGGTTGGTCAACCTTTGGCTCAAAATCTGGTCGACGGGTTGTCATCCGGTGTTGGCATCAGGTCGGGAAGAATGGTTTCTAGGCCACTTAAGCCAATAAAAGAAGCTTTGCTTTGTGCCAGCATGTGCCAGCCATGTTTTCCTACCCCTGTTTCTTACAATGCTGTGACCCTCATAGAAACGGTTCGGTTTCGTTTGGGGAAATCCAGTACGCCAGTACAGGGCCTCACAAAACTTTCACCGGCTATCGCAACATATCAGAACCATATATACTGCAATGGAACATGTGCCAATCACATTCTCGGGCTGGAAGTCCTTTTGCAAAAACCATGCGTATACTATGTATTACATTGTATTACTATATATACTAGCGTATGCTAGCGTTTCCCACACCCCAAGCAAGATGCAGGCTGGACTGGATGTGTTTGTTTATGTATGTATTCTATGTATACATGTGTGAGCCTCAAACTCATTTTGAAATGCTGCTTGTCTATATGTTCACCTCAGAAGTCATTCATTGATTCATTAATCTTAAACACCTGAAAGCTCCGCTGAAGATTGCACTGTTCGAACAATTGACAATTGGACACATGAGATAGGACATGATCATGATAGGAACAACGTCTCAGCTTTTCACAATTCCTGAGACCAGATTCGGTGCGTCCCCACATGTGGTCCCAGAGCCTGACATGAGGGTCCTGGTTTGTCCTGGTTTTTGAACATATGCCCTCGGTCCATTGGTTCTCAGCTCTCCGCCCTCCAGGATGGGCTCGGACAACGATCCCGAGGACGGGGTGGAGCAGGGCCAGTGGAGCTTGTAGGGCAAGGCGCGTCTTCGAGAGAACACACACATAGTATTCTACACAATCTAACGCGTTTTAATAACAACACTTGTAATATACATATATATTATATAGAGAGAGGGAGACATGCAGGAACATTTGGTTACAATGATGACCAAAACAACATGTTTTTGCACATATCATACATATAGTCAAGGACAACCACTAGGCAGAAAGGCTTTGAGGGCAAACAAGTAGCAGATGCCAGATTGAGGGGGGCCCAGGATGGACCCCAACATGGGCCTTTTCATGATTCCTCTCTGCTTACTGGGGGGTCCACATGGTATGTTTTTTTGTGTGGTTCCACTCTGCTTACTGGGTTGCGTTGCAACTGCAAAAAATAGAGCACACACACAGCCACGTGTATTTTCTGTCTCCCTGCTTTCGCCATGTTTGTGGCCTTAATATTGGCCCTGTACTCCATGCAAATTGCCAGAACCCTGCACCAACCATGGGGCCAAAGCCAGCGTTGGGGCGGCAACACAAACTAAATTCTAGCACTCAAAAACTTGTACATGCAGATTACCTGCAAATTGGCTGGAATCTCTCGGGGCGGCAAAGACTAAGACTACTTCGAGTCCAAATCAAAGCCCAACTTCACAACCAAGGCTCCCTTTAAGGAAGTCACTCGCTCCGAACAAATGGGGCATCCCGGGTTTTTGGCGGAATGCTGCTGCCAAACCCACAGCAGACACCGCAGGAGTGCCTCAGATGATGAAACAAAGCCCTTCTTCAGGTGCCCAAAAGATCGGGCAACGGAGGCTTGTCCATCTGCAGGATAACGAATCTGCCAGCACTTTGTGGTGGCATGTATGCCGATGCCTACTCCTGGACAATTGGGCAACATGGTGAGACCAATTTTGCTCAGAAATGCAAAGGCTGGGACATTCTCGAAAGTCGTAAGCTTGGGTCCAGAGATTGCAACCGCAACTTCACTGGCCGGCTCAGACCCCTTGTCTTTCTCCTCAATCTCAGCGGGCACCTCGAAGACATGCCCACCATCTGGGAACTCCCAAACGAAACTCTCGCCCTCGGAGCCTTCATCTTCACTCCCTTGCTCCGCCTCGCTGTGCATATGCTCATCTCCTTGATCAATGTTCTCATGTGCACCTTCGTCACCATCTTGGTACTCAGCCATAGCCGCCTGCAGCATTCCAATAACCCTCTAAGCAGACACCCGTTCTCTGCTTACTGCTGTATCCCATCCTATAGAATTTTTCCAAACACCCGGCTCCCTGCTCTCCGCAAAGAAAGAACACGGGAAATATATGAGCGTCTCCAAAACAATCGCCAGGTGAAACAAAATGACTGCATAAAATATATTTCAAGGAACAACACACACACAGATATATATATATATGTATATACACCCATATAAAGGAAGGAAGGAAGGAAGGAAGGAAGGAAGGAAGGAAGGAAGGAAGGAGAAAAGGAAGGAGAACATCGCTTCCTTGCAGCTGTAACCCCTTGGACCCCCTACTGTACCTCCACCTCTCCCAAAACAAAATGTCAGAATGAACACATGGGGGGCCGCTCTTCAATGTCCTATTAGCAGAAGCACGCCATCTGCTTACTGCATTAGGTCGACAGTTCTGGCCTCTGCACCCAAATCCTCTGCTTTGTCTTCAGCTAGCTCAGCCAGTTGATGCTCAGTATCATCCTGATCATCACCGGGTTCTTCAACATCCTGCTGAGCTCCACCTCCAGCATTAGGTTTGGGAAGATTTGACTCCCCCAAGACCTTGGAAGACTGAAGCGACAGTGCAGTGAGATGGACTCGGATTTCCTGAATTTCTCTGGACCGGCCGGTGGCTGAAACCAGTCTCAACTGTCGTGTCTGCTCCTGGTTGTCTGGAAAAAGCTCAGTTAAGGTCATGGTTTTGATGTCCAATTTGAACGGCCTGACACACTTGCTGACGCTGATGGTCACAACACCCTTCACCGTTTTCACATCTTTGGTGTACTGCTTCTGGCTGCACTCCTTTCCCGAGGATTTGCTGATCAGAATGGCGCTGATGGCGTGCTCACCTGACAAGATTGCATCGTACTTCTTCTTGGCATTCTTGGTCTTGGTCTGGTCCTCCCCGAGAGTGTCCTTCCTGTGTTGGTAGAACGCATGGGCATCTTGCACTGAAGCATGGTAAGATGCAAGTCGACTGTTCAAAATCTTTTGCCACTGCTGTGGCAAGCAGCACCAACGATCTTCCTCAGACTCCCAGGACTCTGCATTGGATGGATCACCACGGTCTTGAATCTGCCACAAGAACGTAGTTCGATTGATGTCTGGCTGCTCAAACACCTCGTCAACTGGGACTTGCCACTCATTGTCCTCAACTCGCAATTCGCACTCCTCCATCTCTTTTGTCAGGGTGTCAATGGTGAGGTCAGGAACGTCTTTGTTGGTGGAAACCAGCTCTTCCTTTGACATCATCCCTCGTGAAAGCCACGCCCACCTGGAGAAAGTTTCACTCTGCCCCACCCAGTAAGCAGAATGGAGGTTCGCTGCTTACTGGGGACATGCACAGACAAATATAGGTGTATATAAATACAAATACAAATATATGAAATATATAAATATATCTATATATATATATATGTACACACTCTTAAATCTTAGGTCTAAACACAAATCACTCACACTACGTCACTACAAATCAGCTCTCTCACCCTGCCTCAGCACATGGCGTGACTTCCCGAGACGCTTGAAGCCATACACGCAAGCCAGGCAAGCTTCTTCGTGTGAAACGGAAAGGTGACGGTTCCCGTTGCTCATCAACAGAGGAACCTGGCTCGCTCTATCCACTAGCCGCCCACGGTACCCCAGAATCGTGTCCATGTATGTTGCAATGTATTTTCTGAGAAGCGAGTGGATAGCGTCACAAGGCTGACCTCTGGCGCTCCATCCGCCAGGCTGCCGCTGTGGCAGCAACACCCGAGATGTCTCCGACCACATCTTTCCTTGCAAGGCAAGAGTATTTTCTGCAAAACTGCTGTATACACAAGGAGCGAGAGGTCCCCACCCTTCCTATCTTGCCAGCGTGTGTTCTCTCTCTCTCTATACGCATACAATATTTACAATTAAACACCCACATATATAATATAATATATATATATATATCAATAGCTTTCAAACATATGATGTCTTCCCAAAAAGCCATTGACAATCCAAAGGGATCAGAATGATGCAGACCTCAAGCAATCTGCTTACTGCATCCCTTCCCTGTAACTCGCGCCAGCCAAGTCACTCTGGATGTCGACTCCTGCTTGCGAAGAGTGGTGCCCTGTAAAACTGTCACACAGGAGAGCTCCCCACTCCGATTCGAATGAGCGCTGGTACCTTTCTGCAAGCTGCGTCCGCCTACGCTCAAAGGAAGGTGACAGGACTTGCTCGAAATAGTCCATGACCGTGTCGCCATTCATGAAATGGCTCTCCCTCTCGGTGCAGATGATGAAGAGGCCTGGAGCAAAGCGAGACTGCAAATCCAAGATCTTCTCACTGGACAGGAAGCCAGAGGGCAAAACCAAGCACAAAGGCCCACACTCGCCGTTTCCCCACAATGATGTCACCATGGTCATTGCATGGCGGGCGCCATCAATGTTGTCTGCTCTAGCATCTTTGCCTGCCAAAGCATCATGGAGGTGTCAAACAAAGGCCCTCTCTCGTGTATGCAATATTATATATAACAGGTGTGGCCCCATGATGGATGGAGAATCAGCAGAATCACACGTTATATACAGTATATATATTATATATCCTTGCAGTGCACACAGTAAATCAAGTCCCTGCCTCGTACTCTCCGGCGCTTGGCGTCCCATGATACTTCTGCATCCCCCTGTAGCGCTCTAATCTGCTTCTCCACTGCATCACGCTTTCCAAAGAGGTTAATGTTGGCATTCCCGCGGCAAAGGACTTTGTCAGGATGCACATACGCACACTTCCATACTTGGTCGAAGTTCAAGCACAGATCAGCTCTGATTTGCTTATCCATCCTTCAAGGGCATTTAGCAGAAAGGCAGTTTGCTTACAGCATGTCTACTAAAACAAACAAACAACAACAAAAACAAACAACCTTTTTGCACAAATGTCCCCCCACCTGACAAATTTCCAAGCTTTTCGCGATTGACACATTCGCTGATCATCATATTCAAGGTATGCCCCCATCGTGTTCGGGGATCTTCTCAAAATGCCCGAGCTTTTCAACAAACGGTTGACCCACTTGGTAGTCACCTTTGCCTTGCAAAGAGGGACGTCAACATTGTGCTCACTGGCGACCTGACTTTGCGCTTCGTTGTACTTCTGAAGAAGTGCCTCTGCTTCCTCTTTGAGCTGTTTCGTCGCTGCAGTTCCACAAGTGAGCTCCGAATCTTTTCCTCCACAACTCACGCGCTCCACAAGCTTAATGAGACCACTTTTCACAACCTGTGGAATGTCCTTCCCAGCAGAAAACCTCATGCGCTTGTTGAGTCCCAACGGCTGCCTAACCCAATCAGGCAACTCCTTCATCTTGCGATCTTCAGCCGACATCTTCTCCCAAGGAATTTGGTCCCAGCACTGCTCCTTGGACTGGACCATCCACCTCCCAAGCATGCCCGATTTCATGCCAGTCCGCCCACGAAAGATATCAGGAAATGTAGCCATCACCTTTTTTTCAATGCCTGTTTTCATGCCGCTTTCTATGAGGCGGTCTGCTTCACGAACTGCCAACATTTTCTGGTATATGCTCACTCGATTTCTTGTTGGTGGCCTGAACCTCTTGGGTCGACCATCTGCCTCTAGTTCTCCTTCAGACTCAGACTTGTTCACTTCCTCTTTCAATTGCTCTTCCTGAGCAGGGTTACCCTGTAAGCAGATGGAAATCAGGTGGGCTGCTCTGCCTACAGCAGTTGTATACTCAAGTAGTTGGCATAACAATGTTCTTTTTCTTTCTTGGGAGGTTGGGTCAACAAACATCAGCAAAGCGGCGTCTACAGGTCGCGAGCAAAAAGACCGATACTATATATATATATTAATATATACATAAACAGCTGGCCCCGCTCCTCTTCTGCAAGCACGCACTGTTGATCAATCGCATTGCATTTGTCGATATTGCTGTCTGAACCTGAACTGGTCTCCTCTCGTACTACCATCTGAAACTGATTCTGCGGCGTGTGACAGGAATCATCGCCGCTGCCGCTTTGGCCCTTCTCAGGAGTCTCCTGACAGAATCTGAAAACCAGAAGCAGCTAGCAGAGCTGTTGTCTGCTTACTGCCCCACCAAGTGATGTGTGGACAGATGTATACATAGAATACCGGTGTGCTTTCAAAACATAGCCTAGCCAAAAAATATAAACATATATATATATATGTATATCATTGCTTCTGCCGCTGACTAAACGGTCCTTGTCCAATTGAGAGGAACTGTTTGGGTAAGTGCTCGACTCGCTCCCACTCGGCGCAGACATAGCCTTGCTGCTTGTGGAAGATGAGAAGCCGCAGCGCCTTCTCTTGGCATACTTCTGTCCATTGAAGGTATGGTCAAAATTGCTCGACCGATTCAGTGTCCTGCCGTTGGCCTTCATTTTCAAGGACATGATGCTGGCCAGGAGTTGGCCTGCTTCTGTTGGGCTTCCTGGAACTTGCTTCAAATTGGCCTCTTCCAAAGCTTTGGTTGCCAGAGGCAGCTGTGAAGCAGCGTTCTTGAAAGCCTCCTGGGCGGCATTCAGATCAGTGGCAAAGGCGCCCATGTTCTCAATGAGATTCTCAGCGAGGATCCCCAATTCCTTCTCCACTTCCTTGTAGGCAGTAACTGAGAGAGCATCCCGAGACAGTAAATTTTGCGCTCGTCTGGATTCATTGTTGGCAGCCTTTTGATCTTTGGGGTTCAGCTTGTTGGCTGCTTTTTTGATTGCCTTCGCTGCATCCTCCTTGAAGGTCTCGAACTCTGAAATTTCATGAGTCAGCAACTTGGCATAGTACAAAGACTTTGTTCCAGTCCACAGAACATCAGGCTCCAGAGTTGCAACGTAGTCGGTATGAACCTGGCTCTCACCTTTCTCAAAAGCTGCCAGGCCTTCCTGAGTCACTTGATAGAACGATGCACGCCTATCATTGCCGACCAGCACTGTTACAAAATCGGGGCCAGTGAGCTGCTGGAACATGGCAGACAAGGCAAAGTCCTCAGTGGAGAAGATCTCACCAGGCTCAGCCGCAGGCTTGACAATGAGACACCCGACCACATCATGCTCCTTTGACTCCCGTAGCAGCTTCAACTCCTCAGAATCAAAGGCTTTGAAGAAGTCGCTGTGGCCATTCTGTTGGTCTTCCCACTGGGGTGCAAACATGCCCTTGACAACCACAATCTTGGACTCCACCACGCCAAGCAAAAAGGCAAAGGTGAAAGCCGGACTCCGGGGGAAGGCAAAGTTATTGAGATGAGCAAGGCACCCGCCGGAGATTTGGACATCTGGAGTGCGATCCTTGCGCTTCAACCACTCCCTTCGTTCCTTTTCACGTTCTTGAGATGGAAGCAAATGGGCAGCCGGGTCCATAACTTTGACACGCTGCCCTTGAAGCAAATCCTGGGATGGCAAGCGGATACCGGAATGCTTGCTGCACTTGTTATTTTTCCCCTTCTCCTTGCCTTTGGGCAGCGATTTAGCCTCACCCTGTGAAGAAGTTGACACTTCTTTTTGCTTGGTGTGTTGCTTTGCTTTGTGAGTGCTGGCTTCTTTGCTAGCTGCTGGTTCTTTTTGTCCTGGCTTGTCATGCTTGCTAGGCTTTGAAGAAGTGGAAATGTCCTTTTGCTTGGTGTGTTGCTTTGCTTTGTCAGCGCTGGCTTCTTTGCTGGCAGTTGGTGCTGCTTTTTCTTGCTTGTCATGCTTGTTTTTCGTGCTCGCGCTGCTCGTGTTTTGCTGGTCTTTCGTGCCTTCATCAGTCACCGTCTCCCCCTCTGCTGGCAATGGTCTGTACAATGCCCGACCAACTTGGCTGTCAAGCTTCAAGAACTTCACTGGCAAAATGGGCTGGACAGCAGAAATTCTGTGAACCACAAACGGGAAGGGATACGGTGGCTCATCGCAGGAAGTCTTGCTTTTGATCATGTCCCACTCATCAGCATTCACGATGTGCACAGGGTGAGAAAAAGTTGCCCTGCCGAGGATGGTATCCTTCACACTCATGTACAAAGTTTCCTCAGAGCATGAGAACACCCAGTAAGCAGAACATGACCATTTAGGTGAAGAGAGAAGACTACCCCACAAGGGCAGTAGGCAGAGTGAATCTTTCTGCTTATTGCTCCTGTTAAAAAAGCAGCGACCCAAAGGAAATACAATAAAATCGGATGCTTTGCGGCTCATGTGCGTGGCTTTATATTATATATATACATCTGTGCAGAACTACACCATTGGTTTTCCCAGTTGTCCTTCAAAACCAGAAACTGTTCTGTCAAACCCGGTCCAACCCTGGCTTGGCTGAGCCCCTCGCTCTAGCTCCCTTCCCTTATGAAAACTCTATCAAAATCCAAAGGTTTTCAAAATCACAAAGGGTCGCCCTCACACAGACTCAGACCCTGCCCCTCCTAATAGTGGGGGAACTGAGAAGGGAGACCCCGAAAAGACATATTCTATGACCCCTACCCCTAGTAAAGGAGGGACATCACTAAAAAGCCTATAAAAATAAACACTCTCTAGCAAAATTGTTTTATTTTCCCTTATTAAAACTCTATCAAAATCTTAAGGTTTTCAAGCTCACCAAGGGTACCTCCCACACAGACCCTACCCCTCCTAATAGTTTGTGATGTGTTGTGATGTGTGTTGCATGCTGCAAGCTCCCTCGCTCCAAACTCCTACTCCTCCACCTCCAAACCCGCGGTCTCCACCTCCAAGCTCCAAGCCACAAGCCGCTTTGACCCGAACTAGGCCTTCCTTTCTCTCCTTCTTTCCTTCTTTCCTTCTCTTCTTCTCTCCTTCTCTCCTTCTCTCCTTCTCTCCATCTCTCCTTCTCTCCTTCTCCTCTCCTCTCCTCTCCTCTCCTCACTCCTCGTCATGGATCCTCTTCCGGGTTGCGACAACAGTGCATGCCAAATGGGTTGCATCGCTTCTTGTAGTCCCAAAGCAATCGAGTGATGTGTTTCAAGTCGGAAACGCATCCCTGTCCCAGTCAACCATTTTCGGGTACACCATTGATTTTCCAAAGTGCTCTTAGGAAATTGTTTTTTATTTCGTTACAACACTTAAAACTTCAAGGACGATAGGAAATGAAAAGGAATTTGACCAGCAGAGTATCTAAAAG
>CAXAMN010011114.1:346316-365509 GCA_963970005.1 Durusdinium trenchii
CAAACGCGATTCGCGTCTCACCACACGCGCGCGCGATCGATGGCCACGATTCCACGAGAGGGTTGCGTTTCGTAAGACCTGCTCGCACCGCCCCGCCGCCTAAAGAGAAGAATAAAGAAGAAGTTGGGTAGGTGAAGTTGGGTAGGTGTCTTAAGGAAGATGTCTACACCTACCTATCTTCACCTACCTATCTTCACCTACCTATCTACACCTACCTACCTACCTACACCTACCTGTCTATACCCACTTATCAATACCTACCTATCAATATCTACTTCTGATGTACTTTGATATTGTTGATCTGATACTTCTACTTCATATGTTATGTTGTGATGTGATATTATTTTATCACATGATATGAGATGATATGATCTGACATTGATGTGATGTGATATGATATTAAAACATGATATGATATGATAACCTATGAGGCGATGATTAGATGATGATGTTGTGAGGGTGAAGTAGGAGAAAGTTAGTAAAGAATATGAAGTAAGGAAGGTGAAGTAGGATAAAGAGAGTCAGGAAGAGAGAGTGGGGAAGATGAAGTAAGAGAAAGAGAGTAAGGAAGAGAGAGTGGGGAAGATGAAGTAAGAGAAAGAGATTAAGGAAGATGAAATAGGCAGCAGTGCTTAAGGAAAAACCCTTCGCAGGTGCTTTCGGGAAAAATGAACGCCATGTTTCAGAAGTCTTGGTCAAACTGCTTTTGCGACATTCCAATGTCTTGCTGCCACTGAGAATTGCCGACAAAAACTGTTCCTGGAAACAAAGGATTTTGGCAAGTTCCTCGATCTCTGGTGATATCGGCTCTGCAGCAACATCCGCCTTGAAAGATCGAGCAGCTGCAATCTGCTCTTGCTTGGTCAGCAGTACTCCGTCCATAGGGGCTGCCAACCCAGCAAGCTGAGGGACTTGAAACTTCTGGAACCATGCCTCAATCAGAATACATTTTTTCTCATCCTTTGTCTTGGCCTTGTTGAACGAGGTTGCAGGACAATGCCATTTCTCGAGCTGGGCTTTCATCTGTGGAATGGTGAGGCTCTGCTGCTGGAGCCGCTCTTCCTGAGAACTGGTTGAAAGGACAAAACCCAGAAGAACTATATTATGTCCATGTATATAACATGATAATATGTATATTTATACATTATAGATATAGAAACATTCAAAGGCACGGCAGTACGCAGACGCCCCCAGTCTGCTTAGAGCCTATCACAGTCTGGAAAAGGCACTTTACCCTCAGTTGTTGTTCCTTCATTCCAACAAACGAAAACGGTGTCGGCATCAATCGAGTTTCGTGAAGAGCTTTGTGAGCCTCAAGCGCTACCTTCTTGCTGCTTCCAATCTTGAAGGACCCGTTGCCGACTTGCAGGTGAAAAACGCCGTCTTTCTCCGACAGGCCATCTGGCTGAGAAGGTGCATCGATCTCAATGATTTTTTCAAACCCATCACGGATTTGAAACCCCGCCAGGATGGACACCATCACCAGGCCCACGTTCTGAAGCTGGTTCCCGTTTCCACAGCGCTCATGGAAACCAAACGGCTGCCGCCAATTCATCGGCGCATCAATTGAAGATTCCCATTTCTGACCATCGGAGACAGCCAAGCCGGTGCAGGCCAGCTTCTCACGCTCCGTCATCCACCGAAGCCTTGCGTGCTCAGGTTGCAATTGCTGTCCCCAATAAAAACCCTCCTCCAAAATTATCATTCCCCGGTGCAGTTTGCAAAAATCGCTTGCCCCAAATGGAACACCTTCTGGGGTTGTGGGCCTTAGCAGCTGAACGGTTAACGTCAACCGGCGCCTTGTACTTACGACATTATATACAGTTTTTTGTAAAACATGGCGAGAAGCAGTTTGCCATGAAACAGCCTCCTGGTTCCACTCTTGGTCAGGCACGGAATGCAGCCATCCTTCCCAGTCATGACAGGGACTTTGTCAGGATCCTGCGCCAAAGCGAAGACGGGTTCCTTGCCAGAATTCGCTCCATACTTCTCCACGAACCTCGACAGATGCACTAAGCAGACTGGCAGGCCTGCTTACTCAGCATTGTTTGTTTTTTACAAAGCATGGAGGCCTAGTTGACCCTCCCACCCCGCGAACTCCCTCCAGTGTGGCAATGGTCAGACGCCTGCACAGCCGAGTCACAGTTCTTGGTAGCGATCCAAGTTTTTGCGCTCACAGGGTGCCAGGATGGGGCGCCAATCCTTCAAGTCGCAAGAATTCGCATCTCCTGCAGGGTGGAGTTGGAATCGCATAGTGTTAAAGCTGCTGACCCTATCAACCAACCATATCTATTTATCCATAATATATATATATGCATATATCTGTGTGTGTGCGCGCACGCATTGGGGTATCATGGATCAACATCGGCAACAGCGCAACTATTTGTTTTTTTCTGCTTTGCACTAACCCTTCTGCATCTTCTGCCATTGCAGTCTTGACTGCGAGCTGTACTTCGGTAACTAAACAAAGATTGCATCAGCCATGCCTCGGCTTCTCCCTGTCGAATTTGCATGCGTGCCCTGCTTCAGTCAACTCTTTGAAAAGCAGGACCCCGCAGGATTTGCATTTGACACGGCGCTGAAAATGATTGGACCCTTTCCGGGTCGTGTAGGCATGGATGCATCTGCCTGGCCCTGCACTGCTTTCAGCGGCTGCAGATCCTGCGCGGGGCACAGGCAAAGAAGGCCGATTCCTTTGTGCAGATGGCTCACTGTATGGATCCACAATCACAACACTCACTGGGCTTGAAGAGTGGCTTGAAGGCTCTTCATCTCCCTCAGAAGTCTCACTCTCGCAGTGCAACAACACCGCAGCCTTCTCCGCCACAAGTGCAATATCTTCTCGGCTAAGGAAGTTGAGCCCCACCAATATAGCACATTTGAGGGCCCGCATCATCAAGGTGGCCAACATGCTCACTAAACGCAGGTAATGAGCTACACAAGGAGCCGGACGGTCTGCGTGCAAGATGGTTTTTAAAAAATGGCTTCAGTCAAACCCTCCAACCCACTAAGCAGACTCACCTTGTTATGCTAACAGCAGGTGCGCGCGCGCGTACATATAAATACCAATAACGATATATATATATATATATTATATGGACATAAATATGTGAATATGTATATATATATATATGTACACATAACTATGTATATATGTGTGCATATGTTTAAAGCATTATACACATACGCTGTCGCACGTTTGCAAACATTAGCGTGCCCAGGTCTCCTGCTCCACTGCCACAACGGAGCATTTCTTGTCTAAGTGCTTCTGCGTCATCCTCCCAAAACATATCCGCAGCAAGAACAGGTTGAAGGGCGTCTTTCACGTGCTTGGCCAGGATTTTGTAGAGATCACCCAAATCCCTCAACATCTCGATCTTGCTGTCCAAGTAGAACACGTCATACCTTTGCACACTGACATGGAGACATGTACATCGCAACGCATGAAGCAGACCCCCAATCTGCTTACAGCCCCAGAGAGCACACTTGAAGAAAGACCTTTTAGCACAGATATCAACATCTCAAAGAGGAGCCAACTTCCGAGTTGTTGTTCCAACCTTTTCTTGAATACTTTAACTTCTCAAGATGCGGGTGAGGTGCCTTCTTGGCCTTCCAATGTGTACACCAATGTCCATAGGATGGGTTTTGAGGGAGATGTGTTTGTATCCATGAGCAGCACAAATTTCCGCCATTCGGTTGGTGACAAAGCCCGTCACGTTTTCGTGCAGCAAAATAGGAGTTTGGCGTTTGACGTGGTAGGTGATGTAGATGGCAAAATGCATGCTTGTCTTGGCCTCTATGCCCTCCATGGACCCCATAGTGCTGTATGAAGTGCAGGGTGATCCACTGGCATCAACAAGGTTTTGACGAGGTTTGCACCTGATATATAGTTGCCAGGGATGTGAAGGAAACCCAAGTATATATATATATATATACAGCTGGTTCAATCACATCTGGCAATTAAGCCCAGAACATACAAAGGTGCTTGGCGCAGTAAGCTTTGTTTGGCAATGGAGACTTGGATGCCATCTCCAACCAGGTGTCAAACCTCTTAAGGCCTGATTTGCTCGCCCCCACCTTCTTCATTTGCTCTAGAATCTTAGGCTGAACAAAGCTCTCCACATCGACAAACGAACATCCATCCCCAAAGACGTCCTGGTGGCTAGCCCGTGCCTTCGAATCTTTCTCCACGGTGTAGAGGCAATCCTGAAGCCACACAAAAGAGTGGGCCCTAAGGAGTAATCAATGCAGTAAACAGCTCCCACAGATCTGCTTACAGGAGTGCTGCTTTATTACACCCAGGCATCCCAGGAATGTACAAAAATAGCTCTTTACGGAACTTTGTAGCATCTCCATATTGTAACTCCAGAGATAAAGTTGGGGGTGGAAAGGGGCTATACGGGATGGCCATGCAGGTGGGAGAGGCTGCACTAAGCAGATCCCGGTGGTTTGCTTCCAGCAGTCTTCCTTAGCTAGCTTCCTTCTAGGTCATGGAGTCCTTGATTATGTACCTTTGCCAAGACTCGTGAAAATATTCTGGTAGGTTTGGTTCCTGAACGAACCGCGCTGCCTCAATGTAGTGCAGTGCTCGCTCACTGTAGCCCATGCCTGAAAACATAGAGCTGGAACCAATTGGGACCTTGGTCCAAAGAAGAGATTCCTTATCCAGTAAATTCTCGCCAATGAGGCAGCGCAGCGCTTCCTTCGCCCATTTCTGGGCATTTAGAAGCGGTTTGTTGACCTCCGACATGGCCCAGATGAGCTGGTGGTAAACTATATACTAAAGGTATATAAACAGATGCGGGTGATGCACTTTGGCGTGCCATCCTGAAATATGGTCTTGTTCTACATACTGGATTGAAATAAGCATATGCACACCTGTTTTTATGAAGCTCCATTGTGAATATATTGTTTTGCGGGTTAGCGCCCCAAACCCAAGCTGCAGGCGAGCCAGCGATTTGCAAATTCAGCAAACCCAACTGACTGAGAATGACAAGGACATGCCTAGCACAGTTTCTAAGCACAGAAGCCAGTCTCCTTCTCCAAAATCACAACATCCTTTCAACCCTCCCTCATTTGGCTCTTTATCCATCGTGTACTCTGCTTACTGGGGGTCACGTTTCCACATGTTTCCACTATGAACATGGTACAAGTGTTCTGCTTACTGCAGGGTGCCGTTTTTGACACACCATAACCATGCTTGCTAAAACCCTGGTTTTTAGTACTTTTCGTCTGCACTAAGCAGAAATGTTCCTGCCTCCTGACTGGGTTTGACTATAATATATAATATATATATTGTGTATATTGTGAGGAAATCCAACCACTGGGTTTTAGTCTAATTGTGCGTGTGGGTTGGGGGTCTTTGCGGTCCCCGCACCTCAATCCACACCCATTTGGTCACACGCTCGCGAAAGCAGTGTGGAATGGAAACATCCGGAAAGTTGGCATCCATTTTTCAGGTGGTCTCCGTTTGGGTGGTGGAGTCTAGAATAAGGGATTTTCTTGGGTTTGTTTAAGGCTAGCTAGTTGCTACCGATGTAGGTCGTTTACAAGAATATGGTCATTTACATTGCACACAGGCGTTTCATCCACGCTTGTGATTTTGAGTGTTCCTTGGAAAGCGATATGGGATGTCCAAAAACGATGCTCCTACGTTATATTCAACATGTCCCTGGAAACTGTGCTGGAACACCCTTCAAAACGATATCAACGTACTGTATACTGTATATAATTCAACGGATACCTACAGTGTCCATGTGCAAAACGCTGTAAATCGCAACATTGAATGAGTACTGACTTCACCTTGCACTTTGCCCTAAACATTCATTCAGAAAAGTGTGTTTTGTATACCCGCAGACTACATAGTTCAGTCATTTTCGACCCCTAATCCGTGGCCACTAGTGGCTGAGACGGATCTTCACCACATCCAGGATGCGGCCCTCGCTGAACAGTGCCAGAACCTTCGAGCTTCATGGCCTAAAGAAGGCTTCCTGATGTGACCAGAGTTGTACTGTATTACGGTGGTTTCAGAGGTTCGATGGCACTGGCACCGAAGATGTCCTAGACAGATGGGGTTCACATGGATCCACTGTTAAAGCACCGACATGATCCGACATTGGGTTTACGCAATCTACTTTGAAACCACATGAAACCACTATAAGTCCAGGCACCGGCCCCCTGCCCGTGGCGAAACCAAAGGATCGACTCGATCGACGCCGACCCACTCCCGAACACTGTGTTTTACGGTGTTTTCTGGTCTTCGGACTTTTTTGATTGCTTTGGATATGTGTTTCGAGTTGAGTTGTTTTCAAGGGCACGTGGTGCGCTTTATGCTGCTCAAGACGCTTTGCATTAGTAGCATGTTGCGTTTTTGTTTATGTTGGTTTTTCTCGCTAGTGCTTTTTCTTTTCATCTTGTGTTTTTGTGTTTGTTTCGCTCTTTCTCCTTTCTCTTTCTCTTCCGCTTTCTATTTTTATTCTTCATGTTCTTCTTTTGGCTCTTCCTATGTCTCTTCGTGCTTTGGCTCTTTTCTTTCTTTTTCTCTTTCTCTTGGAAACGGTTCCTTCCTCACAGGGCCATCCGTTTGGGGGGTCTAGCTGGGCTTCCGGACTTCCTCGGTCTGCAGGACCTGGAGCTCTGGGGTGTTGCGTCGCTTCTTTCTCCAAATGGAGTATGGAGGTGCCACAAGACCAAAGCTAAGGCGAAGCGACCATTGAGCCACCACTGGGTTTGTGTCTAACGGTGAGGCAACAGAACGTTGTTCAGCCACCGAAAACGATGGGTGTCCAGCGCATCCGTGGTCCCAGTCGGAGTGCGCCTGAGACCTCGTTCGATCGCCCAGGTCTCTGGCGATGTGGAAGAGGTGCGACGTGGATCCAGGTCTGAAAACATGAGGATCACGGGTACAGGAAAGCCTGGTTGGTCAGATGCACAAGGCATCGCGCTGGTGGGGCGCACTTGATGTAGTATATAAGTTGATATAAGATGATATAAGCAATTTAGAGCCACCCGAGCCCTAGAGGGGCTTGAGTATGATGTGTTTAATTCTGTTATTGGGGGATGGTTGTCCGACCATGGCCTACCAGTTGGTCCAACTGCAGGAAGAACTCTCCTTCAGTGAATCAGCTCGATGACATCGCATGACCTGCCCCACGGCGAGATTCTGCAGGATATGTTGTTGTGAATATAGTTTTTGCCGCTTCAACCACTGAAGGTCCAAGATGCATGTTCTTCAGGCGATGATACACGTCAATTCGCAAGAAGGGTCTTTTGATGTCTTTTGTTTCTGAGGATTGCCTGCTCGCACGGGAGAATGCACTATGAAATTTGTTCAACCGATTCACCTTTGTGAACAAAGTCTAACAAAACAACTCAGAATTATGTCAGCAATTTCAGGTTGAACAGACGCAAACAGCGTCATATAATTGAATCCTTTATAGATGATAAGGCATCCACCAAAACGGGCTGTTGTCAACTTTGGGGTGGGCTATGTCGGAGACAATGGCGATTCAATGCGCGAATGTCGGCAACCCTGCTGCGGCACGGTTTTGAGCTCAAAGCGTGCAGGGCCTCACCTTTGATGATCAACCTTCTTTTTTGAACCTACCTCTCAAGAGAAGGCGTTGCGCACCACAAGGATCCAACTTCTTTGGGAAGCCAATGGGGTGGCATCAACCACCTGGAGAAAGACGCTGTTCGGAACATGTGTGAAACAATGTCTTGCTTTGTGCCATGGCTTGCTCACAGAGTGAACTGTGAAGGTTGCTCAAAAGGGTCACGATTTGGGTCTTTCCCACCAGTAGAAGAGAAGCTGGCATCCCACATTTACAGGTTCTGATATCACTTCGGTCTTTGCCACGTTGACCTTTTGGCCCCGGAAACACGGCGGCCAGGTGAAGAAGAAAGAAGACCTGATTAAGTCGGAGGCCATGAGGCCGTCCACGGCCCACCGAGCAGCTGTCCACCGTAGACCGGTCCGGAGAAAAGAGAAGTGACCGGTGCCGACGTCGGAGACGGCAGGGCAGGGCCATGTTTGGGCAGGGATTCGGTGGATTCGGTGGGAGGAGACTGATTGGTGAAGGAAGGCTCGGTGGATTCTCCACCAGCGACATGGAAGGAAGGAAGCAACCGAAATGAAACTTGACCAAGGAGGATTCAAATATGATCGGATGTAGCCAGAGGTTCATAATCCCGTGCATGCAGTCATTCGCATCAGGTGGCCTACAATGGTGCAAGCCTAGCACTCAGGGTTGGAGCGCGTTGGGGCTAGCTGGGGGCTTTGAATTCCAGTGCATCCCCAGCCCCCGAACAGAGCCCCCCCAACACAGCAGATTCTTGAGAGATCTTGGGAGCAGCTTTTGGGAGGACTCCTTGTAGGAGTCCCCAGCTGGCAGGAGATCTGAACTCCAGAATTTGTTTGGGAGAGAACCAGCTGAAACCTGCTGCAACCATCTGTAATGACTGGAGATGTTTCGACCATGGGTTTTACTGTAACACATTCAGGTTCTCCACATCCATCAGGCTCTGCTCGAATGAAGCCCTTCTTGCTGCAAGAGAGCAAACGACCTGTATACAGTAAAACAAATAAGGTACCAGGACCCTCCAGTCGGGGTGTCCTGTCTGGAGGTCCCTTAGTAGTAGGCTGGGGCTTCCAGCCAGGTGACCCCGACATGAAGGTGCTGGTAGGTGCTGTGTTACTTTGAGGGTAGAAACCTAATGAAGCTTACGCATCCGATTCTGAGGTGGCATCCAGGCCTTCGTGTACATTCTGCTGAACATTCTATCACTTCTAGAGAAAGGGATGGGAGGAGGTACGGAGAGCTCAAAGTTGTTTCTCGAACTCCTCACTGTTCCCAAAATGAGCACAGCACAAATGACGCGAAAGGGAAGACCGGTGAGATGGTCTTCCCAGCGGGAATAGAAAAAACATCCACCCCTGCTTGATCTTGCTTGGGCACCCGCCAGTGCATCAAAGCCAGGAGTGTTTCCCTGTGGACCAGCAAGTGTCCATTTTCTTGAAAAGTTATTGGGGTTCCTGCGAGATAGTATTACTTTCCCCCGCTCAAAAACATTGTCTTCGCATGCCCCTTTTGCGGTATCTGTGTTTGTTTGTGCATAGAAATCGACAACGAAAACGATCACAGAGCGAGCCTAAAACAACAATGGTGAACTGTGCGACAGCGCCATGCAGCACAAATGCATGCGAGTCACAGAGGCACACCATGATATAGTTGTACAAATGTTGCAGCTAGTCAAGGAGTCAAGGCACTGTAAAAGTGATACGGAAGTAAACATCGACAATAAGGGAACACTTATTAACAATTGACATTGGAAAGGTAGAGCGGTTTTTAGACAACCTGATACCTCAGGTAGAAGTTCAACGTTTCCTTCCCCAAGAACAGCGGGCCTCTCCCAGCGGTCTGACCGCCGGTCGCCGCGGCCTTCCCCGGAAGCGACTCGAGGCGCCGCAGCCGTCGCCGCCACCGGGGGAGCATTGGACGAGATACCAGGAGCGTTGACTCGGACGGGGCGTTCGGTGGAGTCGGATGCGATGAGTGAGTCAACGCTGAAGTGCACTTTTTCTCACACGCCCTGAAAATCATAGAAGTGGACAAGCGGATGGCACCATTTGTTTTTGTGGATTTTTTGGCAGAGAAGATTGGTCTTCCAGGGGTTTATGCCATCCACGTAGCTGACGTAGCCATGATTATTACAGGTGATTAGCTTTTGGTGCAGGCCTCCTTTTAGTGCAGGTCCAGGGTCCCACTGCGGGTCCTGGGTCTTAAATGTTGAGCCGCGGCCGGTTGCATTTGGGTTTCCATGTTTCTTTGGGGTGTTGGCGTAGCCTCTTCCTTGGCCTCCTCGTGCTCATGCCTTTAGATAAAGTGGAACACATGAAAGCTCTCCCTCAAGCATTTAATGCGCCACATGCATGGTTGTAGTCAACCCTTCAGCTGGAAATCGAGTGAGATCCTCTTTCGGTTCACGCAGGCCATTGGTGTATGCTGAAGAGATCTGAAGAGACTATTTTGATGATTTTGGATGCCATGTCTTCAGGGGCTGAAGATTCAGCAGCTTAAAATGCGCCCCAGACTCTGGGACTTTTTGGATTTGTGAGAGGTCTCCGAAAAGAAAGACTAGATTTCATGAGGCTTTTACACACCCCCTGCTCGTTTTCGAGCAAACATGGTATCATGGTTTTCCCGCTTTTTGATGGTCCACCTCCATGAGCCAACATGGGTCAGAGTGTAGGTCTGATGTGACTCTGTAGGTTGAGTGCCTGGTCAATGCAGGGCAGTCCATAGGTGACACCATGCATGGCGCTGGCCACGTTTGACGCAGAGGAAAAGCATGGAATGAATTGGAAGCAATTCAACAACTACACTCAGGAACCCACAGAAATGACATCACAGGAGGAACTGCAAGTGCCAAGTTCCGCTCATGCAAGATTCTTCAAAATTCTAGCATCAGCCGTGAAAAGGGTCCCTCCAGATGATTGTTTGTGTTCTGTGCTTCTTGTGTGTTATTCACGTTGCAGGGGTGTCCCCTGCTTTTGAGTTGAGTGTGTTGGATTCCAACTCATCCAGTGGCTCGATGCCTTGCTTGGACGTCAGGACGAAGATGGAGGCCAGTTGACTTCACCGCTGCACCAGTTGCGTGGGCCAAACACCGGACGGGGATGAGGACGCATGTAAACCATCGGAAAGTTCTTGTGAAAAAATCCACCAACCATGAAGATGTTGATGACATGAAGCACAACCTCTCAAGGCTGGGATAAGTTGAAACTGGGATGTAGGGGAAGCATATGGTTTTCCAGAGGCCCATTTCTCAGGTTGTTGGGATTCTGGGGTGTCAAAGCCCTCCCAGACCAAGTAAAACAACTTACATATATAGAAGAAGCCGGTTCTAGAATTCACATGCATCAGATTTTGGGGTCAACTACCTTCACCAGCGCTGAAACCCTTCAGAGCCGGACAGACATCACAATGTTTCACTGTTCTCGTATCACTGCGGCTTTGACCCTACAAAAACGCACATTGAAGTGGTTTCCGGTTTCCCACACCTGTTTGCAGAGGATTTCATGGTCTTCTAGGGGCCCATGTTCCATTTTCATCCATCCATTTTCCACTTCCATGGAGCGTAAGTCAAAGTGCATCTCCTGCTCTCGCAGGTGAGTATTGGTACCATTATGAGGGCCCATTGGGCCAGTGGTGGTGCGGTGTGTGTTCTCAGTGTGACGAGGGATGAAGACGGTGGCGCTACTGGGAATTAGTTGGTCTGAAAAACAAAAGATGTAACGTTGGGAGTCCAACCACCTTTGTTTCAAAGGTCTCTACCAACTGTACTAAGGATGATTGACTACAATGCAGGTCAACCATTCTTTGGGTCTTTGGCCAGGGGCACTGGTCAACGCCGGTCTCGTCCACGTGGCGAATTGGACGGAGGGCGCACGGTGGACCGTTGGTTGCCAATGATTGTACCGGCAGAAATGAACTTTTGCCAATCTTCTGCATGAAGAAAGTTTATTGGCAACCAAACATTCTGCATGAATAAAGTTGCCAATCTTCTGCATGAAGTGAACTTTTGCCCCATCAAGTGATCATTCAGGTTGACCCTTGGGAAAGACTTGACCTGACGGTCTTGCTGAAAGACGATTCATGAATCTTCCCAGCAGCCTCACTGCCAGGTCACCACCTGACCATTTTTTTTTGGCCAAAGCCTCCATTCCCGAGACCGGAAGGTGCTGCTCGAAGATGCCATGGTCGGGTCTTAAAGGTAAATACCCGGCCAGGAGTCACGCTTGTGGGCTTCCACCGGTAGGAGTGTGTCCACGTGTGTTTGGTCATGTTTGACTTATTTGTTGCGTTCTTGGTTTGAATATGTGTTGTCTCGGTGGCATGAAAAGACGGACCAGCATGACCTAGGAACTCTATAAACATCTATATATATATAAACTATATGCGTATTGCTTGGGGTGCTGGCTGGGACCGGTCGGACGTCGGGACCTCGCGAGCCGTGTGCCCGCCTGGGGTCATGGGCCCGACCGCTGAGGTTCAGATCATCAGACGATTATGCCCTATGTGGCATGAGTCGCGCGAGTGGCGTGAGCGACACTCCTGGCCGGCTGCGGAACTCGTGACTGAACATGGGCTGCACTAAGAGAACATAAGAGAACAAACAGTCGGGTTTGGTTGAGGGGCTGACTGAAACATCCACTGCCTGAAACGACCAGTTTCCTTGACATTCCTTGGCTCGAGTCCATGCCGACATGTCGATACATGTGTGAACTATCCCGCCCGGCCGTGGAGCGGAGCGAATCGCCAGCCACGTGGGACCGACTTAGCACTCACTTGGCCTCTCGACTTTACGTATACGATCAAAGCCACGATCGAACAGAGGTGAAGGGTGAAGAATCCCATTTCGATATACCAAGTGAGGTTGTATACTTTAAATCTTTTTGTATTATTTCCGTCTAGTCGCACCGTAATCGATGCCCCAGCAAGAGCGTGCTGCTGCACGGTGCGTGGTGCATCATCAGCCTGTGTGGAAACAGAAAAGGGCCGAAGCGCGAGGGTGGCATCACAGGGGATCAAGACAGGGAGCCAGGTTAGATACAAAATACCATCGACATAGCTGCGCATACTGTAGCATCGTGTTCAGCTGTTTTGTGACCGCCACAGGTTTGAACAGATCTTTGCATACGATGCCTGTCACCCACTTGTGTGGGTGAACATGCTGCTGCATGTTCATCACCCGGATTCACCGATTTGTTGGTGATTTGGTACAGCAAATGAGCTGATGGTGCTGCCATCACCACCAAATTCACCACCAAACTCATCCAAACTCCAAAAAGGTGCCGGAATGAGGACTTTTTTTTCACGAACCAAACACCGCGGTAGGATCCACCTCGGACCTTACAGGGCCCTTTGGAATGAAGAAACGTGTGGAGCGACGTGGCCCGAACGGGCCCGAGTTCCGGGTGGGTTCTGCTCGTCCTTCCGCCGATGAGGTGTGTTTCTGTTGGAAAGGGATTAGGAGCCACACATGCATATTATACTGTATATATAAGTAGGGTCTGTCCGAACTTACCTGTAACAGTCAGTAAACAATTATCACTATTTTTGGACAAGGCCGTTACTAACCATCGTCATCCACTGTTACAGCTATATTAGGATAGACCCAAACTATAATATAAATATATATATATGTATACCTGAATGCATGTATTTGGATTGTATATATACCTGCATACACACGGTCCGTTACAAGGCGTTTCTTGTTCCTCGAGCCTACGAAATCCACGGAGGATTCTTTGGTTCTTTGAACCAGTGACACACCGCTGGCCTCGCTGGGCTTGGTAGGACGGACGTCGTTTGGGACACCGTTGGCCACCGTTTCCCGGGACGGTGGAGCCATGTCCGCAGGGCCTGATCAGTCCGCCAGGTGAGTTCTGGGAGGGGGTCTTGAGAGAAGGCTATGTGGGGCGGTTGGGGGTCGTTTGGATCTTCCAACAACTTCCCAACGATTGATGGATCCAGTTTGATGGATCGATTTGTGAAAGGCTTCTGGACCTTCCAATGCCGGTGGTTGTTCTTTTTTCAGGCAGAACTTGTGGCACCGATGGCGCCCTGCCACCCGGTGCTGCCACCCGACCGGGCGCAAGAACAACAAGGGAAGCTATACTGTGGCCCGCACCAAACAGCGAAGATCTCGGAAAATCACCGAGGATCCCCATGGCATTGGGAGCCTTATGGACACCCGGACACGTCTGATCACCAAGTAATTCGCATCCCTTGGGGTGTGCCTCAGATGGTCCTGGTATGAGAATGCTCCCTGAAATCATCATGGAAGTGGATGGCTTGGATGACCATTTTCCTTTACAAACAGGTGGTGATCTTTTGGGTTTGTCCTATTACCTCTAACAGTCACTAAAAGAAATATCACTATTACTAACTATCATCATCCACTGTTTTTGGTATTAGGATAGGCCCAAGTGATCTCCACTTCTACCACCACCCGGATGTACCCGGAGCCAGGGGCGAGGAGGAAGTGGCACGGAAGCGCCTCTTCCGCGGGACGCGGCTGTGTGCCTCGGGCGCAGTTTGGTCCAAGCTGGGGGTGGTGTCGAAATATGCAATCCTCAAATGAGATCCAACAGAACCAGAATGGAGTTGAGATTTGCCTCAAAGAATCGACCAATGGATGCATTTGCTTGAGTTCCATTTTGGAACAGCCCGGAGATCTGAACCAAAAAGGAATCGAGCAGAAGCTCCTCGAGTAAACTCAGACACGTATAGGAATTTACGCCACTACATTGACATACATTAACAGCATCGCATAACGCGCATATGATGCAGTTTGCCTTTCAAGTTTGATGCCCTTGTGTCACCAATAGCTCCAAAGCCATCGTTGCCGGATGTTCCTGCACTTACAGTGCCACAACTAGCAGTGCATGCGGCTCCAGAATGCAGTTTGAGTCATGCATGTTCTACTGAAATGGCTCGTTTGAGACATTCCTTTTCCATCCTTTTCCGATATGAGCCAGGATCCTTTTGTGTCCTTTTATGATGAACGCAGGCTTTCCGCACATGGCCCACTCATGTTATTTGTTCAATCTTCCAACGTCTGGCAACCACCGCGCCAGAAGACGTACTGTTCGCTGAACGAGGCAAGTTCTTCCTGGCTGGCTGCTGCTCTCGTGGAAATGCATGCAATTTTGCCCACTCGCAGGGTGACCTGAAGGATTTACCAGATGCTCGGCGATCTCGGAGCGCTGGTTTGTTCGGTGATTCGGAGCCCAGTGGTGGTGCGCTATATGATCAAACCAGGACCCTCCGAGGGTGTCCTGTCTGGAGGTCCCTTAGTAGTGTAGGGGCTTCCATTGGTGACCCCTTTGAAGGTGCTGGAACAACAGTAATTGATTCTACTGGTAGTCCAAGATCAACATGTTGGGTTTGGTTTCGTGCCCTTCTGCTTCAGGGGCCCTGATAGAAAAAAAGCAGAGACGTGTAGGATTGCCGTCAACGCACGCCCATTCACAATGTCAGAAGGCGTTGATATAGGAAGCCCATGCCTTTGGGAGTTCGAGCGAGACGGAGTCCTATCATTTAAGCCTCCTAGAGCACATCATATTCCAAAGGGTTGCGAAGTTGTGACAATGTGCCTGTTGTGTCCTCACCTCGTGAAAAAGGAAGAGCAAATGACAATCATTTTGCAAGCTTTCGAAGGGACGCCTATATACATCCTATACGCACTACATACACAGATGTTCATGAGACTCGCCCCCCCCGCCTTCTGGTCTTTTTTCTTTTAACGACACATATACACATCGTCGATCGGTGAATCGATTTGACCCAAGGACTTCTCAAAGACTAGACTTTGTGATCCCTTCATGAAAAGCTGCTTGGCACATCTTGGCACCGCAGTTCTTGTTGATCCGGTGGAGTTGCTGTGGATCCTTCTCATGCTGGACGCGTGAGGAGTCGATTTGGCAGCCGAGGCATGTTTCCGAACTGAGCAGTTGGTTTTTTGGGGGGAAGACAACGCGACAAGTGCATGTGCTACACGCGACAGGTGCATGGAGCTACACTTCCGAGGCCCCTTGCCGGCCCTAAGATGGACCGGCCGAGGCACCCTGTAGTCAGACGGTTTTCCTTTGACCAAAACCGGTTTTCAGTATCCAGCGGATCGTTTTCAGCGGGCTATTCTTTCCACCTCGGTCAATGAGCAAAATCCCTTTCGGGCGGTCAAAATGGAATGGTTCCCCTTCATGTGAACGATAGCTTTACGAAGGGTTGCTGGGACTCGATGTCGTGCTATAGCTTTACATAGCTCAGGGAACGGCACTTCTCAGATGCCGTTGGAAATCAACGTCACTTGAAAGCCCCTTAAAATGGGGCCATATGGGGCCCGAGTTTCAGGTGACATCCCTCATGCAGTTTACTAGGGATGTGGGCCACGGCCAACCTCGGAGGCTGATGCCAAGTGCCCTAGTTGATGTGATTCACCTCGGAGTTGGTTTGACTTCAGTCCTTTTTGTTGCAAAAATACATTTAAAACTTTAAACCATTTTTAACCACTGTGAACGTCGAACGTACTACGTTTGTTTTTGAGAACAGGTGGGGTGATTTCCCCCCTCCAGTCGTTGATGGGGGGGGTATCAAAACGATCATTCAGTCATGTAGGCACACCCCGGACCCACCGAAGCCAAAGACAACTCTTCCCCGCTGAGGCGGAGTCTGTGACGCGGGCCGCTGGGCAACGGCAATGAGAATGGGACCTACGGCGGAGTTATTGACGGTTTGGACCTATGGCGGAATCGAAACTTAAGGCATTCGATCAGGGTATTTGGCCAGGGACTCGAATATTTGGACATCATGTTGGAGGCCTGCTTTGTTGGTGGACGCCATACCCGAGAATCCCAACCGTCCTTTTCAGCTGCGAGACAGGGCCGACCCCGGTCGCCTTCGCGCCGAGACGAGGCGACAAGTGCAAGTTTGCACACAGCCACGACGAGCTGCGACCCAGCCACCTGGCGACCCTCCACACGCGTCGCTGAAGGGACAGGTCGTTCGAGGGGGTCAGCACCACGGGGGGGGTCGTCGGATGAGAAGGGTCCGGTCGGCGAGTTTGGGTCAGGGGGTCGGTATCAAGGTCCCATGGTGTGGTTGGCGTGGTGTTCCAGGAGTTTTTGGCTGATATGCTGGAACAGGGATCCCCCATGATCCCCCTCTCACACCTCCCGAACAACTGGTGAACCAACTGGACGGGGGACAGGCCGAGGCGACACCGGTGTGGGACACCCGAGAGTGGGAGACCTGACTGACTTGGAGACCGGGGGGTCCAGACCGGTTGGCCCAGGCTATATCTCCAAGTCCAAGAGCCTCGAAAAGCGACCCTCGCGCGAGCTGCGCGAGGATCGAGCACCTCAGGCGTGGTCGGAGATCGTTTTCAGAAGACTGGGCCGACTGGTGAAGTAACAGTTTACATGACAGTTGCATGTGGAACCAAATAGGTCCACGAGTCAACCCACTTTCGCATGTGCCATGATATTCCACTGGTATTTTCGATCTTATGTTGCAAGGGCCTAACAACCTTTGAGAGGAGACCTGCGTCTTGAGGCCATGGAGGCCAAGAAGGGCGCCAGTGGGCCACACACGTGCAGCAATTTGCAGTGCTGATGGAGTTCGTGTTTTGAACCCACCTATAGTGACTATTAATGGTGCAGAAGGAGAAAAACAGATGGAGAACATCAATGAACATCATCATAGAGTATCCCACATTCATGGGGTGAATTCCTTCATGAATCGCACGCGTGAGCTGTTCACCACAAACCTAGTAGCCATTAGCATTACGCCGCCAAATCAGTGTCCGAGAGAGCCTTCCAGGCCGTTGCCCTCAGTGATCGATACGAAGACCGACCAATCCACGCAGTCGATGACTGACCTCCACCGCGGCGTTCGCAGCGTTCGAACGCAGGCTCATCCTCAGCAGGATCCAGCGCAAGGGCATCCTAGTACAGCGGGGCTTTTGCACCTTGGCGATCGAATCCAATGGACATCATGTTTCATCTTTTATAAAGGACGTTTCGATATTTAAAAATTCAATGATGAAGGGCTCGAAGGGCTCGATCTTGTTGCAGAAGACTCCAGCGGCTATGAGGTGAGGTCCCCCCCCCAACCAACCCCTGTTCAATCCTGTTCCTAGACTCCTAGACCAGACTAGAAGGGCGAAATGTCAAGGACTCGGGGTGCAGAAATTGACACCCCTTCACAGACACCGCTGGGAAGTCAAGACGGCAACCCATTCCCAAAGATGGGAAGCACGGTGTGAAAATGACTACGCAGCATCAAATTCAGGTGTGTTTTGTGTGTGTGTTTGCATCAGTTGGCATCCATTCATAGCGGTTTTCTAACATTTTGAATCAATGTTATCAATTAATAGCTTATTCTTGAAGTCTTGGCTGGACACTCCACGATGACGCGCGTTTCATGGTGTTTGAGTGATACGGCACTGGCACCATGTTTGACTTCCGGTTTCGAAGCAAATGCGTACCTCACGGACCCACCCTGGACACAGTGTATGAAAATGGTTGAGACACCACTACTGTTGGAGTCCCCACCTTCTGAACACAGAATCCGATTCCTGCAAACATCAGCCACATGAGATCGCCTACCATGGTGTTTGCATTCCTGGCATTGTCATCGCCCGAGCTTCATGAATGCCGTGCAAAAAAACCGCTGTTCTTCGATGGAACAGAGTAGCTGGGGAGGTGCCCACCTTGGCTGGGGAGGTCCCCCCTGAAACACGTCCTGGCCGCCTGAAACACCTCCTGGCCGCGTGTGGCGTCTACTGCACTGCCAAGGCACAGTGCGGCCATGTATGCCCTGATCCTGCAACCTGAATGGATCGGAAGTGACAGGTCGAGAGGTTTGCCCATCAGCCTCCATGGAAAGAGGAGAACGGTCTCGTTTTATAGGGCCTATAGGGGCTGATGTTCCACTGATCATCCACTGATCCTTGTGTTGCCTACGAGGCATGTTCTTGGCACATGTTGCACCCGTGCGTTCGCCGCCCCTTCTCGTCGCCTGTCCAGCTGAGGCAAGGCCTCAACAACAAATCCAGCTCGAACGCCTCGGTGTCGAGCGCGACGCACCTCGCTGAATCCATCGGCCGGCGAATCCATCCGAGCGGTGCATCCGGGTGGTGCTGCCAACGTCTCGGACCGGTGCGTTGGTGTCGTTGCTGCGAACCGCAGCAAAGAACTGGACGAACGGGACCGGTGCGGTTCAGGTTCGACGGTTCGCAGCGACCAGATGCATTCTTCGCAGTTCTTGAAAGGGTTGCAGCAGTGGTTGCAGCATATTGCAGCTCCTTTTTCACCACTCTGAAGATGTGTAGCCGTAGCCTTTGATGCTGTCAATCACTATGTGTGTCTATGTGTGTACAGTATATAATTATATGGGTTATATATATATAGAGATATATAGATAGATAGATAGATAGATAGATGGATAGAGATAGATAGATAGATAGCTAATCTAGAAGGTACGCACTGTTAAGTTGCTTATCTCTGGTCTTTCGCTAAAACCTGGTGCTTCGTCCGGGAGAAGTGTTTTTGGTCTACGCGCCATACCCAAAAACATTTGTTTAAAGGCCAAAGATGGTGTATAAGCACTTCCTTTGTGTTTCCC
>CAXAMN010011114.1:372575-450376 GCA_963970005.1 Durusdinium trenchii
CCACAAGAGTGTCCCACAAGAGTGTCCCGCATGTCCCACAAGAGTGTCCTACAAGAGTGTCCCACAAGAGTGTCCCGTATGAGTGTCCCACAAGTGTGTCCCACAACAGTGTCCGACAAGAGTGTCCCATAAGAGTGACCCACAAGAGTGTCCTACAAGAGTGTGCAACAAGAGTGTCCCGTAAGAGTGTCCCACAAGAGTGTCCTACAAGAGTGTCCCACAAGAGTATCCTACAAGAGTGTCCCGTAAGAGTGTCTCACAAGAGTGTCCCACAAGAGTGTCCCGCAACCATGTCCCACAAGAGTGTCTCACAAGAGTTAAGAGTGTCCTACAAGAGTGTCCCACAAGAGTGTCCTACAAGAGTATCCCACAAGGGTTTCCTACAAGAGTGTCCTATAAGAGTGCCCCACAAGAGTGTCCCACAAGAGTGTCCCACAAGAGTGTCCCACGAGAGTGTCCCACGAGAGTGTCCTGCAAGAGTGTCCCACAGGAGTGTCCCACAAGATCGCCCCAAATGAGTGTCCCACAGGAGTGTCCCACAAGAGTGTCCCGCAACAGTGTCCCACAAGAGTGTCCCACAAGAGTGTCCCACAAGAGTGTCCCGCAACAGTGTCCCACAAGAGTGTCCCACAAGAGTGTCCTACAGGAGTGTCCCACAAGAGTGTCCTACAAGAGTGTCCTACAGGAGTATCCCACAAGAGTGTCCCGCATGTCCCACAAGAGTTTCCTACTAGAGTGTCCCACAAGAGTGTCCCACAAGAGTGTCCCACAAGAGTGTCCCACAAGAGTGTCCCGTAAGAGTGTCCCACAAGAGTTTCCTACAAGAGTGACCCACAAGAGTGTCCCACAAGAGTGTCCTACAAGAGTGTCATTTGGACATATGTAGCTTTTTGAACGTGTTTGCATTCGGGTTCGTGGGCTCCATCTTGTTTTTGGTAAATAAACGGTATAGTAAGGTGAAGTGATGGTGAAGTTCACCATGTGTTCAGTCAGTCTGTGGTTATGAAGTAGTTAGTTGTTTGTGTGTGTATTTTTTTGGTTCGGTTCAGGCTGAATGGAGTTGGGCCTAGAGATGTGGGGCCAAAATAAGTTCTGGAAAATTAATTGAACCATGTCTTGAATGACCCGTAGGGCCGTAGGGGTACATGGCCAATTGGATTTTAGTCACTGACTTGCTGAGTGGCCTCCAGCATGGTTGAAACACAATGAAATCTGGAATGCATCTCTTCCATGTTGAGTTCTTCCACGACTGACTTACGTAGCGGAGCACATGGCCCATGTCACCAACACCCGGGCCATTAACCGGGGCTTTGGGGCACAGACATCGGATGGAGTTTTCATGCATCGCACAACATCAGTGGCACCATGTGGCATCTATTCTTAATACTTAGAATTAGGAAGCATGGGTGTGCTGTGACTTTGTTCCAAGAGCACCTGCCCAGGACTCTCTTGTAGGCCAAAAATCTTCGAAACCTTTTGTGGGCACATCTGCCGGACATCACACTCTTGGCCTTCTCCCAGCGAAGCGCTCCGCTCGGCGGTCTCGCCACCTGCCTTTCGCGACTGGCCGAGGAACACCTTTCTCCATTGGGAGCCGATCTCCACCGAGACTGTACTGATGAGGAGGTCCCGGTCGCTCCCCGGAGCGCTTCCCGAAGAGCATGAGGAGCGAAGCGCCAGCGCTGGAAGCACTTCGGAGGGTGGCTCGGGCGGACAAGAGGATGGTGGGTGGGTGGGTGGGTGGGTGGGTGGTGAGGGGCGAAAAAAGTGGGTGTGATGTATTTTAGCCACAGATTTCTTGGTGCCAACAAGATCTTTAAATGAACAGGCTGATAGTAGCGAGGTGGCCTCGGAGGCCGTGACCCTCATCAGCTGCAAAGTAGAGAAAGGTGAAGAATCATGAGGCTCGAGCGTCGATGCTTGGCCGCTGTTCGATTTCATGGCCGATGAACTTCATGAAGTTTCATGGCCTTCGAATCTTTTGAAGGAGGCTGAAGGGAGCCGAAAGGACATCCTGGTCAAACAACATGATAAGACAAGACTTATCGTTCTGACTCGCTTTTGGAAGCGGAGCAAGCCAGGCCAGGCGGCCGGGATACCCGTCTCGTGGGGCTCGGCTGCCGTGCCCACACGATAGGTCTCATGAGAGTCAAGTCGCCAATCTGGAAAGAAGCTAGTGGACCCAGCACTCCAAAGAGAAGAAATGTCTAGGAGGTCAAACATGAACTCAAAGCTGATGAAATCAAATCCTCTAACCAGACCCTGAAGAGGGATACTTCGCTGTTCAGCAGCCGCATGGATCGCCCAGCACAGCTGGTCAACGAAGCATGGCCATGCACGATCCGAGGACCTTTTGCATCGATGTCTCAGACGGATGACTGCGACGCGGAGTCGAGTGGAACCGACCGGGTGAGTGGAGGCCAAACGGTGGAACGAAGTCGGGACAGGCAAGTGGGGCGTTCAGTGTTGGATGGTGGTGAAAAGGCGGAACAGCCGGCAAAATGAGGCTCTTTTTCGGGATTTGGTTCGGTTTCAGTAAGTTTCAGTATCGTGTTGCGGCCGCTGTCGAGCTACAGTGGTTGAGTAGTTCTGTCTCTCCGGCCCTTGTTCGGCCCTAGTTCTTGCATGGATCATGGCCTGTGGCTGGGATTGGCTGGGTCATTTGTGGATTCGAGCTTGTTGGACAAATATATATATAAATAAATTAATGTAAATTATTCATTAAAATACTTATGTAAAAATTGGACACGTGTTCAGGGTGTGGAAAAAACTGGGTCATGATCTTGACCTACGTGATTGCGGAGAGGTGTCACCTGTTCGTCCAAGGCAAAACTGCAGACTGAAAGCCCACCGCCAGGGCGGATAGATTTTTCAAGGAACGCTGCCGGCTGTGGGCAACCGTCCCCGGCTGGCGCGCGCGAAGGTGTGGAACTCATCATGGCTATGGAAAATGTGTGAAATGTTGTTGGGGTTCTCAAGCACAACAGCGACGGCCTCCAACCTAAAAGCGATGGCCTCCAACCTAAAAGCGATGACCTCCACGATGGCCTCCAACCTATGATATCCTATAATAGCAATGGCATCCAATAAGCTGGAATAAGTGTCCAACATGGAGATATTGGACATCAATGCTGAAAGCATTGATCAGCTTTCTTGAAGCATGTATTTCCAAATGTGTTTCACCATCCATGTTCCTTGGTTGAGGGGCAACGGCTGTTTTGGGTGCCGCCGTGTTGAAAAACAAGCGATAGGTGTGGCAAAATGGTGGCATGTTCCTGAGTGAATGATCCGCAAAACAAGCACAGACCCAGGAGGAACCGGACCCTTCTTTCAGTGATCCGCATTGTTCGGCTCTATGTTTAAGTGACCGGCTGTAGAAATCTCCCACGTTTTCACTGACCAAGCATCCCCCAGATTTTCACTGAATAGCTGGGGTTTGCCCTGCTTTTGTTCCCGTCCCACGGCCGCTTAGTTGGCCATAGGACAGAGCTACTCCACACCTGGTGTTGACTTTCAAGTGAACCGCCCGTGTGTTTGAACGAATTAGAGGCCGTTGGCCACCTTTGCAACAATTCTCGGCTATGTTGTCACAGTTTTGCAGAAGGTGCCTCATCTCCGGGCGAATGAGAAACCTGCGTTCGGGGCCACCAACAAGCAACGTGTCATCTCCCGCTCGGGGCTCGTGTTTGGGCGTCCCAAAACAAGATCCCCTGTGTTCGTGCAGGGGTCGCCAGAGGTCTCCAAGGTGACCATTTGCCCAGAGTGTTGGCCGGCCTTCTGAGTTTCGACCGCTGCTCATTCTGAAGTGGTTTCAAACGCAATCCGTCAGCTGCATCGGGCGCGTGCATCATGAACTAGCCCTGTGGGCATTGGTGTTGCGACCCTTCGATATGTTCGCCCATATTTGTTGGATCCGATCGCCTTCAAAGTTCCTGGTGCCGGCGCGAGCGCTGAAAGCATTTGCGAGCAAAGCCTGCCGGAGACCGTCGATCGATCTGAGAGATGGCGCTTCATGACCTTTGTTCATGACCTTCATGACCTTTGTTCGTGTGGCAGAAGTTGCTTCTTTTCCCCGACGGGAAAGAAGCCAATGTCCCAAGCAGATTCCTCTAACCGAACCATGGAGACGGTGAACCCCGGTGCCCGACCGAGCTTTCCTTCGGCCCTGTGGCGCCTTTCGCCACGATCAGCACGCAGGGGCGATGGCTTGGTGCGGTTTCGGGGGCCGGCAGGACTGGGACCGGCAGGGCAAACTGAAGTCGGTTTAGTTGAATTTGTTCCATGAGAAAAAGAACAAACAAGCGAAGGTTGAATTCTGTTGCACTCAGATGTGTCCGAAATGAAGATCGGAATTCACCGGCACTCCGAGCACCAATTCACCCCTTCGAAGCTGATTTTGTTTGAATGTTTTCCATGTCAAGTTCCTGGAGGGAACTTGAGCAGCTGCATCCAGCTGAACTGGGTGCGTTGAGGGAGGATGTGCGAGCTCAATGTTTAGCTGCGGAAATGGATTTTCAGATGCAACTCATTGGTCAAACTAGCTGGACGTGGAGCCAGTCTTTGGAGCGCCCGGAAGGGGGATATTTTCATATACTTTCTTCCGTTCCTTCTGAAACACGCAGCCACTCGATCTCCGCATGTCCAGCGCCACTCAACTCATGGGCCGGTCAGTATCTTTGGCGAGTTTATTGGCCGCCCAACTCACAGAAGCAAGGACGCCACCCACTCGCAGATGGTCAGGTTTCTTGGGGGGTCACGTTTGCGTGGCCTTTCGGAACGCTGAGCCATTGACCACCTCCAAAGGCTTAGTGTTTGGGTGAGGGCCAGGGCTCCGAGAGATCAGGAGAATTCAGGAGATATGTCATACTGTAAGAGTCACAAGTTTGGGGCGACCTATGACTGGCTTCGCTGGATAAACGATGACCATCACCAGCTTGAGTAGAAACAAGAGCCTTGCTCTCAACATCTCAACCAGCTTCAACGACAGGGTGGCTTTGCAGATGTTCTTCAGATTTTGTGGTTTGTTTGTTGTTGGCTCACTTGATTCTTAGACCCTGAGCCAGTTTTTGTTCATGGATGTACTGCCTAAGTACACTAAAGGAGGTTGAGCCATGTTAAAGCTTGAGCAGGGGACCACAGTCTTGGCGCCAGCTCAGCCAAAAAAACAATAAAAGACGGCACTGTTGTCCAGCACCTCATGCCAACCCGCTCAAAAGCTCCAGACAGGTGCTTTTGTGGTTATATTATATATATTCCGTCTATATTGTTTTATGTTCCTTCGAGACCCATATGGAACATGAAGATGATCGGTCATGGAGCCAAAGGGGCACAAGGGCACGGCATTTGTTCGCCGCCTTTTAGGGCACAGGTGTGTGGATGGATCCGTTTTGGGATGCAGAATGAGGTGCTCGAAACGTGTTGGCCCTTTCAGTCTTCCATCCTTCCGTATCATTCCCATCATTTCCCATCCTATTGTATCTCTTTGACGTTTGAGGCATAGAATTGCATAGATGTTGTCAGCTGTCACTTCTTCAGGGAAGAGGCTTTCAAAAAACAAAGTGCACCCGACCGTCTGACCATCAGCGTGATCGTTGTCCACGATCAGACCGGTCTCAACATCCTGACCGGCGTCCAGTTTTAGGAGTCTCTCCGAGATTGCGTGAGTGAGACTGATGTTTGAGCCCTTGAAAATCCACAACAGGTGGAACATGGTTTGACATTTTGTTGAGGAGCTACATCCAGCTGCAGGTTTGATAAAGGTCACTAGGTCCAGATCATTTTTACTGAAGGGGGAAGCCAAGGCAGACCAAGACAGAAACAGACCGGGTAGGTTTTGCCAAATATATGTGTGTTTGATGTTTGGTGAGAATGGTTCAGTAAAACACACCAAAAAGACATCATTGCAGGGCTTGAACTTGAACCCGGGAGTGTCACGACCGCCGAATGATCTTTCGAAGCAAAGTACTCCTGGACTTCGCTAGTTGTGTTGAGGTTGTTGACTGCCACAATGGCAGACCTGAAGTAATTACACATGTGACAGCTTCAGAAATCAGGAATCATTGTTTTCGCGAAGTTGCTATACTGTGAAGTTTTGTAATCTCACCTGTTCTGAGGAAGTTGTTATATGGTTACATAATTTAATGTTATATAAATATTCAGTTATAAATATATGAGTGTTTGTCCTACTCCAGTAGCTGAGGGTTGCCATATATATACATACACACATACATCAATCAACACATCAGTGGGAATGCCGCAGAGTAGCCTAGCCGCGTATTTGTTTATATATTGCAGCAGCATTGTGCTTTGTCCTACTCTCGGCTGGGATCACCATCGTGAACACGCACTCACGCCGTCTTTGATGAAGGACTGTTGCCCGCAATCTGCCTAGTTGGACCACAAGCATACAGTGAACACGTACTGAGCATGCTATGCCTGATGAGGGACCTGGTTCTGCTAGTGGTGTTATGTGCTTCCCTTTGGTGAACCCTCCTCAGGGACAGAAGGGGGTGATAATGTGTTTTCGAGTTTCCAAAACGTTCCTATATGCATCCAAGTGAGGGCTGGACAAAACTCATCCGTCAGTCCAGAGATTCGGAGAATGCAAACAGAACAAAACCCTGTTGAACAAAATGCATGATCATGTATAACTATATGACTGACTACCATTCAATGGCGATACAACTGTGGGGTGGTATTTTTCTTTGTTCTTGGCCAATTCCTCCGGTGTCCAATGGACCTCTAGAGACAAAGTGGTTGATCCCTCGAAAAAGAACTGTCCGGCAAGTTCCTATTTGGGTGCCGGGGCTTCGATGTTCCTTGAGATTGGACCGATTTGACAACCTAGCTTGTGAGCGAGCTGGGAGGAGCAACCGAGCTTGTGGGCGTTTTTGTGAATGAGGACCACCCGGCCTCGCATTTCGGCCTTGGCCGCGCAACGTACGGCCAACAATCTATATTAATTGCCTGATCGCCTTGATTTGTTGGGGATGCCAGCGGAGCTGCGCGTTCCTAGAAATCCGGCAGGCAAAGAAAGGCGGACGTTCGATAGTCGAGTGGGATAGGGTGTGCCGCTCCTGGTTGTCCAAGAGATTCCAAGAGTCAAAATCATGATCTAGCAGCTTTTTTGTTCATCAGAGGATCCTTTTTCTGTGCTTTCCCGAACTCTAAGATTTGTGGCTGGAGCTGCTGATACACCAGAAGCATGGGGGAACTCCATGTGATGTGGAGTTTGTTCTCGTCCCACATGACGTCTGTCTCTGTTTGGCCCCTTCCGGTGCAGAATAGAACTCGCCGAGCACGGGCGGTGGTTTGGGAGGTCGTTCTGTGGGCTTAGGCCTCAGATGGGCTACACCATCTTACACATCATGTTCAGATGAACTTCCGCACCCCCAATGCATTCGACTAGTGACTTTCAGCGAGTGGATTCTAAGGTCACCTAAGTTAGTGGTCCACTAAGTGGATCGTAGACGCCCGGACACTCCAGCCATCAACCACATACCCTTTTCAATTGGTGGTTTCCACAAATCTCACTCACCCGATCGCGAAGTTCGCTTTTCGGGGCGATGGTTCCGCTCCACGGTCAGTCTGTCCGAGTGGATCAGTGAACACGCAAGATGGAGCCCTTCCTCAACCCTACCAGCGAAAATTCTGCTACCCTCCGACTCACGTGGAAAAGCACCGGAACCTGGTTGTGAAGGAAATTTGTCTTCTATAGGGGATTCTTGCCATCCACATCCATGTGAGATGTTCGTAACTCCTGGAGCCTAATACTTCTGAGCTACCTCTTTGCTGTCCCTGTCGGACTTGATGTGGTTTAGAGTGAGCGGCCACACCTCAGCAACATGCAGCAAAGTGGGACCCCTTCCTGTTGGTGAAGAAAACCACGTATATAGTCTTCCCTGATGCTATCCCATCCACGTATTGGGCGAACATCCCGTGGTTCTACTATGTTCTACTTTTTCAGACCAGACGTAACCTTAAAGAGCTGCTTGGCAGAGACTTAAGCAGACTCTGCACAGACCTCAAAGAAGTTTGAAGAGATCCTGGGAAAGAAACTGAACAAAAATAGCAGGCCGGAAGCCTAGTTGCGGAGATTCAAAGAACTTGCGGAGGATGGTTCCGACTGTTAGATCAAGCCCGATGCCGGCACCCCAAATCGAGCCTCGTCGTTGAGATCCGATCGAGAGCCATCGTCGTTGAGCTTCGGGTGGCCGCAAAGCATTCAAATCCCAGCTGGGTTGACCCGCTACAAAGTGCGGAATGTGTGGAGGGAGATGGGAGTGTGTGGAGCTTGGACAGGAGCACTAATGAGTCAAGAGTCATTGGAGAGGACACCGAAGAAAGAGAGTGCAGAGACAAACTTGAAGTGTATGGGTCATGCATTTGATTTGGCTTTGTTGTGCATATATCGGATTATATTGTTTGGGGGGAGTTTGTTTTGAAATCTATCCCAATCCAGGTCCGAGGCCTTTGGATCCAGGTTCGGAGAAACCCACGGATAAGCCTGATTACGGTCAGGTTCGCTTCCAGGATCCCTTTCTCATGTATAGAGGTCCCCAAATAGATCGGACCGGTGTTCAATTCATTTGTAGTGGTGATGTGCGTTTCTATTTATTTGAGGGTATATATATATATATATCTATAATACTAATATGTGATATAATGTAGACGCTTGATTAATAAGATCTCTCTCTCCATTTGGATTGTAAGCCCTCTGCATATCAGGGGTTTTCTTCACCAAGAGTCTACATGATCCTTGATAATATCCTGTTGTTTCAACTCCAATGGGGACTTGTTCTCGCAAATAAACGCTCATCAGCTCCGTATCTTGGCCAACAGTGGAGACCATGGGGGCATGTGTACACATGCAGGTGGATAGCATGACTGTAAGGGAAGGGACGGACCTGGTTAAACATGTTGAAAAGTTGTTTCCTGCACAGAGCAAAGGCACACGTCCACCCAAAAATGTGAACTTGAGCTGCTGTCGCCTTGGCTCAGGCCTAGTGGAAACGAAACTGACAGGATGACATCAACACACACTTGATCAGATTTGATAGCACCCCCTTTTCCTGTGGAGATTGGTATATAGGATTGCAATCCAATTACTGTAAGTCATATCAAAATAATATCACACAGTATTGCAGCCATACAATTCCTAGTGTGTTTTTAGAAAGAACTTGGGATCCTTGCATAGATGACGTTCGAGCCCACCTGATCAAGTCAGTAGCTGAGTTCGATCCCAGATTCTGCCAAGAAGTAAGCCATAAGCCGTTCACCTTGCAACAAAACATGGGATGTTTCTTGAAAAAAAAACATCATTTCTGTTGGTTTGAGCAGCTCTTTCGTTTGCACGATCTGCTTTTCGCCTCCCGGTGACACCGATCCATGGTCACCATGGCCGCCATGGGCCGCTCGGTTTGGCCGGCTTGACACGGTTTCAACAGAGGTTGAAGAACCGAATAGAACTACCCATATAGGTACCCAGCATCTTACAAGGTCGCTTAACCTCCTTGGGTTTGAGGAGATACAGGCGATCACCGGTTGTTGGGAACGCACCAGCAAAGGTTCGACTGATCTAGGGGATGGGATGACCTTTCAAACCAGTGTATCTCACTTATCTCACCTCACTTTTTGCTTTTTACCATTTTGTGTGGAGAAGGCACCTCACAGGTGGCGCTCATGAAGATCAAATCCTGCTCAGTTAGAAGGTTTTCCGGCCTCCACTTGCAAAAGGGAAGCAAATGAGCTCTGAAGTTGTCCTTAAGCTGAGGAGAATCTGAGGCCAAGCTCTATAGGGTCACACATCATGCGCATCATCCCTCTCACTTACTGATTCGTCTTGTGAAAAACGCTCACGGCTACTGTGGAAAACGGTTTTTTCGATTAAAAAAGGAAACACGTCACAAAAACGTTTATCCGAGTCCGAGACCTAGTATAGTCATCTACCTACCCTATCATTGAGCTTCCCGGCTGGTCTGGCCGATAGACCAGACCGATTTGGTCCGCCTTTCTCGCGTGATGTCCCAGGCGGTGTGGTGATCTCCGAAGAGCATGGCATGGGCGAAAGCACTATGATGGCCTTCATACATGAGCACCATGTCTGACCGCCGGTGCGCGACGAGTCTATGACTATTTCGAGTAGTGCAAGCGTGTTTGATGGGATAGTGCATTCTCAAGCATCACTTGCGAATTGTACCAATCTAATCAAGTACTGTACATAACATACAATTATATTTGGAAGATTTTGGAAGTTAATTCAAATGCCTCTCCTGGGGTTCACTGCATGTGCGAAGAAACCAGAAAAGGGGGACTGGGGGGAGGTCATCTCCTCCACCCTGGGAGTCAAAGACTGCAAAAGAATGCATTTAGGTGACCCGAAAAAAGGAATTTCCTTGTCGGTCAAAGTATTATAGTCTTTGGACTTCTAGGGTTTGGTTTGTTTGGAAGCTGAGAAGATGGAGGTTGTCAAGCAGAGTGATCTTCCTACTTCGCCACAAGTGGGGCGACGAACTGGCCAAGCCTTGAAATGGCTTCGGTTCAAGGCCCGGCCAAGGCTTGAAGCGGCCAAGAGGTTGCCGTAGGTCGCTTCACGACAACAACGAGGTCGCTTCACGAGCTGAAGAGCTACAGTAGTTTCCACAGATAGCTGCCACTTCCCGACTTGGACATTTGTCAAGTTGATGACTGAGTTTTGGAGGGGGATTCACCTATCTTGACCCATGGTTCATATCACAAAGATTCATCCAAAATCGATAGCTTCACCTCCCTCAACCCTAAAAGTCGCTGGTTTTGGACCTTTCCTCTTTAGGATCCCTAGGGTTGACCCTCCCAGGTGGCCCCAGCTCGGCTCGGTGTCGAGGCACCTCCAAAGCATCCTGGAGCCCTTCACCGAAAGCGTGCCCTGGGAGAACCCTCTGGGGCTTGAGATTTGGAGCAATGGGAAGGGTGAGGGTGAATTAGACGCTTGGAAAAATGTGTTGATGTCGTTATCCTCACTCTCTGTCTCTCCCCTCCCTCCTTCCCTCCCTCTCTTTGACTGAAGGAAGCAAGGAAACTGGGCAGGGGCCCCTTTTGTTTGTTGTGCCATGTTTATTGCACATGGCTCACGCATTCCTGTTTGAATGTGAACTTAGCTGCCTGTTGATGGCTTTCAGTTGCAAAGATGCCATGAGTCGCGTTGACATACCGAGGTGAACGAACTGCACGGCTGCTTGGCGAGACATCACCATTTTGCCAGCAGTGGCTATCAATGATGAACCTGCCTGAAACTACAGTGACTGCACCTAAAGGGTTTGGAAGAATAGCACGTCATATTTATTTTGCCCGCAGACTTTAAGACACACATCATGTAGCTTTTCATGTGGAGAACGACCGATTTGTGTATGTCAACATTTGTAGATGACTAATGTTGCTTTCCCATGCGGGGCAGGGGCAGCACATTGGATACATGAGGGTTTTACCAGAGTGTCATGGAAAGAGCAGGGCAAATCAAATATACAATTGATCCTTCTTATTTGTCTTTGTTTATATCGATGCATTGCATTTAGATGTATAACCAAAGGTGCATTGGTTCAGCTTCTATTGGGGTGATGTGACATGTGAGCACAACTGTGCTTCGTGCGCCGGAAACCGGCGGCCGGTCTGGGGCAAGGTTTGGCCGGACACCGAGGCGTGGTCAACGCACTGGTGGTGGAGATGGAAGCTATCCCAGCCCATGATCAACTACTCAAGGAGAAGCACCAGCCAGTCACGACCAGTGGATGCAAAGTTTGACATATGTTGACTGTGGATGCCATGGGACCGCTGCACTGCCTGGTTGTTGCACCTCCTGTTCGTAAAGTGTGTTGCTGTCGGAGCCATGCCATCCATGTATTTGTTCGTCAGAGTGTAAGACCATGCCTTCATGGAGATGGCATGGGTGTTTGGGGAGACGATCTCACAAGGATGGGGCAAAAGAAATCGACAATCTTGTGAGAAGATGAGAGAAGATCTCTTCCAAGATATTCTTGGAAAGAAGTTCTCTCTCTCTCTCTTGGATGGAATCTGTTGCAACTTCCAAAAGGCCACCAGTAACGGTCGGTAAACGATTATATATATATATATATGTATAATTATACCATTTACCTTTACTAACCATCATCCATTGCCACTGGTAATGGGATATGCCCAAACTGCAAGTGTTTCACACGCGTCAGATGACTGAGCCATGGGTGTTTTTTCATTGCTCCGTTTCTTTTTCAAGGTTTCACAAGATGACAGCATTTGAATATACCCCCAACAAAAGTCTCATTTGTTTTCATACACACCCATCCTGTCATCATTTTGGGAAGATTAAGCCTCATTTTGACTGACAGTCATTACCACTCCCTTGAAAGTGGTCTTGCACGCCTGGCGTGTGGCTCCACTGGCAGATGTTCTTTTTTGTTTCTCGTGTGGCTCAATGCTTTTCAAAGCACGCCTCCCGGGAGCCGCACTGGGTGCTGAAGAGGTGTGAAGGATTCAGCCCCATCCCAAACACTCCATAGGAGTGGAATAATAGGACTCCTCCAACTCACCCCAACTGAGTTGGGTCAATAACTGATCGGCTCCTATGTTAGTCCAATGGGGGGTGTTTGCGTGGTATTTTCGTCCTCCTCCCTCAGTGGACCTGGGACATGGACGCACGATCGATCCGGAAGAGTCTCCACCGTTTGCAGCGGAAGATGTGATAGAAACGTGAGATGTACACTCCCTGGAATCATGGAAGTGGAAATGGTCCCTTGGATGACCATGTTCCTCTACGTACGAGAAATTTTGCCAAGGAGTGTACATCCCCCGAAGCCTTTCGTTGGAGCAGTGTGGTGCTTGAAAGCCTGACAGGATGTCACTTGACTATATGAATCACCTGGCAGTTCACCCCAGCCAGCCCGATCATTAGCACCCAGAGTCTGCATCGATTGCTTGAGTATTGGGTGCGCAGTGCACCCATGGGAGGTATGCATATGCACTGCACGCTTGCAGTGCTGATTCTAGTCTAACTATATGTGTTATACGTTTGTCACTGTGCCAAGTGTTTAGGTGGGACTGTTCCATGTTTCACGTAGTTTTTTGGGGGGGGGCATGTGTTGTCCCACAAACTAGATCAAACTAGGACACCTCTCACACATTCGCAGACCAATCGCGCATATTCTTTTTGGTGGAGGTATCTCAGTGGATGGTCTTTTCTTCGCAGCGCCATGGACAGGAGCACTCAAAGATGATCAGGGTGGCTCAGGTGAGGTGGAGTATGCCCGAGTCGAGCAAAGCTGGTTCTACGACCTCATAATGTAGAGTTTGTAGACTATAATGTAGAATATGGAATATTGATGAAGGAATCTATATTATTGATCCTCCCATTTGGATTTAAAGCCTCTTCATACGGGATTTGTATTAATCCAACCGTCGAAAGTACTAGACCTAGAACATCCTGGAACCTGAGTGGAGCCTGTTACGGAGCACGAACCATGCAAAATGTTGACCTTTCTTACCTAAGCAGGGGTCCTCGTGCGATGAGCGCCGCCCACTCCAACTCGTGCGCCTCCAAAAAGAGGCACGCTGCTAAAGGGGACCCAAATCCGGGATCTGGGCTTCATGCCCATTGTCTCATGAATCTCATTCACATGACCCACAGCTTGGGCGTCTTCAGTGGAAAAGATCACCCTTTCTTCGCAGATTTGCAGCAAAGAAAGGTGATCCGAACTGAAGTTCCCAGGTTCGAACGCTTCGGAGTGTCCAAGCGTTCGCAGCTTCGGCTTCCACTCGCGGCCGTTGGATGCACCACGCAATCGCTTTTTTTTAGGGGTTGATTTCAGTTGAAATGGAAGGCAAAATGGAACTGGAACGATCAGTCCGAACCTTTCGCTGGTTTCATTCCACTCAGCTTCCGCTCAGGCTCAGCTCGTGGCCAGCAAGCAGCGGATCGCCGACGTCCAGGCGGTTGGTGGCGGGGTCCGTGGCTCTCAGGCCTCATGTTGGGTGGGGACCTTCACAGAATCCTGCGACAAGAATCCCCAGTGAGGTCGAATTTGGGGCGAATTCGGGGGGAAGTTCAAGACTCACATATACTCACATGACATGGACAAGGTCTGAAGGCAGCCGGCGCAGTAATTATGCATGTTTGTGTTTAAACCGAAGTCTGTTTTGCTGCAGCTAGAGTCCGGAGGATTTTCCATGAGGTCTATCCATGTATCTCCATGTTACAAGTTGCAGTTTGTTCATGGTGACATGGGCCAAGTGTGCTTGCTCCTGTCTCGCTAATCACAAAACCGGCAGGGAGAGAGTGAAATGGTGGCTGGAAGAGCACTATACCACCCATGCTTGCAGTTGCTTCACTTTTGGCTTCCATGCTGTGGGACCACCACTCGGTCCAGCCTCTCCCATGGCCGCACGTCCGAATTGTTCAGGACGAACAGCATCGCCGTTGTAGCCACCTGGAGCGCCATGCTGAAGAGCTTGATGCACAACTGCAGCAGGCGTGGGGACTGGAGACGCTACGCCGAAAAAATCTGCGAGTGCAAAAAACCTGAGGGTGGCAGATCTACATCTTCTGTGTCGTTCCACTCGGGTTTGGAACACCTTCTGACATTGTCCAGGCTTTGTGAATAAAGTTTGTCGGTTGGTGGGAATTTTGTTGATTTGCTGGTCCCTTAAGGCTCTTTGGTCAAGGCTTTGTGGGCGTTTTGCCCGAGAAATTTCACCTGTATTTGGGTGGGCCACGTAGCCAAGTAGCCAATGAACGGGCCATTACTAAGTATAGCTAATTGAGTAGGGGTAACTAGATCATTGCAATTACTGTATATATATATAATATATATAAGCAAGGTTCGATTCACAGCGCCTGCCAAAGCCCAGAAAATCAAAGCAAGCCACTCCAGCTCGGGATGGCAGGTGAAGAGTCACTGTGAAGAGGTGAGATGGGGTGCACCAGATGGAGAATGAGAACAGTTCAGCACCCTCCAAAGAAAAGATTCCAGAAGAACCCCTGAAGGAGAAGGTTTGCTTTGTGATGGCCTTTATTGCCTTTCATGATGCCCAAGTGCTTTTTGTTTTTGCTATTTGGGGGAGTTTCCTGCAAGCCTTGACTTTTTGGCTTTTCATGGCGTACATCAAAGGACGATATCAAGGAACTGACTTGGGCACATCATCATTCTCCACGAGAATTACAGTAGCATGGTTGACGTTGATTGGCTGCTTTCCCTGCATTCACGATGCCCGGTTTAACCCTACCCCATCCAAACTAGGCTTGATGATGTTGAGACGGTCGGTCTCTTTCGGGCACATCGTGTTGCTTCGTGGCAGCCACTCTTGAAAAACCATTCCCACAGTTGAATGGTCATCCCGTTCCAGCTGCCAATTGCTCAATGTACCTGGTGTGTCCTCGAGTCCTCCCTGCTTTTGAATTCCAACTCGCCTAGAAACTCTGAAATGCTAAAGGTGGAAATGAACGTGCTTGTGTCATCTTGTGTTCTGATACCAAATTTGTTTTGGTGAAGGAAGTTCTGCGTTTCCACTGGCACCCTGGGTGGCACCTTTCGGCTCTTGGAAGTTCAGGTGGATCAGCAGCACCGCGAGAGCCGCTCTTTCCTGTGGGATTTGCAGCAACCTGGATGTGTTTGGGTCCCATTGGCCGTCATGGAGAAGAACGGCCGTCATGTTGCCATCTTCGGATGGGGGGAGTTCAGCTTTCTAGGCTCTACACGCTGAAGAGGGGTGGGAAGATGGAGAAGATGATGAGTCAACTTCGAAGCTTGGAGCCCTCGAGTCTCCCAGTGTTGAACCCTTTGCACAAAATGCTTAACTCGGCGTCACACATTTGTGAAATGTTTTTACATGTTCTTGTTTTTAAGGAACGTTGTCAGTGATATGGGCCTTCTGGCTTTCATGCGTTTCACTGTGTGCTCTATGGTATTTGTTGACTCGACTAGCTGGCTGCAAATAGTTACAAATGGCCTTGGGTATTGGAAATGGACGTATACAGCTTTGCAGGGGTGGTGGGGAATTTGGGTGGGCCGTTTGGAACCGCATGTGTCCATGCATTTTGAGATGTTTTCATAATATGCTTCAATCTATTGAGGCCAGTGGGGTCCCAATGCTGATGGATGTTCATCCATTCTTCCTTTATCGATGAAAGTGTGTTTGCCTTTGGCGATGCAATCGCTCATGCAATTGGTCCTCCGTGAGACAGGCTCCCACGGGGCCGGACGATGCTTTCGAACGATCCAAGGCAATCCGCCAGTGCCTTGGAGCTCCGACGCAGCGAGACCACCCAGGTGCTCCTTGGGGTGGGCCAAGTTCATGGGAAGTCTGGAAGATATGAAGGATTGTCAAAGTAGCACACACAAAATATGTTATAAATATATATATATGTCATATATGTTAGTTATATATATATATTATACTATTATATCATATTATAACTATATATATATATATACACGGGATAGTTATATATATATATGCAGTGTCATTTAACCAGCATCGGGGCCTTTGGGGAGGTTCAAGTATGATTCGCTTTGCAGGTGAGCTTGACATACACATCCATCCATATCCAAGCGGTTGAAACTGGTTGCTTAACAAAAAACCATTTAGTCATAGAATGCAGGCACGCTCAAGGACCAATGGGAGAAAGATGCAACCTTCAGAGATGACTACTATCACAAGGAGGTGGGGATCATGAGTTTCTTTTGGCAGGTCTACCAGCTTCCATGTTTGCTATTTATTGGGATTGGATATGCTTCAATATGCATATTACTGCATGCATTAAAGTGCTGCCATTATTGTTCACTGCCGAATCGTTCAATCGCTTGCCCAGGAGAAGGAGGACACAGAGCAGATGCAGAAAGAACTGGAGAGTTTGCAGAAAGAAGTGCACAGACTGTCGCCTGGATTTATTTGAGGTGAGTGATGTTACTTGTCCCTTTCGGTAAATCTCGAAGACGAGGACTCTACATCATGCTGTTCTATCAATAACTGGACCCAAGTAAGTTCGGCTCACGCCCTGTGTCCAACGTCGTCATCCTCTTCCAGGAATCACCCCTTCACAGATGTCGCGCTGTGACGACGTTCCTAACGGACGTGGCGGGAAGGACTGAGATCTTGGAGTCCAAAGAAATGCGGTCCAATGTGTCTCCCAAGAACCAGCACCACCCAGCTCATGTCGTTTTCCATCTAACCATCCCAACTGGGTCCGTTGGGTGCTAGCACTGGGTTTCTCTTAATGTTTCTTCACAGACCGGGGTTGGGGTGCTATCCCAAATTGGATGCGTTCCTTTTCAGACGATCGGCCACTTGGTTGGGGGACTCTGTTTGGGGGTTCGCAAGCAGCTTGAGTAGACTGCTGCCAGCACCGGTAAGACACCTCCGCTGCACAACTGGTGGAATCCCCAATTGGACCGCCCGGAAGCTCCGGCGAAGGAATATTTGTGACTTCGACTCATTAACCATGGAAGCGCCTTTCAAACGACCATTGGTGGTGGAACGAGTCTTGCATGGGGACATGCCATCTAGCTAAGAATGGATCGGAGTTCCTTCTCTTCCTGATCAGCTCAAGGTCAAGCCGTCATCAGGAAGCTTTGGAGTCCAATAGCTTCTCGTCGAAAAGACAGCATTTTGACACATCGACGACACTGCAGCCACTTTGGCCGGGTTGGCGGAGCATGGGGACACCCAAGCGTCATGAACCGTACATGGGGGATTTGTGGATTCCAAGATGCTTGTGGCGATTTGCGCCTGCCACCAACGCAATGCACCATGAACCTCAAACGGGTTGAGCTGCAGGAAGGTACAAGCGTCTCAGCAGTGTTGCCGACACTTGCACCGCATTCAAACGCTTGCTGTACCTTTGGGAGATCTCACCCACGGATCCTGTATGTGAAAAGTGTGTAGATACAATATATATATATCTATCTGTGTGTGTGCGCGTGTATATGTAACACTCCAACAGGCTCAGCCCAGCCTCATCTCTTTTGTCCTCAAAATTCTGGGAAGGACCTGTCCTCGCTCACTTTCCTCCCAAGCATTCCTCATCATAGGGCAGCGGCCAACAAGAGGATGGCTGTCAAGTGTTTTCCCTGGAGGGTTGGAAGTACCTGGGAGGCGATTGTTACTTCAGAATGTTACAAATGCTTGAAGTGCCCTGTCCCCTTTTACTCCGACCACCGACCAGTGACATGAAAGAAGCCTGGATGTTTGAGGGGGTCTAGCACGGGGAGAGGGAGTGTTGTGAGATAAAACTATATGTAGGATAGACAAGTCACGAAAGGTAGCTTGAGCTACCTGAGGTCTCCTTGCTTTAGCAAAAATGTATTACAATCAGGAGTTGGGATTGTGCATTGAGTTTGGTCCTGTAAGAGTTGATTCTGTTCGTCGGGGGCCCCCCCCCCCTGGATCAAATCCCCCCTGCGCCGGTTCACGCCGTCATGGACTTCGACCAGGGTTACTTGTGATTGCTTGCTACCTTTCGTTCACCCCCTCCTCTCTCAAGTAGACCTTTTGACCCTTTGATAAGTATATATATACATTGTACATATATATATATACATTGTATTATATGTATACACATATACAGTATATATATACACATATTCATTTTTTAATATTGATTAGATATACAAATATTACAAGCAACCTGGCTTTAAAACGTTGAAACGTGGTCTCCGGAAACTCCGTATTTCGAGGGCCAAAAAGCACCAGTGTTTCGGGATGTGAGGCAAGTTCCAGGCGCGGCTGGAACAGCAGAAGGAGTGCCTGCTGTTTTTGGTGACGCACCATTTTTTGTGTTGAGTTTAAAGAAAAACGAAAACGAGGAATCTTGGAAAATTTTCTTTGAGGACATCATCGTACACAGTCGACATAAATAACAATTGTATGAGCACACTTGATGTGTTTTGTTTTTTCATCCTTACCCGTCCACTTCTAGTCTATACTTGGTTGAATCCCCCACATCCTCAAGCTAAAGAAGCATCTGAAAGAAATCACCTGCATGGTGACTCGGCTGCGCCAGATCCGCCAGGACGCATGGGAGACCTTTCTGGCGAATCACGGGCGGCCCCTTGGAATTCCGATAGCGGTGGATCCTGGATAGCAGTGACATGTGTTTCTTTCTCCTCAGGCAAAGCTCATAAAGTCGGACCATCCAGGCATAATGAATTAAGGATGTACGAAGGCAGTATGTGGGGTGTTGGAATATTGGGGACACTCAGGTGGAAACTGGCACATGAACTGACACCCGCGGCGGAAGCAATCGCACTTGGTTTTTCTGTCAGTGTTCCTCGAGTTTCTTTCAGCAGAGAAGGCGGTGACAATTTGTGCTTTGTCACCCGAATTCCCCACTGGAAAATACTGGAAAAGGCAAGTCTTTGCACATCCCTCAGTCTTGAAATTCCTGCTGAAATGGGTTGAGAGGTTATGTATATAAATATACATACCCCCCGAATCAATCCCAAAAAGCATGGAACCCAGAGAAAACTCTATATATATATATAGTTGGTCGTGCCTCTAGAAGTGGGAGGGAGAGGAATCCATTTTCTTTTGTCCAGCCCAGCGAGAGATGCCGAAGCTCCAAGGCAACGACGGCAAGAAGAATTGAGCTCCTTGGCACATAGGCAAGTCGAAAACCTCCTCCAGAATCCACATAGAGCGACCTGGGAATAGATGGAAAAGCCATTCCCTTTCTTGTAAATTTGTGTACACATCGTTTCTGTCTGTTGGGTCTGTTAGCGACCACCGCGGGGCTTCTGGAATTCACTGGAACAGCCAGCCATTGGGCGTGCTACATCCCATCATCCATCGATCCCTTCGTTCTGGCGCTCCGTTTCCCCTGAGGAATGAAAGATCTTCGAAGCGAACTCGGTGAAGCAAAGAAAGGCGCCGCGGGATGGCTGAGCAGGCCATTTCCATATGTAAAGGATGTCAAGCAAGCCATATTGGAACAGCCATTTGTTTCTGGTTGTTTGGGGTTCCACGTTGGTGTTGTTTTTTCTGTCCTGGAAGATTTTGAGTCAACAAGCTGGAATTAGGGTCGCATGGATGGTTTTTGTTGTTCCTGGGCCGGTGGCCCTTAGGACCGGCGGGTCCACTCTGGTCTAGTGCGTTCCTACACCCGCAGAGCTGGGGTGGGCACATGCACAGAGGGTAGGCTAAAGGTGGTGGAATCCAGGGAACTTTAGTTTTGAATGATCAACACTCCCCAGACGTCTTTGACATTTTGAACGTCTCTCCTTTGTCCCTTGTTGCTTCCCCTTGTCTTTCGATGTGGTCAAATCCCAGGCGGAGACCGTGTGCGATTGTATGCCTCCAGGTGTGGGGGATGGCAAGGTGGAGTTGCGGCACCACATGCTGAGCATCAAATCCCTCCAGGAGGACGGGAGAGGAGATGGGTGGAGCTGGTTGGGGCCCACCCTTCTTCGCACATGCTGTTTGAGGATGCTTTGAGCGAGCTTTGCGCTTTTTGTTGGTGCACACCGGTTGGGAGGATGAGCGGGCATGTGAGGAAGATAGTTGGAGTTTAATAGTTGATTTTTTTTAATAAATGGGTATGTATAGATCGATCTGATCACCATTGGCTATAGGACATAGACATGAAGGCGTGCCCTATGTGCACACTCTTGTGTTTTATTGTAACTGATCTTCATGGTTGATTGAACCTTACTGGGGCTTTCTAAACAGAGTCGGGGTATAGGTATAGGTAGACACTCAGGTGTGGTTCGAGGTAGGAGTTGAAGAAATGTCATTTGGATATATACAGTGCTGCAGCTGCTTTCCTGCCAGCATACGTTCCCCAATCTTCCCCCAAAGTGTTTGACATCACAAGTCGCACCTTTTGCCAGGTGAAGTGGAACACTCGAACAGGTTCGGCAGAATGATGTTCCACCCCCAAGTGCTGTTGCTTTAGAAGGGGCACTTCTGCAACATCCTTTGACTCATGCCTTGGAGTTTGTGTTGCAACGGTTCTGAATCGTTGGAACAAGCGAAGGAACTCCACGAAAGAGGGTGCAAATGGCAGCCTTTTCTTTACCTGAAAGGGGCCATCAGTGATACAAACTGAGAACTTTTTGCCAGACATCGTCTCTCCCAGTGGTGGTGTTCGGCTGTGTTGACCTTGGCACCCATGGAGCTTTTGCAGTGCCCTGGTGCCCTTCAAAAGCATCAGATATATAAATGGGGTATACATAATACATAAGATATATAAGATATATGATATATCCATATGTATACAGCAATTAAGCATCTGCACTGGTTGGATCGGGTTGGCTATGTGAGATTTGCGGTGGAGCTCTTGAACCTTTGATGACCACACAGGTCATGGTGACACCTTCCGCTCCACCTGCGGGGCGGTAGCGCGTCGCGCGGCCTTTGGAGGAGCTCAGCACCTTGAGCAGACGCCATCAGCAAACCATGAGGATGCAGGTGGTGCAGGAGAGGAAGCAGCTGGAAAGCGACTGGGATGCGCAAGCAGATACTGGCGGGTGTGACGGGTATGAGACCATCTGACACCACATTCGTGTCGCTTTCGGTGTTGTAGTGGGGAATGGTTTTGGATGGCTTCAGAACTGCAAGGAAGATGTTGGTGTTCGTGATTGGGCACAGTATACAGGAGAAGGAAATGAAAGAATGACGAAGAATGTTGCTTTTTGACTTTCGACTTGATCTTGCTCTTGCCTTTGCATGCACCTTGCACTTCCCATCGAATCCTTTGTGCCCCACAAAGACGCCAGCCTCTTGGTATGTCCCACGTCCGACAACGCCATATGCTCCGTGTACATCAAACATACTGTATATCCAACAACCATGGTGTCATGAGCAAATCTGGACTGATGTGTCATTAGCCACTAGCCATTAGCACTGGGAAGTCGGAATACCTTTTTGTTTGGGGTTCCTCGACGTTTCATGGCGGAACGAGCACCGCGCTGCTTCCGCCCCCAGGTGACGAGCGCCAGGCGACCTTCGTCGAACGCTTGGAGCTCTTGAAGGCGGAACGCGCCGAGTGACGCTTCCCGGGCGCCGGTGACGGTGGAGAGGCGGAGGCGGCGCGTGGTGTTTCAGCTCGTGAGTTTGACACATCACTGAACCTCAAAGACGTTTGGGTTGACACATCCCACTGATTCATGTTTCCAAAGCATTGGCATCAGCCAGGAGTGATGGGAATTTTGGGCGAAAAGGGCAGGATTGTCACTAGTGCCTCACTAGTGCAATATAGTGTTCTGAAAACTCACTCGTCCCAGGAGTCTTAGATGGGTTGGTTCTACTCAGGTGGGTCAGTCGTGCTTATTTTCCCAACGGATGTTGGCACAGCTTGCGTGGCCTCAGTTGCTGGGGGCTGGGACGGGCTGGGCATGTTGGTTGGGTAAGACATTCATGGAGGCTGGTGGTGGTCGTGTCACGTGCGACCTGCAGCACGGCGCTCGGACCGTCCAACTCTTGGGCCCTTCCCCCAGCTCCTCCCCCAGCTGCTGCATGTCAGGCTGACATCCAGAATGTCATGGACAGCTTAGGCTTGACCGAGGGTCCGGCTCCCGGTCCGGCTTGGAGCGGTCGAACGGAGGTGAGTACGGAAACCAAACAGCCAGAAACAAATGGATGTTTCCCCAAACAGCCATTTCCTATGTAAAGGATTTCAAGCAAGCCATATTGGAACAACCATTTGTTTCATTTTGTTTCTGGTTGTTTGGGTTTCCAGGGAGAATGGTGGTTGGGGCCAAAGATCATCCTCTGGATGGTCATACATACTCACATCATCACCTTCAGAAGGCTGTGGGATTGGGTGAGGAAGTTGGATCGTGCTTCGTGGGCGGAAATGAAAGACAGGGGAGAGTCTAGGGATTTGAGCCACCTCCGAACAGACAAATCCTCACTTGGTTGATCCATTTTGACAGATATCACAGCATCCAGGACCCCAAACATAGGAGTATGATGGAGTAAAATACATCAATAGAGTGACCAGCTACTACATGGAACTCAAATTATATGTACTGGCGCGGATCGCGATCGCCTGTCACTAATATTTGCACTTGCAAAAGCAGATAACTTACTGACCGGCTAGTAGGTGTAGATGAAAACAATACACCATCAAGAAATACAGGATCGGTTTGTTACTTCTTCTGACTTGAAGGAGTTGCACCACAAAACGTTGGTATAAGCGTTTCTGTTTGATGTTTGTTCTTTCGTGAGGGGCGGCGAACTTGGTTGAGACGGTGAACAGCTTGATGCAAAGCTCTGGGGAACATGCCGCAGGCCTCGGAACTCGGCAGAAGAATGGGGTTGAAGTAGGGTGAGGGTGCGGTTTCTTCCGCACCGTCCTTGTGTTTTTTTGGATGTGTTTAAGATATTTCAAGAGCGGTGGGCGAAAATTGGGGAGTGGCATCAGGTGGTCCATCCGATGGCATTTCAGGGAAGGACAACATGACGACATCGGAGCAAGGAGGACTACGATTTCCCAAACAGAAGTGGACGACATTTGGAGGTTCCCTTCTTGTGGAGACTTTCAGAAATGTCCTCGAGATTCCACATTCCTCAAGAGCTTCAACAGCACGACTGGGTTGGACTCTGCAGGGGGGGGGCCCAACTAAGCACCCGGGGCACGCCCTAACTGTAGTACAGGAAGATGTATATACCCTTCAGCCAACAAACATGGAAGTGGACAACTCCCTGCTTCCAGGGTCCCTTTTTTATCACGTCCATGATGGTTTGAGGGAGGGTACACACTAAGTGAACCTCCATTTGGTAAGATGGGACCTCCATCTCAGCCATCAATATCCGATGTCGGAGTCGACCGCTCGGACCGCCGCGAAGCGACCACAGCGACCGAACCGCCCCGGCTCCGGCGGGGACCGGGACCGACTGTCGACCGGGAGATCCCGGGGAGGGCGAGCTCCGCGACGAACGCGGGAACCGAGCGATGTGTTTTGTGGACGAGCTAGATGGAGAAAAAGATCATACAACATCCCACCGAGGTCACGAGTACATCACCAGGAAATCCTCATGGCCTCAAGTGGCAGAAGGGCAACCCTCCTCCACAAAAACACAAAAGGACGTTTCCTTTCACAGCTTTAAAACAAGGACCAATGACCTGGATCTCCACCATCGTCGCCATTTTTCGGCCATTGGCGGGGAATTCGGAAGGGTGTGTGTTGGATCTACCCCCAAAAAAGAAAAACGCGGAACACGCGGTAGAAACGGCCGATGGAGGCTTGCAGGAGCTACGCCAGCGCAGCGACGCCCACATGGCACATCTCGAGACCCTCCAGTCACGGGCCGCCGCTCGGCGAAGGTCCGGCCGGGTGGCCCGTGAGGCGGGTGCTTTCACCCGAAAAAAGGCATCTGGAGCAACATGAAAGACTGATGAGTTTGAGTGAAGGTTAGGACATATCCAGATGTTTGAGCCACTATAGAATGCCATAGAGCTTTAAAATGGATTATGACTCATATTTTGGGGTCTTGGATGGTGTTTTTCCGGTGCCGCTCGTCCGGGCGGTTTCGTCCGGTCGTTCGGTTCAGAGTCCCAATCATGGAGGTTCCCGGATGCATATTTATAGTGGCATATTTATAAACAGTTGGGTGGTTTCTTCAATGATTGGTAAATATTCCATACATAGTTCCATACATGGAGTTACAATCCCACTCACAAACGAATGGACGTGGATAGCACCCACTGTTCGTAGAGCAGAATGGCCTTCCTATGTTCCACTTTCATGTTAGTGGGACAGAGCGTACCCTCCTGAAAATTAACATGGACGCATCCTCAAAAGGAAGTGGGTTGCATCCGGAATTTCCCTTCTCGACAACTCTGGATACGATTGGCTGCCTGATGTTGGCTCAATGTCACATGATGCCCCAACCGATGGTTCATCCTAACCGGATCACAACGAAGTCCAATAGGATCCCATCAAACACAAGCATGGAGTTTACTGTAATTATATACTGAGGTGAACTATAATGACGATCGTGTTGATGTGTGTTGATGGATGACTTCTGACGTTGTGGTTTGATGGGAATCTACAATTGTCAAACTGAAAACACACATACAAAGAATCAGACATAACATGACATGTGTGTGACGGATGTAGTTCGCATCCTTCTCACCGTAGTTCTCGTGCAATTCCCTTTCCTAGCGCCTTGAGTGAGGCAGCAAGAGAGCTAAGGTCAGAGAGCGAGAGTGAGAGAGAATGAACCACATTCTTCATGCGCTGCATGAGAAAATGATCCGACATATGGGGCCACTATTTGCTGAGGGTCGCAGTGGAACAAAAGCCGCCCGGTGAAGCCCGTCTTCGAAATGGAGTCCATCAGCAGTCGCCAAGGATGGTGCAGTGAAGGAGGCTGAGCTTCTGAAGCAGAAAGACCAAGAGATCGAAGAGATTTTCCTTGAGAAGATCGAAGACTTGTGGCCTGGGCTGAAGAGAAGACGTGTGGCAGCTGAGATCGGATTGCCGCAAGGGCGAAGAGCATTCAAGAACCCCAGGTGCTAGCAGCTTAAGAAAAAGCATGGAAAGAAAAGCAATACCGCAGCGACTCACAAAAGTGTTGTGCAAATGCAAGCAATGAGCTACCTCAATTTAGAGCTTAAACTGGGAGCTAAATGGGGCTGGCCAACATTGTTATTTGCCTTTTCCCATCCCGTGGTCACCAATGTCACGGGTTTGGCATATTGGAAGACTGGCATCCAGGCTACGCCATCTTAGTATTCATCTACTGTATATAGTTTATCTTTATTGGAGAACGGAGAACAGGCAAAAGATGTGGTCCGGATCTCAAAACTCAGGCGTTCCAAATCCAAATAGAACGAAGATGAAGGGGAAGCTGTAGGCTGTAGTGAGACTTCTTTCTTGGACCTCCCAAAGCTACGTATCACCCTTTTAAGGGGCTTCCTTTGATAACAAGATATGTGCGGAAGAAAAACAGATGGAGCTCGGTACATCGAAGAACAGATGGAGCTCAGTGCATCGAATTCAACGGCTCAGTGCCATCCCATCAGAAGGTTCTCAGGAATCCAGCTGTTTGATGCACGGATGACTAGATGACTTCATGCAAGCACCTTCTCCTGTCGATGTGTTGATCATATAATTTACATTAGATTACGAATTGACATAAATACCTATAATTCGGTATATGTCAATCAACCTCCAGAAGAATGTGACATCAGTGTGCCTTGGCAATGAATTTGGATGAATTTTGTACATTTGATTCTAGTTACTGCTGCAACCATCGTACTTTGATGTCCCTTCCGGCTTCTGTGGTCTCCAAGGCGGAATTCCATGGGGCTCAATGTGACGCTTGGCAAACATATGCAATCGTGCAAAAGAAGTGTATATATATATATACTATATACACCTACAGTAACACAGGCTAGGTTTGATTGATGTCCATATCGAATGTGAGAAATCCATGTCTCCATATCCCTGAAGTCAGTTCCTGGAAAGGTCATGGAATTGTTGAGTTTACCTTTCAGGTCTGAAAGGTCTACCATCGACGCTGAAGGTCTGAAGGTCCTGAAGTTGAGTCAAATCCTTTGTTCCGAACGCAAGAGCTACTAGTAGATCTACCGGGCACCTGGCAAGTGGTCCTTGGCGAAGGTCGTGTCAAGCGAAGGTCGTGTCTCAGCTGACGGCATGTAGCGTTTTTTTTGCGGCGAGTTCCATGAGAGCCCGAGAGCGTCTTCCAGTCCCACGATCTTGGCGGGATGAGCTCGTTTTGACCCTCGAACTTGAGTTCCATGAAGCAAAGACCTGGGAACTGTTCAGCACTGGGAAGAGCCAGCTACTGAACTCCTTCCATTTGACCAAGGAAGCGCGACCAAGAGGAGTTTCGCAAGGAGGTGGATGCCAGGACCAGGGGGCTCCTCTGCCGCAAGCAGTTTCGCATCCCTTGCTGACTGAAATTGGCCGATTTCAGAGTGATGAACAGACGGTGGGGATGATCAAGTTGTCAGGTTCTGAAGTTGGTTCTGGAGGTTTTGGATCCACTGGAGGGCCAACGGCATTTTTGTCACCATGTGAGTGTGGAGGTAGGAAGACACCTTACTTGTAGGTGCCAGCATCCCACCTCATTTGGGCGGGTTTTGTGCACATCTTTTGCGGAATTGGTTGTATTGCGGGCACAAAGCAAAATCAGAATCAATGGTAACTTGCGTTGGTTTCGCAGTTGGACTTCAGTATAGAAGCTGCACATTGCCCAGGGCAACCCCTGTCACTGTAGTAGTAGAAATCCAAGATTTCCTCATCAATGGCCCCTCAATTCCAAAAAACCACCAGACAGACCAGTTTAAGGCCAAATGTATGAAGTCCTGAAAGTCCTTGTGCATGAACCGTTCTGAGAATCGGCCGACTTATACCAACACGGACGTTCCGAGGGATGCCGAGTGCTTGGCAAAGCTGGTGCTCCAAGAAGAGGACCCGGACTCCGGGCGCAGGGGTTCCACGAAAGAAGGCAGGTCCGGTCACGAGCAGGCTTAAGGCTTAACGGAATTCAGGAGATTTATCCGAACTCATGTTGCTTGGGCCCACAACAGTGATACCAACACTGCAGATACCCTTGTAAGTTGAGTCCTCCACCTAGCGGATTGCGAACGGATGGAACTGGAAAGACCCCAGGTTGAACGGTTGAACTGGCTGTGGATCAAGACTGAGTTCCCTACCGTAAGGCCCTAGGCCCTAGGCCACCTGCTGGAAGTTCTCCATTCTTGGTGCCATGATCCACGATCTTGAGATTTAGCGACTGACCTGTCAGGCAGGGATGATAGGGGCTCTTGGAGCAAAATACACCAGGTGTGGTGGCGAAAAGGGCGACCAATCACTGAGTGACAATTTCTTAAGGGTCCTTCTAGTTATACAAAGCTTTGATTTTTGGCAGTTTGGGCGAAAGCCGAAGCGTCCCCCGGTGTGCATGTGCAACTGCCAACGGGCATTGCAACTTCAACACCTGTTGAGCTGTTGTCCTCTAAACATTGAACTTAAAGACTTGCTGCAGGAGCTGAAGATGGTGAGAATGTGAGAATCACAAGCCACCAGTACCACTTCCACGTCTAGCTTTGTGTACATGATTACCCCTGTCATGTTGTTTGTTGGGCCGTCTTCGTAAGCGCCAATCCTACGCATCGCCCCTCATAGTCATAGTCGGCTTCCGCACCCCTTTCCAGACCCAAGAGACTGGTTGGGACTCGTTCTCACTCGTTGTTCCACCACTTGGGACCCACGTGTCGTTTCGATCACTCGAGCCGCTCGGAGCGAAGTCATAGCGAAGTCAGACCGAAACCAGGAGACCTTACAGCTCCGGGATTCCCTGGCTCAGCAAGGTCTCAGCATCGAAGCTCCGGTGAAAGGTGATCGAGGGCCGCTGTGGCCGAAGGTGCCAACCAGTGGCCGCCTGTGGTCAAACACCAGTAACTTGACAGATGTGAGTATTGGTAATTAGTATTTATGACAGGTTGATTCTCGTTGTGTGAACCTTCGCACTTTCTTTTCAAGATGCCCTGCTCTCAACCAACCATCATCCCATCATCAGTCCCTTCCAGGACATTTCCGCGGAACAGTTTATGCAAGACGATCTGGGACATTCTGACTGGGGCAGAACAATGACTCAATACTGCAGTGACTCGAAACTGGCTGTGGTAATCTCTCTGCATGTTCCCCGTTCAACCGAGGGAACTAGAGGGACCACATAGGTTTCTCCACTTACCAAACAAGAACGTGTTTGGAGCCCCCCGTTGCCGTGATACACGGTGCTTCGAGTGTGTTTGGCCAAGAGCAAACACACACAGTCACTCTCTTCATTCGGGCTGATATTTCAGTCTGACTTCTTGTCACTGGTGGTTGGAAGGTCACTTGGAGGTTCGCTGCATAACTGAGCAGCGTGAGCATCAAGCAGCGTGAGCATTCAGCTGCTCACACTCCGTCGTTCTTGAGGAAAGCTGCTCGCAGACCTTGCGAGCACTGGAGCAAAAGATCTCCGGCACTCAGGCGGATGGTGCTTCGGATGGATCTGGTGGGTGCCATGTGACAGTTTGGATCTGGTGCTTGTGTTTTTGTTGGTCGAAAGTCAAGCGTGTACTCGCACATGCCAGAGCCAAAGACCTGTTGCCAAAGTTGGTTCTTGTATTGTATTGCATTATTGTTTTGTGGTTGTGTTTGTTTGTGTGGGTCAGATGTCGAAAGTCAAGCTTCCAGCCGATCGCCCATGAGGGGTGTAGCCGCCGGGGTGCCGGCTGACCTCTTTTTACTAGACGGTCCATGTTGGTGACTTGACCCAAGGTCTTGGAGTGCCATGGCCAGGCCTGTAATGCTTTCCAATTTGGATCACATGTGGCAACCCACCTGGAAGGAAGGCTACGACTGAGGGTTGCTTTTGCTTTGTGTGGGACTGGAGGGCACTGATGGACAAGTCTTCCGCTGTTGGAGAAATCCTGTAGCCCTGAAGGCATTGTAAATCGATTGGTTTTCCCTACGGTGCAGGAGTTCTTCCAACAGCAACCTCAGAAGAATGGGAACTCCTCTCCATGTGATGTGGCAACACTCATCAAACCATTCCTGCGAAACTGTCTCGTCCGAGGACCTAGTTTTGGATGTGTTTTTCCTCATCGCAAGGCTTTGATGTGAATGTTTTGTTAAACACTTGTGGTGGCTATTAGTTATTAGTGCTTTGGTCGTCTACACAATGAACAGTAAGACAAGGAATAAAACACTTATGACACATAGTATATTTCATATACAACAAAATATTTCCTATGACTAATCTTTCCTCTTCATTGGCAGTCAATGTGTCAGCACCTCTCAATGGTGGTAACTGCAGAGCTACGTGCATGTGTTCCCACAATACATCTGACCAAAACCCATCAAAACCCCAAACAGGTTTTCATTTTTCGTTCATCCACACGTGGATATCCAAAGTGCACAGCACTATAGATATATATATATATATACATAGATGGACAAAAATATTCCAGCCCTTCAAAAATAACCTTTAAGACCCCTTTCACCGCCCCTCACCACCCCAGTGAAACACCTTGGGCACCTGTCGGCACAGCACCGTTTGTTCCCACGGCTCCGGCCATTTGCGTCCACAGGAGCAGGTGTCCAGCCTTTGTGGCACGGTCGACCTCACGCAGGACTGACGGTCGTGCCGTGAAAAAAGGCGGCGCGTCTCAGATGATCGGCATCGTTGGGGGAGAATGACGCAGCTTAAAGATTGGATCCCCAGATGGGTCCGGTCCTGGGGTTCCAAGGGTCGTTGGGTCGGAAAGGATAGGCTTTGTGTGCGTCGCCATGAGATGGAGGCATCCCATGTGATTCAGCCACCAGCGTAAACATCACCTAACATCACCCAACCCTGAGAAGCTTCCAACATCAATGGGCCGAAGCAAACCCAGTTTTTGTGGACTTTGCCTGTGAACTGAGCACAAAGAAAGTTGGATGTTTCTCCGCACGCACCGGGGCGAGGCACAGAAGAAATTCCTGCTTCGCCAGGAGTACTGGAAGGGGCTCACCCGGGGCATTCAAGAGACACATCGAAAGGTCGCGTTGACCGCCGCTCGGTTTGACAAACAGCCGAAGGATTTTTTTCGTGGCGATGGAGGCCGATTTCGGAGCTAAGACTGTCTTTCAAGATAGTTAACAGTTATGAGCCCAATTTCAAGCTTTGTCCAACCATCCTTCAGAACAAGACTCTTTGTAACAAGACGATCAGATCCTCCCGGTTGGTTTGTCTCATGTTCTTCCTGGGTCCATCCCACTGGGAAGATGGGAGCCACCCACCATTCGCTCGTCCCGGCCCACCAAGAAACCACAACACACCAAGGAGGGCAAGAAGGGACTTCAAAAAAGATGAAGTAAGACTAAGACGAACCAAGAACAGGAATTGTAACGCGAAAGCAGCTTTCAACACCTTTTCTTCGAGTTGTGCAGTTGTTTCGCTTGGATTCCAGCGCGTTTGGGCATGGCCATGGGTGAAGCATATACCTTGCAGCATACTTTGGAAATTCCACTCTGCACGGCGAACGCTTTCAGCAACAAAAAGCACGAATCAGCACGGCGCACGCCACGCGGCGCCATGTCTACATCCTGTTTAAGTCAGTACGAATGATTAGTGACTTCACCGGGGCGAGAGCAGCCCTGGTGAAGAGGGGACTCCAATCCTCCGGGCTCCAGATCTTCCCACGGCCACGCGGCGCCAAGGAGCGTTTGCCCTTGAAATCCCCGCGTCCGGCCGATGGAAGTCAACCCCCAAGGCCGATGAAAGCGTCTGCACCCACAGGGGAGGAGGAGGCAAAATCAAGAGAGGTAGAGGGACCTGAAAAGGGCTTTGTACTGGTACATGTGGAATCTTACGGATCACATGGAAGGGCATGATTGGGCTGTGAAAAACCTCTCTTGACTGTTGTTGTTGGTGATGAGTTGCAAGACCAAACGCATCACAAGCGGTTGTCGTATGCATTCCAGTCATTGTAATCCTTGATTTTTTTTGCAGGGTGAGTTGGGGGAACTAATATCTTTGGAACATTTCCACTGACTCACCTGAAGATTCGGAGATCAGGCGAAGATGTTCCTGGATAAATGAAAGGGCCACCTTCATGGTCCATCTCATCACATTGAGATTTAGTGGTCCTCATTGAACCCCAATTGAAGGAGACCCATTGAGTAGAACAAGAACAAAAGGTCGGATGGTGCGGGATATCAAGGGTGGAAAGATTGGAAAGCCCCTTGTAGAACTTTGACCGTGGGTGCCAATAGTTCCGATTCGTGATCGGTTTCAGCCCACTCATCACTCCCATGTTCTGTTCCTGTTTCTGCCAGGGGTTGGTCGAAAACAGGCCGGGGATTGCATGGAAAACTGTGAAGATCCACTTCAACTTCCCGGGTCTTCTTTGAGGTCAGCTCATGTTGCACAGATCGGAGATACATCAGCTTGCCCCGACACACGTCGGGTGTTGCCTCACAAGACCTGAGCTCAGCTCACCGGGCAGACCTCAGACATCCTCAGACCCAGAGACGGAGGAAAGAGCTCGGTGACGGAGGAAAGCTCCTTGAGGAAATGGCTCCAGTGATGGACGAGTTATAGACATGGACTGATTAGATGCCCCTAGCCTGAAAAAAACCGACACGAAACGTTCATTCATTTTCGTTTAGGGAGTCTGATGTTCCAGGGAATTTTCATTGTGTAAGGGCTATTGCAACCTAGGCGCGTTGCAGCAAATGTCCGGAATGACACTGGGTGTTCACCGCGCGTCCGGCTCGCCAGGGGTTCATTGCCTGCTTTGACCAAGACGGTCGGAGCAACTCCATAAATCAACCATCCAAAACCAATAAAAAGCGACACACAGAATGGTTGCTTCAGGGTGCTTCGGAGTTTCAAGATTGACGGAACAATGTTCCTTAATTGTTGGTGTTTTTTCCGCAGACATATATATATATATAATCGTCTTTATTTGGGTGTAAAGTTGATACAATACATTGAACATAAAGATAATGGAGGAATATTCAGTTCCTTCATGGTTGAGGAAAAATGCAGGGGTTCAATTACGGGGGTCTCCTTTGGCATTCAGATGTCCTGTTTGGGAGCAAGCGAAACGCAGTTATACACGGCAAAGGTCGGATGAGAAAAGTATGTTGGACCGGTCCCTTATACATCTCAATTCCACCAAGTAGCCAGACAGTCCCGAAGAATATCTTATTTTCAGATGCTGCTTGTTGCAAGTATAGAGTCATTGGCGGAGGATATTCTTGGCAGCGCGAATTCTACAAAAGGAGGTGTTGCTCTTGTGCGTGTTCAATGGGATGTGCAGGACCAAAAATGCCTGCTTGGTCCATTGGAAGTCTACTTCCTTCGAAAGCACAGTAGGTTTATAGGAAGAACCAACAATGACCCTTTGTGTTCTTTGCGTGCTGGGGGTCCCTGGATTGACTTTAGTTAAGAGGAGGTCTTTGCTTAGATTTCTCTTAATGGGTTAATATATTTGGTTTCTTAAATCAACAGGTTGGACACTCGGAGCCTTACTGGCCATGGCGCATTCTGTTCTTGAGGATTTCAATACATAATGCAGGTTATACATTTCTTGACGTTTTGCATCATTTACATTTTTACTATGGACCAAAATAACATCGATGCAGATATATACTACAATATAATACAAAAAATATAATGGATCATTGAAATCTTTTTTTACATCAAAAAGGATCGGCGGATGCGTTTTAATTATTAATATTGATTTGATTTTTGAAATAATATATTGAAGAATTAAAATTATCAATATTACTAATACATTTAACAATATAGATATCGTTAAAGTATTGTGCCAGCACCACAAGAGTGATTCTTTAAAGTCTGGTTTGTGGGGTGGCCTGCAGGTCTCACTCGATCTAGAAAAGGCTTTTGATGCTATTGATAGACACTTAGTTCTTCGCGCTATCCAAAGATTCGAGATGAATCTTGACCTTTAACTCCTTGTTCAGTCATGGCAGCACAAACATAAGTACTGCATCCCACACAAGGATTTAATTGGACACGTCATCGCCAGCCGGGGTATTAAGCAGGGGTCTAAAGATGCCCCTTTGCTCTGGACCTTGAGTATGTACCTGATCTTCGACCACTTGATGGCCAGTTTCGATTTGCATTGGATCACTTCCTACATCGTCATTTATGTAGACGACATCCACCTTAGATGGATCATCGAAAGTACTGCCTCGGGTCTGTCGGCTCTGTATGAACTAGCAGTGGTATTGGGTACATTCAAGGCCTTCCATTTCCGGATTAATCTGACCAAAAGTGTTGCCATTATGCGCCTTGTGGGAAAGTGCTCTCAGGCGTTTTTGAAACGATGGACGTCGAGAATAAAAGAAGGACCTCGATTGCACCTGCCAAATCCATCGTTTAGTTTTCCTCTTGTCAGCAAGACAGACTATCTAGGTGTCACACTGAGCTATCGAGCATTCGATTATGACACAGTCGTTCGCAGAATCAAAACTGCAAATAATTGCTTCCGCATCTTGAGGAAATGGCTCCTGGATTAGCATTATCCATTGACAATTCGTCTTCGGTTGTACAGCTAATGTGTTTTATCCACAATCTCATATGGCATCCATGAGATGGGGATTTCTGCACGTAACTTTTAGATGATCATTGGCTTAATCACCAAACATCATAGGACCATGTTTAGATCCCCTGTGCACCTGACTCGTGAAACCAATATTGACTTCTATGCTCGTATGCACATTGAACCTCCTTGGTGTTATTTTGTTCGACAGCAAACTCGTCTGAACGACTCTCTGAGTCGACGCCGTGACACCCTGATCCTTGAAGCCATGCAGACTGGTCAGCAAGATATATGTGCTTTGACCCCAGCATACCCTGTCAACCAATTGCAACATACACCCTCGGCTTCAGCCTCGCTTTCTCAGGCACCTGAACTCAAATGTCCAGAGTGTGATCGAGCTTTTCATTAGGCAGGACCCTGGAAACGGCATTTGCGTACAGCACATTAGATTCCCTGCCATATTGAAGATTTGTTTGATCCTCTGCGTGATTCGTATGAAGGTAAGGCTACATGTAGACACTGTCATAAGCAATTAGCAGATATATATATAGCCTTAGATATTATATTAATGCTAGAGTTTGTCTCCAATTTGATCCGCACAAGGAAATTATCGTGCCGATTGCTGACCGCCAGTCCTTGCGCATGCACTTGCGCTACAAATCCATTCCAGGTATTCTACTGGACAAAGCCCTGGTCTGTGAAATTGCACACCACTGTGTCTTTTGTCACCTTGCCGTGCCTGCCCGATCCATACGCAAACACTATGGTGAAAGACATCAAGGTCTTTTGGTCTATGAAGCATTGCATCGCGACCAGGTGTATGGTCTTGCAAATCTAGGTAGTGGCAAGGGCACATGTGTCTTGTGTGCTCAACAATGCAATGATGTACGAACACATCAATGTGGAGTCTTGCTTCAGATTAGCATCCTGCTTGGCCAGACGTATGATGTTTCGCATTTTCCTGTCATGCCCACTATGATGCGTCCGCTACAGACCAACCGACCGTCCTCAGGTTCTGGAACTGCGGCCAAGAAGACAGCTCCCACTGATGCCACTCTCCTGCCGCCTCAATTGGACACTTAGTCGACTCCAATGGAAGTGGATGCAGACACCGATGGGATTGGTCATGTTGATCGATCAACCCCCTTGTTCAAATGTCTTGCATGTCACACCACCTTCCTGACCGAGAAAGGTTTGATCACTCATCATCAAAAGCACCCGAAGCATGCTTAGATGGATCGCCCGCTGGATCAATCCACCTCTGTCCCTTAGGGTTCAGAACCACGCCCTGCCAAGGTCACTGTGAAACTGATGCTGGCCTCGCATCCAGATGGACCCTGCCCGGAGCCGGCAAGGATGTATCGATGCCCATTGTGTCAAGACTATGTAGGCCGTAAAGCCCTCATCAGCCACTTGCGGAAGTATCATGATGTCTAGAAGCCTGATGGTTTCCCCTTCGATCCTGTCCATGACATGCATAGGGGTCATTTAGCCTGCAAGCATTGTCATACTCAATTCACAATGGAGGTGGCCTTGCGTACTCACTTCCAACGAGCCTCTTGCCCGGTGTTGCTTTGCAATTGGACCAGTCATCAGCATTTTGGTGTCCCAATTATGCCCCCAGAGAATATGGATATTGAAGAGTCCAATCATGCTCCGGATCAGGTTCGATTGCCTTGGCATTTAGGCCTCCGGCGACCAGAGGAACTGCACCCCTGGACTCCGGACATTGCTTGCTCGTTGGTTTGTCAGCCACTGGATCCATTCAGTCGTGCCTTGTCCTTTGCACCGGAAGCCAAGTTGAAATGGTATCACCAGATGATTTGCATGGTCTCCCATCATTTTGATGTACCACACTCGAGCCTGCCACAGGACCCGTTCTTTCACTTTGTGGCCTTTCTCCATGAACTGCATCCGCTCACATGGGCCTGGCACTCAAGCGATTGTACACCGGTGACAGTTCCGCCTACCACTTTGTCTGAAAAACTTCAAGATCAGTTGACTGACATCAATCAAGCTCTCCATTTGATTGAACATACATTGGCCCAAGATTGGCAACTGTGGGGCGTCCTCAATCGATACGATGGCCGACGAGATGTTTGCAGACGATCAGAGCTTTACGGATCTCCTCGAAGCATGCGCACAGAACGTTGGCAAACGACCACGGGTTGCTACGGATGGAACACAGAGACCTGGCAAGGGTCATGCAGCCAGATCCTTTCCATCCTCGGCCTCCACTTTGTCTGGAGGCAACGACGACCTTCTTCGTATGATTGCCCGCCTGACTCTGAGGCAGGAGGACGCTATCTCACAACTCCAGCTGGACAAGAGCTTTATGTTCTTCATCCAATGTGGCAGAGGGAGCATCATGCCGACTTTGTTGACCCATGCCAAAGAATGGAACCAGCTCAAGGAGAAGGGAGAGGCCAAAATGCCGCTGAGGATGCACATGTTCCTGCAATGCTTTCAGCTGCTTGCACAGAGAGCTCAACTTTTGAAATTCGATGCAAGCGACGACGCCTTAGTTCAGAACCTGAGGTCCAAAGGCATCTTGACCGAGGACAGCAAATGGGCCTATCTCACTTGGGACAGTCAAGCCATGATGCTCAAACCCAATCGGATGCCACCACTGACCTCGGAGGAAATTCGAGCCCTATTGGAACGCATAGCACATCTCGGCCAGCAACCTGGAGTGATTCACAAGTTCTCGGCCTTGCGGCCAGTCAAGCAGGACACCCTGCCTCAAGATGCTACGACAGCAATCCCATGGCGCTTGGACCTCAGCCTGAGGTCTCCCGAGGCATCCGAACTCTTCCAGCTTCTTCAGAAGCTTGCTGGAAATGGAATCACACAGTTGATCCTCCTTCGAGTCAGGGGAGCAAACCTCCAACGCTCACCTCTCGCCAATGCCATCTCCCAACGGTTGAGGAGATCGTGACCGGCATCCTTGAGACGAAACTGGGTGGCTCCGGCAGCACTTGCTACATCAACAGTGTCCTGCTAGCCCAAACCTGGAGTAGCCTCATGAGCTTGACCTTCAATACAGCAATTTGGGGAGCATGGGAGGAACAATTTTTGAGCATGTTCGTTGAGCATGCAGGGGTAGTTGTGGACCCATGTGCAGACCAGTTCCTAGGCCGCATGCTTGTGGACCGGTTTCGGGACCATCCCAGTCGTGATCAGCATGATGCTGGTGAATTTGCAGGATGGTTTCGACAACGGCTGCTGGAAAAAACGCTCCCACAATATATGCAGCAGGGTTGGAGCTCTCGGTTGCTTAGTTCCACAGAAGATCAAGCAGATGTGTTCGCTCCTGTTCCCATGGCATGTCCAGTTGAAGGCTTCATTACTCTTCAGCAGATGATCAACAACTGGCATCATCAAGAGCCTTTTGTCCATGCCTTCACATGTGACTCACCTTGGATCTGCATTCAGGTGTCTCGGTTTCACTTCCTTGGACAGAAAAGCCGCTGTTCGGTTCTGTGGGATAGATGCCTGCCCGTGCAGATTCCGATTTTCCGTGATCGCCGAGGCATCCATGTGGAGTGGCATGATTTTGTTGTGACAGCGGGGGTCATCCACCTGGGTGCAACCCCCGCTGAAGGCCATTATCGTAGCATTCTTTGGCACAGTGGCACCGTCAAGTCTTGTGATGACTTCCGTTCTGCCCTTCCTTTGGGTGTCGACCCTGAAATAGCTTCCACTATCTACCTCATTTGGATCATCCCAAAGTCATGCACAAGCCAACAGTGGAAAAATCCTTTGCCTATGAAGCCAAAGAGTTTTGATGAACTCCTCAATGATCGCTTTGCCTAAGCACGCCTTTTCGAGCCCTGGTGCCTTGACACTCACGAAGTGTCCGGTCTGGATTACTCCAGCTGCGGCCCAACACGGGCAACCAGCACAGGTTGCCGGCAGATGAAATGAAATGAAATGAATAGATAATTGATGTAATATGTTTGTTATATTCATGTAGATATATGATTATTTTGAATATATGGAATATTATATATATAGTTAAATTCTAAATAATAATAGTTTAATATCGAATATATTAATATTAATAATATTATTTATTTGATAAATTAAATTTGTGTTTTTTTAGATTAAATCGGAATATAGAATTAATTATTATGAAATATTATGAATATGAAAATAATTAGAAATATGATTGATTATGAATTTATTCGATGTATTTTTTATGATAATAATGGTGTTTATTGAATTCGTTTTTGAAATTCGATTATGGATGATTTTTAATATAATTAATTGAAAATATATATTGGGACAAGAACCATTGTGTATTTCGTTGCATAGGCGTAGGGTTTCGTGAAAGTGATATGTTTGTTTCGGTATTATTGGGATTAGCGATTGGAAAATTATTGTTTTGAGGGATTGGATGTGGTCGTGCTATTTAGGTTTTTATTTTAGGTGTTGAAGCATTATTTTCGTGCTAAATTTTAATTGAAATGATGACTTTGGTGGATGGGAATAAGCTTAGAATGGACCGAAGTTATTGCAAATGGGTGGTGGGGTGTAAATTTTATTGAAATTTTTATGAGGCACAGGATTTTGTGCGGGTTACACGTATGGACGTGGAAAGATTCGTCGTAAGATATGGTAGAGGTGCATGGCGTTGTGATATTGGCATTGGCGTGGGAGCGGAATGGGTGTTTTTATTTGATTTTGGAAGGAAATTTCGTGCGAAATATTCGTTTTGCAGACTTTGATATATGAATTTTTGAGGCAATCTCGTACGAAACAATAGTTTTGGAGACTTAATGTATGATTTTTGGAGGAAGTCTCCAATGAAATGCTTGTTTTGGAGACTAGACGTGTGACTTTTGGAGGAAATCTCGTACGAAACGGTCGTTTTGGAGACTTGACGCATGACTTTTTGGAGGAAGCCTCGTACGAAATGCTCGTTTTCGAGATTTGACGTGTGACTTTTGGAGGAAATCTCGGACGAAATGCTCGTTTTGGAGATTTGACGCGTGACTTTTGGAGGAAGTTTCATACGAAACGCTCGTCTTGGAGATTGTTATGTCGGAAAGTGACATACCTGGCAGGATTTTGTTTGTGTTATGTCTTCTAGCAAAATGTCTAGCAAAGAATCAAAGAGTGTCTAGCAAGAATATCTAGCAGAATGTCATTTTAAAAATGTCCGGCAAAAGTGTCTAGCAGAGTGTTTTGCCCAGCAAAAGTGTCCAGCAAGAGTGTCTAGCAAAGAGTATCAATAGAAAGATTGTTTAGCAAAGAGTGTCAAGCAAGAGTGTCAAAAGAAAGTGTCAAGAAAGATTGTTTAACAAAGAGCGTCAAGAAAGAGTATCAAGCAAAAGTATCGTGTCAAGAGTGTCCAGCAAAAGTGCGAACCAAGAGTGTCCAGCAAGACTGTCAAGCAAGCGTGTTTAGCAAAGAGTGTCTAGCAAAGAATGTGACAAGCAAGAGTGTCGTGTCAAGAGCGTCCAGCAAAGGTATGGATCAAAAGTGTCCAGCAAGAGTGTCAAGCAAGAGTGTCAAGAATAAGTGTCAAGAAAGATTGTTTAGCAAAGAGTGTCCAGCAAGGTCTAGCAAAGAGTGTCCAGCAAAAGTGTCCCGCAAAGAGTGTCAGGCAAGAGCATCAACAAAGAGTGTCAAGAAAGATTGTCTAGCAAAGAATATCAAAAGAAAGTGTCAAATAAGAAAGTCCAGCAAGAATATCTAGTAAAGTGTCCAGAAAAAGTGCGAACCAAGAGTGTCCAGCAAGAGTGTCAAGAGAAAGTGTCAAGAAAGATTGTCTAGTAAAGAGTGTCAAGAAAGAATGTCAAGAGAAAGTGTCAAGAAAGATTGTCTAGTAAAGAGCGTCAAGAAAGAGTGTCAAGCAAGAGTGTCTAGCAAAGAGTATCTAATAAAGAATATGAAGAAAGATTGTTTAGCAAAGAATATCAAGAGAGAGTGTCAAGCAAGAGTGTCCAGCAAGAATATCTAGCAGAATATCAAGCAAGAATGTCCACTAAGAGTGTCAAGCAAGAGTATCAATAGAAAGTGTCAAGAAAAATTGTCTAGCAAAGAATGAAGTGCCAAGAAAGATTGTTAAGCAAGAGTGTGGTGTCAAGAGTGTCCAACGAAAAGGTGAATCAAGAATGTCCAGCAAGAGTGTCAAGCAAGAATATCAAGAATAAATATTAAGAAAGATTGTTTAGCAAAGAATATTAAGAAAGAGTGTCTAGGAAGAGTGTCAAGCAAGAATATCCTGTCAAGATTGTCCAGAAAGAGTGTTTAGCAGAGTGTCAAGTAAAGAGTGTCAAGAAAGCAAAGAATGTTAAGAAAGATTATCACGCAAGAGTATCCAATAAGAATGTCTAGCAAAGCGTGTCCAGCAAGAGTGTCCAGCAAACGTGTCAAGCAAGAGTGTCGAGATAGAGTGTTTAGCAAAGAATGTCAAGAAAGAATATCTAGCAAAGAATATCAAGAATGTCTAGCAAAGAGTGTCTAGCATGAATGTCCAGCAAATGTGTCAAGCAAGAGTATCTAGTAAAGAGTGATCAGCAAACGAGTGTTAAGCAAGAGTGTCTAGCAAAGAGGGTCAAGATAGAATATCTAGCAAAGAATGTCAAGAAAGAGTGTCAAGCAAAAGTACCTAGCAAGAATATCTAACAAAGAATGTCTAGCAAGAATGTCCCGCAAAGAGTGTCAGGCAAGAGTATCAAGAAAGAGTGTCAAGAAAGAGTGTCTAGCAAAGAGTGTTGAGTAAGAGTGTCTAGCAAAGAGAATCAAGATAAAGTGTCTAGCAAAGAATGTCAAGCAAGAGTGCCCAGCAAACGTGTCAAGCAAGAGTGTCCTGTAAAAATATCCAGAAAAGAGTCAAGCAAGAGTGTCCAGCAAGAGTGTCCAGCAAGAGTATCAAGAGAAAGTGTCAAGAAAGAATGTTAAGATAGAGTGTCTAGCAAAGAGTGTCAAGAAAGATTGTCTAGACGACTGGGGAGGTGTTGGCGCTGCTTTAGTTGATGATTCTGCGAGTCATCTCCGAAAACAAGAATGTTTTGAGTGCTACGTTTCTATTCAAAGTGATTGTATTCGGGTTCGTGGGTTCTATCAGGTTTAATAAACAGAAAATAAAGGGTAGGCATATATATTTTTTAAAAGTAGATGTAGATAACATATTTGAATTAATTTTTGTTGTCGTAATTAATTGGCACGTGACCAGAAGTCCTGGTCACCGAATTTAGATTAAGGCAATAAAATGACAATTGTTTTGCTTGTTGAATAATTTCGTTCAGAGGCGGGCCCCAGCTAAATGCAATAAAACACAAGCTAGGCGCTAGTACAGCTCTAGCACCGCGCTAACTTTTAATACGTTTTCCATTGTTGATTGATTTGTTTACCTACATGTCATCAAAAGAGATAGCTTTGAATTCACAGAGAGCTAGATTGATGGTTATTCACCAGTGAAGCGTGAAATTGTGATTTGAAATCTTGCTAGTATTGTGTCTGAAGTTTTCTGGCTTCAGAGGTTTTCCGGGTTTCTTCCCATGGCGTTTGTGGGTCTTGATGCACCTTCTCTTTGTAGAGTTGGACGTGGCGTGCCCTGTGGGGCGAAGATGGGCGCCTATGCATTTCTGTGATAGGCTTTAAAGATTGGAATGACTATATTGGACCTGGAAAATAGAAATAGCCTCCAGGTGGGGAAGGATCCATACTTGATCCTGTAAACTATGATCTCCCAAGTATAATTGGAATATTTTGCCCCTATTTGCTCCTATTATCTCCTAGTGCTACTCTCCCATCCACTGCATGGACCTGGGTTGCAAAATGAGCTTATATATATATAAATAGCTCTATAAGATAGGCTCTAATGATTGGATTGACCATGATGGATCTGGAAAATAGAATTAGCCTCTAGGTGGTGAAGGATCCATAATTAATCCTGTAATTTATGACCTCCTAAACACAATTGGAATAATTTGCCCTTATCTGCTCCTACTATCTCCTAATGCTGCCCTCCCATCCACTGCATGGACCTGGATTGCCAAAAGATATTATATAAATTTATTTACAGGATAGGTTCTAATGTTTGGATTGACCATGATGGACTTGGAAAGTAGGATTCGCGTCTATATGGTGAAGGGTCCATAATTAATGCCGCGTAGTTGTGCCATTTGAGGCTATTTGGCGTTCCAGCCATTACACGCAGAGACTGCACAATCCTTCATAGAACAATCCGTTGGGTCAAAAAATATGCGATAGAATACGAGTAGAGGACATCCGTCGACAGCTGATCATTTGCAACTATGTCGGTGGGGTACCTGATTTTTTTTGTCAATATTGTTTGATTAATTTCATGCTATAAATTGTCCCGACTATGGAATGAGCCCTGGACTAATTTCTGACATATATGTGCTGGGATAGCGGATTAATATCGATATTAATCCAGTCAATCTGAACGGTACCAATACCCCTGGGCACCCCCCATGTCCGATTCTATTGGTATATATAGATCGCTATATGGACTTGCCACAGGTATAGATGCAGCCGGGGAAGATCTTCATTGGCGTGAGTTGGATCATTACTCATGCGCTATTGCGTTGGGCCTGGACCTCAAATAGTTCGGATTTATGATAGACAAGCAGACACAGAAATTTCGTAGTTCTTAATCTAGTCTTGATTGCTTTCACTAATAGCTATGGCCGAGAATATGTCCAACGACAATATATGATTTCAAGATCTTATGGATGCACTGGGTATTCATATGAAGCGGCCTCGAGTGACCAACTCCGAATCAAGGGCCGCTCCAAGAACCGATCCGGCTACTCGGATTCATCCTCGAGATCCGAATCCGACACACTATTGGTTCAAATATTGGCCAAGCTTTATTTGAGGCAAAAGGACATATTGAATGCCTGTATTTGGGCACAAATTTTTCTTTTTCTTGCAAGCCGGCAAGAGCTCCATCCTTCCCACCGTGCTCACGGCCTCAAAAAGAATGGCACATTCAGAAACAATAGGCCGGCGTCATATGAACTTTGAGATAAGTGCTTTTCCTGAAGGTGGTGGAGTTAATGGTCCAGAGGGTTGGCAAGCGTAATATCGATGCCAGCGCCGACGTACTATGTATCAATCTCAGGAGCAAACTCATTTTGGTAGCCCAGAACGAATGGAATTACTTGTCGTGGGATCACTAAGCCAAATGCTTCCGGCCGACAAAGCAAGCATCACTGTCGTTTTCTAGAATTAAGGAGATCTTTATCTTGTTCGCTTGGGTGCCAACATAGAGTTGATCCACCGCTTCACGCCATTGAAGCCCATGAACCAAGAGGGCATCCAGGAAGACAGCCAAATCATGATACCATGGCGCCTGCTTCTATTTCTGAGGTCACCCAAGACTCACCAACTCCACGGGGAATTGCAGGCCTTGAATGGGAATGGAATGGGACAGGTGGTGTTACTTCGTTTTCGCAAAACTTCGCTTAAGCGTTCTCCATTGGCCTAGGCCATTGCACGACAGGTGAAGAAGTAGCCAAATATTTCTTGAACCATGCCTTCCATAATAGTGACAATACATATTATCTCAATAGTATTTTGTTGTGCCAGCTGTGGTCGGTGTCAATTTACGAACACTTTACGGAACGCATCTTTTGTTTTTTTGATTGATGCGGAGTGGCAATTAGCCGATTTTGTTCGAAACGAGCCGTTTCGGATTCTTCATGGCCCATGGGTGGCTGACCATAGTTGGGGTTCTTAGTAGGATGCTGCTGAATATTCAGGATGGTTGCATGAACAATTCATGGAGCCTGATACTTCACTTGGGCGATGAGCCCCATGCAGGACACTACCAGTCTTGCTTGTTGAGCAGTGGAAATATTTGGATGTCTGATGACGATCGCCTGCCTTGGTTGAGTTGTATGCATCCCGAGATGCAAAAAGATTGCTATCTTTTTTGACTTGTGCCTTAGCAGAATCAGATATAATTAAAATAACTAAATTCTATCGAGGAATATCTTCCCATTGATACAATCATGATGTTCCTTTGTTTCATTCTTCGATATAAATATGAAAGATATTTAGATTCAAGAATATTATAAAAAGAATTTTGAAGATTATCAATAATAATTTTGGATCATAAATATATCTATTTTATTGTATGTGATGGCCTACTATAAGCCTTCCATAAAATATATTTAATATAATTAGAAATTGATGATAATAATTTATATAGTTTTAGCAAACGTTAATATATTTTGCAATTATTTGTATATTGAAATAAAATTGAATTACATATTATATTATAATTATCGAAAACACTTATATTATATATTTTCCATGTGGGATTCAAATACCAATATAATCAATAATATTATTGAAAAATATCTATATAATATAATGATTCTAATATATATGATATATATAATATATTTTATATTATATCAAAATAATATTTTATATTTTCTGAATATAAAACATAGTATAATCCATGCTATATAATTACTATATATATTTTCATAACTCAAAGAAGACATGTTCAAATATATTTTCAAAAAAATATATATTATTTAAAATCGAATTAAATATCAATTTTTAGTTATTCAAAAGGAACATCATATTTTCATCAATAAAAGATCTTAATATAGATATATTATATTTTTTCATAAATTCAATTATTGCAGCAAATTTACAATATTTAATATCAATTAGTTTTATATCAAAGAATAATAATTTTATCGATTATATATATAAATTATATAAAAATGATAGTATTGTGGTTTTTGACTCTTGATAATTCTAGAATTTGATGCTATGAAATAGATATATTAATGCTATGGAATAGGGATTTAGATAGAATTTGCTATTTTGGTTCTTAATCTCGTAAACGGGTCCGACGAAAATTTGATTAATATTATAATAAATGAATATTTTTTTAATCTAGGATAACAATAAGTCAACTAATTTATATTAAACAATATTCACCTCAGAGCAAGAAATATTTGTATATTTTAAATAATAATAAATAGATTTCTTTTATATATTTTTTGATTCTTTCCACAAAATATAACGAAAAGGAATTATAATTTAAAATATAGTCATTGGAAATCCAATAAATGTCGAATATACAATATAAATAATGATCGATATATATATATATATTTCTTTGTAAATTAATATTATTGAAAAATGGAATGAAATAAATATATGATATTTCTATATTTCTTAATAATTTCTTTCTTGATAATGATTTTGGAATTTAATTCGAAAAGATCGGCAATATAATTAGGTTGAATTTGAATATTAATATTTTGATTTAGAGATATATAAAAGATTAATGTGTTCGAATATTTTGTTTAAAATTAAAGGATAATATAGAAGATTACGGAATCTTCAATTATTTGATTCATTGATATAATTCAATTTCCATATTAGACATTAACTTATTTGGATATATAAATAATGTTTATTATTTTTGATTTTGGATAATATCATTTGATAATTCTATTATTTGATCTATATAATATAATTAAATTTCTTTCAATAATTCAATAAGAAATTAATTTAAGCAATTTTTTGTGAATTATATATTTATATATATATATTTCAAATATATATATAATTGAAATTGGAATATTATGTTTTTGCAATATTTCAATATATAAAAAAAGCATAAATTATCAGAATCAGATATAATTAGGAATAAATATATTCTATCGAGGAATATCTTTCCATTGATGCAATCATTTTTTCATTATTCGATCTAAATATGGAATATATTTAGATTCAATAATATTGTAAAAACAATATCTTAAAATTATATATAGTAATCTTCAATGATTCATATTTCTATTTTACTATATGTAATGATCTAATAAAAAATTCATAAATAGTAATTAATGAAAATTGAAAATGATGATAATAATTTATATATTTTCAATAAATATTGATATATTTTTAATTTATCTATATATTGAAATATAAGAATTGAAATATATATTATATTTATCGAATTTATATATCATATATCTTTCATTTGGAAATCAAATATTTTATATATTTAAATGCCTCGAAATATTAATCGAATAAAATTGTTTCAATGATTATTTTAAATCTATATAACTAATATTTCTTTGATAAAATATTGATTTTGTTTAATTGAATTATAATATAAATAATATAATTAGTTTAAATCTAATCTAATTGTAATTTAATATAATTCTTTTTTTTTTTGATTTAATTAGAATCTATTATATTTAAATATTAATATTATCTATTTATATCTTTATTATGAATTTATAATATATATTATATATATGTGTAAATCTGTTTTATATAATTAATATATTATATATATTATGGGATCTAATCGAAATATATTCTTCCAAAAATGATTGAAAATCGTGGTTATATGGGGGCCCACTATATATAATGTATTTTTAGGAATTTTTAGCCCACACAATTTCTTAAAGAAGGAAACATGGATCCCACAAATATTGGCCCCAAATTGCAAGAGGCGTCACTAACGCTGCACCGTTTGTTGCAAATCAATTTTGGAAGGGTCCATGTTGGTCTGGCATTATGTGCTAGCGCGGATCTAACGCAATGTTATTGTACGACCAATATATTTATGTAAATCCTATATTTCAAAATTTGACGACCTTTTAAATATATCCTAAGCCAAATATTTACGCAAATCTACCACAAACCTAACGCCCAACTACAAAATAGATGTTTTTTCTGGGGCTCATTACATTCTTAAACAAATATCATAAGCTATATACGATTCCTCTTTTAATTATTTTTAATAATTAAATTTTTGACCGGACTCTATATTATATCTGATCATAAATTCAATTATTATATCAAATTTAAAATATTCAATTTCAAATTATATATACCAAAATATATTTATAAGATTATTTAAAAAATCCCTTAAACGAATTATATGGGAATTCAATAAATTTATACATTCAATTTTCTTTTTTTCATGTATTTGTTTTCGTATATATATATATATCCATATGCGAATTTCGATCCTATTCCTACCAAATTATGAAATATATAATAATCATATTAATAAAATATAGAAATAATATATTCATAAAAATTTTATAAATTTCAATTTCTTTCCATAAATATTTATATAATAATAAATTCTATTTTTAAAAAAAAATATAAATCAATTTCCATATTAATTAAATTATTCCAAAGAAGAATATAAAATAAAATAAAAAATATCTAAAAATCAAAGAATCAAATATTAATTATATTAAATTACTAAAAAATAACTTCAAAAAAATAAATAAATTCAAATAATTATGTATAAATATTTTTTCATAATATATATATATATATCAATAAATTATATAATCGAAATTCCTAGAAAATCAAAAATTTAATTTGTTTATATAAAATTTCAATTGAAATTATATATAGAATTTAAATTCTAAAATTACATAAATATATTATACAAAATTAATTTTGCAATATATATGGTGATTAATCAATATTTTTTCATCCTAAAATGGTCATTCATCGCGGAAAAAAAAGATATTTTTCGCGTACAATCATGTCTAACTAATATAAGCCGGAATATGTTATAATATCATAAAATAGGGAAAAATATCTTGCAGCATAACCCCCAGTAATAGATAGTTAATTGTTTCCGCACAGCCCGTCAGAGCAACTACATATCGTTACCTCACTGTCAAGGCTACGCCTACCCAAATTGCTAGTTTATAACAATAGGAACAGGAATCGGAGAATCCTATTAACCCTGCGTTCCGGATATTTGGCGGAATCAGCCAGCCAGCCACCTATTATCACCTATCAAAGTATCCGGCACAAACAGCCAGCCAGCTAGCTAAAAAGTATCCGGCGGAATCAGCCAACCAATCACCTATCAAAGTATCCGGTGGAATCAGCCAGCCAACCAGCAAACTATCCGGCGGAATCAGCCAGCCATCCACCAAAAATACCCGGCGGCTGGCGGAATCAGCCACGTATAAATGTTATGTTGTTATGTTTCTTACACACCTATATAAGTTCAATGAGACTTCAAAGTTGTGGATTGCTATACGTGTGTAAAGGTTATCGAGCGATTGACGGAAAGGGAATTTGAAGTGCTATACCTGATAATTAAATTGTAGTTACCCTAGGTATCTACACCTGCGCCAGCTAAGTAAGAAGGGGAGTTTGCGGGGGATGGCCTGAGAAAGCACACTCGAGCTTTCGTTTTGCCGCTTCTCAAGTTGTTTATGTTGTTTGCCTTGCTGGCAGGAAGCCTTCCCAGGACGCGTATACGGCTTCACTTTTTGGCCCGAAGGGTTAATCAAGGAGGCAAGGTTCCAACCAATCAATCATTCAATCAACCTTTACGCGCGCAAAAACATCGGCTCAGGTGGCAATTGCTAACAACGCTCTGTCCAATGTTGCTGCGCTCCCACAAGAGCTTCGTTTCCATGGAACAACAAACAACCACCAACAACAACAACATGACTTTGCTTTCCCGGCCTCAAAGATGCATGTTTGCGATGCGCCAGCATGTCGGACAGCTGCAGTGCAATTTGCATAGACAGCACGCATCAAAGCTCTTTTGACACGTAGCAAACATCAAACAAAATGAGCTTCTAGGATTTGAAGGGTTTAGCCATCAGTGGCACGGCAATGCAACTAATTATGTGATCACTATAATGAATCAATTTGTATTGTTAAACGAAACCCGAAGCCATCACTAATCTACACTACTTGTGACACCTCTTACCATTTAACGCCAGTACTTGTTTAGTCCATGTTTCCTTCATTAGCCAACTGTATGTGCCAAAAGTAAAGAATATATGAATTTTCAGCTATTTTTGAAAGAATGCATTTCGACCAGATCAGATTCACTTTTCCCGGACCGCCGCCACTCTTTCTGGTTTTAGCGCGGCGTGCGCCAGAACTAATCACACCGCATTTGAGTAGTGCGGTAAGGTCCTCTAAACCTCTAACTGCGGTATATTAAAATCCCACGGCCCGTGGAGCTGGGACTTGTGTAAAGGACCATTCTCACTCAAAATAGACGGGAACTGTGGCCGGCGCCTCGTCTGTACACGCGAAAAATGATTCAACTGTACGCGCGAAGGAGATGCCGGAAGCCACCTATGAAAGTATCCAGCGGAATCAGCCAGCCAGCCACCCATCAAAATCCTGACGGAATCAGCCAGCCACCTATCACAGTATCCGGGAGAATCAGCCAGCCAACCACCTATCCAAGTGGCCGGCGGAAGCCAGCCAGCTATCAAAATATGCGGTGGAATCAGCCAGCCAGCAACCTATCAAAGTAGCCGACGGAATCAGCCAGCCAGCCACCAAAGTACCCGACGGAATCAGCCAGCCAGCCACCAAAGTACCCGGCGGAATCAGCCAGCCAGCCAACTAAAAAGTAGCCGGCGGAATCAGCCAGCCAGCCACCAAAGTAACCGGCGGCTGGCGGAATCAGCCACCAAAGTATCCGGCGGCTGGCGGAATCAGCCACCTAAAGTATCCGGCGGCTGGCGGAATCAGCCGCCTAAAGTATCCGGCGGCTGGCGGAATCTGACTTAGGCCCCGAACTTCAGGGTCTATAGAGAATCCTTTACGTACTGCCAGGGCTAGGCACGGAAATGTTAAGGCTTCAATTCGTTAGTCTGGGATATATAGGGACACTTCCGCCCACTAGCTCTGCCGCAAAATTGCCTTGTTTTTTCTATTCTTTGTCAGTCCGTTAGAAAGGAAAACAATGCAAGCGATGACCTTCGATAAATCTTTCGCAAAAAAAAACGATATTTTCGCAAACCTCATCGCGAATCTTTCGCGGATGGTTCTAACAACATCTGAAAGGCTGTTTTATATAAAATTCCTTACACGGGGTTTTCGATCAACTCCCATAAATTAATAAAAGAAATAATTGGAAATTGATGGAATTCTTGATCGTTAATTTTGGCATGGCCACGTGATCGCATGTCGGTCCAGGAGCATTTTCTGCAGCTGGATGAGTTTTGCCTCTGGCAAACCTAAAGCTACGTGGAAATACGTGGAAAGTTGTGTTGACACAAGCATTCCAGTGATGTTGTGTCATGTCAATCAAATACAAGTTGATGGCTTGCGTGTTCAACATCTCCTGAGGAAGACCGCAGTATTATCGAGTCCTTCATAATCTCATGATCTCTATTCATTCGTGTTCCATGGTAGTAGATCTTCCCTTTTGATCCCTTTTGACATCACGGCTCAGTCTCACACTCGACCTCGTGGCACCAAAGGCGATTGTGGTTTCGATTCGATAGGGGGTTCAAACTACGGTCCCTTATAGCTCTACGGCCCAGAACTTCCAATGACTGATTCATCATCCACTACCTAAGAGGTAAAATGAGTCACTGGACTCTCAGGGTACCACACTTCTTCGCCGAAGAGGTGGGATGTCCAAAAACCCTCCGTTCACGTTGACGTCGAATCGCTAGGAGTCGACCCGAACGTTCCGACGGAGCGACCGGAGACGCCCGGCTGCGCCGCAAGATCTGCTGTCTCTTAGGTGGTCCAAATTGATTCACCCACGGTTTAATCATTCGTCGCGCGGGCGAAGTGCAGCTGCTCACGCTGATCTGGGCATTCAGTGGCTCCCAAGACTTAGAAGACATATCCCCAAACACATCCAAACACCACTCCGAAGACCACGGAAAAACACACACAAATTGCTCGTCTGACCGACCCTTCACAAACTTCAAGGTACGAGTACTCGCCGCATAGCAGATCCATGTGTCGCAAATATCTTCCATCTGACTTCACTGACAACATTTGGGAGCATCTTGGATTCCAACTCCAGGGCCATGACTGCTCAAAAGCAACATGCCTGGTCGCTGGGTCGGAGCCACATCCACATGTGACTCAGGTCAGCACGCTGTCTTCGACGGCACCACCTTCCCTTGCCTGCGATAAACACAGAAACGTCCGTCAAGTGGTCGTCTGGCTGCGTCAAGCAGAAGTTCTCGTCGACCGGAAGGAGGCTCAGCGATCTGGGGACTCTCCGAAATTCTTCCAGATTGGTGAGAAAAAGGATTCCCCAGAGATGCAAACAGGAAGGAATCACCTCATCAGCAAATCCAGCACCTGCTTCACCTGCTTCATACCAAAAGGATCCTGATTAAAGGGAGCCCAACAAAGGTGCAACGAAATAAATGAGAACTCATGGTTGGACCCTTGGCAAAATCATGCGATCAAGTCATGATGAACTTGCATATTCATGAGTTTTTTTGTCGTGGTCAAGAGTTATTGGCATACACCGGTCACGTATATATCTCACGCCTCTGCCGACAGAGTGGGCTCTGCTCCACCATCTTCTGCCTGAAGGTGATGTAATTGGATCAAATCATGTTGAATGATGTTAAATGTGGGTGATTCAAAAATGCTTCACAAACCTGAAGGTCTCGACCCTGGTTGGATTCTGATCCTGTTCGTGGTGGTTGGTCCGGTCAAAGCACCACCCCTGGAGGTCATTGCTTCTTTCCGTCGAAACTTCAGGGGTCGAAGATGATCGAAGCGAGGTTTTCTCACGCCGGGGAGGTTGGAGGCCACACCTTCCCCACAACTTCCTGCTTGCATAACGAAACTCTGATATTGCAAAGGTCAGCTAGTATACAGATCAGCTGTGTTGGGCTGAACCAAAAACTATGCTATAATTCCACGACTCGACCGCTTTTTAGAAGTGTTTTGCCCATGCCTCCATGTTTCGGGCTGCGTACTCCTCGATCTCCTTGACGAATTCCAAGACCATGTTGTCAGACTCTTTCATCTGGGCAACAAATGCAACAGGCCACCAAACTTCACGGCTTCCAACTGAAACTCAGACGCACCGGAATACACGTGACCTCATCTAAAGGATGCTCCAACATGACCTCATCGAACCCCACGCCGGACGTCCGTCGTCCGTCCGGTCGGCACCAGCAGTTCCACCATCCCGAACTCCGCTGAGGCCTCCCAGGCGGTGGAGGCCGGTGGAGGCCGGTTGGATGCGGTGGAGGACGCAACACAGGGACCGATGAGTTGAAGCAAGCAGAGGTAGCCGATCCCCCTCATGTTTGAAGCTTTACAGCTGTGAAGGGACCAAATCGAACATAGACCAGCACCTTTCAGTCACCAATGGAAGCCCCTACACTACTTACCCCAAACTATCCATGTAGGAATATAATGGAATATATGCCTACATTGACCCCTGAAATCAATGATTATAAGTAAAAATAGGCCAGCGATGATCGTGAAAGATCATGAATGAGGGAAAATCCTACCTCTGGAATCCTCTGGACCCCACCAAATCTTGGGCAACATTCATGATAGCTAGCTGCTATGCAGGAAACATGCCGAGATGTGGAAACCACCAACTCACTGTTTCATGTCTCCCTATTGCCAAGGTCAAACTGCTGCAATATGTTGAGATGCAGTGAGGCAGCATGAAAAACGGCGCGAAAAAGGATCTTGTCCAAGCATCTCCCATTAAACCCGCAACGAGTTGGATCCCTCCCCCCATCCCGTCCCATCCGGTCCATGTTGCTGCCGCCGGCATTCGGTCCGCTTCGGTCCTGTTGCTCTTTGAAGAACTGCCGAGCCGCTAGGACCTGGTGAAAGGAACGGAGATCGGCTTCATCAACTGGGCCCATGTGGAGTCCCCAGTGGAATACCATCGAGTGAAGTGAACTCCTCTCAGTCGGCGCATCCCGGCCCAAAACGGACACACGACGAACAGTGACGGACGGGCGGACGCCGAAACATCCAAAAGCATCCCAACTCCGTGGTGTGGTGCTTTCCGGTCCGTCCAAGCAACGGAGATGTGCACTGAGAATGGCACTGCTGAGATGTATTGGCCTGCACCACCTGTGCACCACACGGCAGGGGTCCGTGGCGAATGACAGCAGGTGACTCGAACAAGCTCCTGTTGACTGTTGAAAATGAACAGATTCCTCTATAAGGGATGTTAACCTTTTATGGTTTGGTGGGACAGGTGCCATGACTCATAGCCATGTGGTCTATGGAGCTACTGATCATTTCTCTATCTGCAATGTTTAATCTCAGGTCTGGAGCAGAAAACCCGGGTAACAGCTGGCCTCGGACATTGTTTAGGGAACCTGTCATATGATCTTATTTTAGTGAAGGGATGGATGCCCAATGCCAGCAACTGGTTGAAGCAGTGGGAGAATCCCCTCATCTTCCTCATCTACTGATCTAATGTTGATCCCCAAAGGTTTCTTTCAGCAGCTTCCCAATCACCTTGAGAACGCATAAAGCGCCTGCCAAAGCCTTAAAAGCTCGGTTGGGGCTCGGTGTCGTCTCTCCAACGACGGCGCACGCGCCGCGTGTTTTGCTCAGCGATCCAGGCCGAGTCTTCCGCGTCCCCTGAGCCTGAGAGTGCATGGCCAGCACCTGATCTTCAGGTACCCGGCTCGGCGGAAACAGCATGGAAGACCATCGACCGGTCGGGCGTCGGGGAAATGCGCCCTGGGCATCATACCCTGGTTGGGTGACCGCGCCCTCCAACCATAGTGGAAATTGAAAGTGGGGCCCTTCGTTCTTTTCCACGTTTGTTCAACAGAGTGTGACGCTCTCAATTTGTATAATAGGGTTGTATTTTTGCATATCAACTACTTTTAAATAGAGAGACACCAAAAAGCGTGCTAGCTGCTAGTAAAGCGAACATAAACGACCAAACTTCTCATAATTATATAATGATGTCGTAATTGATTGATTGACCTCCCCTAATCTGCCACCCACCCACGCACACAAACAGAGCTGTCCAGTGACTCAGCTGCCCCCGGACCCCCCAACATCCGGTGTCCCAGTCCCACTCCACCGAGGAATGCCTGAGACGGAGGCCGCCATCTGCGCAGCCTGGGTCGATGGGGAGAGTCCACCGCTGATGACACGAAGCCCGAGATGTCGTCGACAGCGGGGCTGTCGTTGGCATGAAGCCATGGGGCGAGTGGCATGCTGCATGAAAGTGATGCCTTACTTCAAGGCCCGCAGAAGCGGTTTATCCTTTTTTTTTCGAAAGTCATAGTCATTTTTAGTGTGACTTGATGGGATTCTCTCAACAAAAAGGGCTTGCACATGGGCTAGCGGCTTGCGCCATGGTGGATCAGTGACACGCTGCATGCTCCCTCCCTGACCAACGCCGTCAAACGCGGTCGCCGCGAGCGACGGGAGCCCCCCACGACCACTTCCATGCTCTCAGCGATGTCCTGAACACCAACGGGGAAGACGGACCAGCACGACAGGAGTTCCGGTGGTGTATAGACACCCCTCTGTAGCTATGTATATATGTTCTTTCCAAAAACCACTTGAACTGGGTGGTACGGCTGTCATTGGTAGACACTATTATAGGCCGTCAGTTTTCAGATACTACACATCAACATGATCTATACAATGCAAACAACTTGGATATCCCACATCATCAGTGACATGAACATCTAGGTACTGATCCTGGTATAAATATGCAATTCATACAAATATGCAATTCATACAAATATGCAATTCATACAAATATGCACATGTCATTGAACCAACCGCATCTCCAATGTCCATGACCAATCTGTTCTTCAGCGGGGTCACCGTGGCCTGGGTCGTGTGAGTTCCTCGCGCGAAGCGTGGCGTGAGGAACGCACCGTGACCACCCGCTGTTTCTTGGGATGAAGGAACATCCATGGGTGAACTATCGATGAACTGGTTTAATTATGTGTGTTTATGTAGTATAACTACAGTGGAATCTCATAATTAGATAGCAGAATATAATATATATATATATTTAATCAAATAGCGACAAATAAACGTAAGGACAACATGATGTTTCATGACTATATATCCGTTCTATCTCGTTCTTATCCATGGGATGAACAAATGCAAGAACTCCTTGACGTCATGTCGTCGGGGTGCAGCTGCCCGTCGTTTTTGGTGTTCCACAACTCAACGACCAGAAGGAAAGACATCATGTACCGGCCCTCTGCACAAGAAGACATTGCAAAATAGATTTGTGATTTGTCATCGCATTCATTTGCAATGTGTAATGAGTCAGATGATATAATCAGGTATTCTGCATGCTGATCACATTAACCCTGCAGGCTGACTCATCTTCATCATATTGACATGTCTTTTTCGCAGTGGTTGCAAGGGGTGTGGCCTTGGGATCAAGAAACACTGGTATAACCATGGTATTACCGAGCCCGGTGGAGCTTGCTTCGTGACCTCGGCCTTCATCGACTTTTTAAAGCAAACGCCTAAAGACGACGGCTGCCTCTTAGAGGTCTCGCATGTCTTTGACAGCAAACCAAGTGGCTTCTTGAAGGCCAATACAAGAAAGAGTTGCTCATAGTCTCAAAGTCCTTCTCTCCACAGTAATGTTGACTCTTGACAAAGTAGAACCGCCGTCCAGTAGAACGCTGGCAGCACCGCTCTGAGAGGAGGGTTTCACCTTCTTGAACGCGAGTGGTAGAAGAGGTTTTACAATCCATGTCTGGTTTTTTGATCTAGAATCCTCCGTGTCAGTCCACCCCAAAACATCCAAGTAGAGATGCATCATTGTCATGATCCATCACGCTGCACGCTGGCCCCCCATCCACTGAATGGTGCCAGGTTGCTTGCTCACCAAAACGTTCGAAAACAATTAAACACCTCACAACAATACAACCCAAAAGGGGCCCTGGGCACATCAGATGTGGTCCAAAACGAAGTGGTCTAGGAACAAAAACACCAGATTCTAACTCTCAGAACAGGCGAGACGCCCAGGAAATATAGAAAATATTTTGTTTTAGTCTGGGGTCAGTCTGGGCGACGGTATCATGAGGTCCGTCCTTCACTGATCTCCCACATCAAAGAGGTCTGTGCCACCTGGAAGAGGGCCCAGTCGGAAGGCCAAGGCGAGCGAGGAAGGAGAGGTCTAGGCAGGTGTTTTTGTTGGTGAAGGGACAACCATGATTTTCTATTGGTGTCATGTTTGGAAAACATATAGTAATTAACGCAATAATGAACAATCAATGGGCCTTTTGAGCCGAGCAAATCGATCTGACCGAGGTTATTTGTTTCATCCAATGTGGAATTCATTGGAATTCACATGTCTGTCATTGGCACAAACTGGGAAGTCGGAGAGCCAAACTGCAACATACTGCAACAACCAAGTCCTAGACACGACCCATGGGACTGCCATAGGACTGCCGATCAGGCCAGGGGTGGTTTTGGGGGGTCAATGGATCGGCATATATTCCAGTCCCATTAGTCGTGTCTGGGAGTTGTTTGGACGTCGCTCAGACCGAAGCAATGCTCGCTCCTCGCTCGCTCATACGAAGCGACGTGGCTGCGACGTCCCATGCAGGTGACCGACCGATGACCGGCCTCCCCGACTCGACCCGAAGCAACAAGCTGCTGGACCGGGCGGACCGGGCGGAGCATGTTCGATCCCTTTGACTGCAGGTGGAACAGAACTGCGGGCGCTTTACAGCTCGTCAGATCTCCAACCTCCACCAAGGCATCCTCGCTCCAGGGTTGTATCCACACGGGACTGATCTTGGAGCCTAAGGAAGGAAACCTCAGCAACGGACGGCGCGTACGGCGCGTTGGTCCTGAGAGCGCGAGTCCATCCCAAAGCACGGACCCTTCCCCAGGCCCAGTGGTTTCAGAGTAGATGGCACAAACCCCAAGATTTAGAGGGGGTCCATATTAACCGATACAGTAACATATGATGGGATGGGCATGTCTCACAGTATCTCAGAGTGTCGTTTTCCAAGTCTACATGAGGCGCCGCTATGGATGATTCGATTCTGTTCTGACTGTGCATGCCACAGGAACTACAGAGTCCACAATACATGTTCCGACCCTATGGTTTCAACTTAGAATCTGTGAAGATGGGGTGGGCCTTGCGCGGTCCGTGTGGAAAACTGCATATCATATTATACAGTATAGAAATCAACAGGCCAAACATTCCCGTTAGTCAAGGGGCCGGATGTTTCACAGTTTCACCTTTCTCAGAACCCACCAACATGTCTTTGTCTTTGTTTCATCCGCATCCGTATTCACCTGGGCGTGCAGAAAAAAATGTGGGGTTCTTCGTCATTGTTCATTGGAGAATGCATGAGTTTCCCAGAATATATATATAATTATATATAAATTACTAATTGTTATTTTACTGTATATAATTACTACTACATATAGGAAGCAGTTTTGGAGGGTGGGGAAACAACCCAAGGGTTTCGGACCGTTCTCAAACCGACATCTGAAGGATTGTTCTTGGATTCGATGGTGTCCAATGCGTCCTCCGAACAGCCCGTTCGGATCCGAAGCGTCGATGGAGACGCGGCCAACCGTCGAGTATGCGATCCCGGGGATCCCGGGCTTCTCCACTTGCGATCGAAACCATTCAGGCTTCGAAGTGGGTGACACACACAGAAGGAACGCCTCAGGAATGGCCCTCTCTCTGGTTCACCCTGCTGGTGAACTGGAGCACAAACAAGTGATTTCTCTCCGGAGAGTTCAGATCTCACGTGGTTCTCTAGGGTCGGAATCGCCCAGGGCTCTCTCTATACCAGGAGCCACAAGGAGTGGATAGACACGCCCGGTACTGATGGTATCTGATGGGTAATGATGGTTAATGGACACCCCTCTAGCCTCTAAGGGCAGGCCTGGATGGGCCTGGTACTCACAGGTTCATTTTGTCAGAAGGTAGAGTTTGACCCTTTCCTTGCATCCGGGATACGTCAGGGTACATCAGGATACCAATTTCTTGTCCAACAGCAGAAGCGACTCGCCAAGTAATCATGTTGTCCATTTCATCTAAGTCACTAGCTTGGGCTGAATGAGTCCATCTGCAATGTGTTTCAGCACAAATCCTCCCGGTGTCTGGCCTCCTGACCTCCCTCCATCCCGCCGTCGCTTCTCTCCGCTCCGCTCCGCTGAAAGCTTCCACCGATGCGCCAAACGTGTGGCTCCGCCGAACTTCTCCGGTCGCTCCTCTCCGCGGAGCCGTGTCCCTTGGCGCTGCGGTCACCGGCACGGAGACGTCGCTCGTCAAGGTTCTGTTTATCTATATACCATGTTTGAGAGGCTGTGAGGCAATCCGACGATCTCTATAGCGTTTCTTTTTCTTCGTCTCTCGGCCTTCACTCTTCGGCGCGACGGGACGACTCGCGCCTGGATGTTCTGCCACCGCATCGACGCCCTCCTCGGCAGGACGGGAAGAGTGGCCCGATCACACGTGGCATGGGTCAAACATGTATATGGGCTGTATTACCGTATACTGTAGCTATTCAAGCCACTGGCCTGGTCTAGGTTTTGGAAAGACGAAGATGGACAAAGAACAGGGACCAATATGAGATTATGAGAGTTATATAAATTTAAAAAGATGTGAAGATGAAAATTTAAGTTCATACAGTAACGCGTCTTTTTTCAATGTTTTCCACAGTGTTTCATGTGCACTGGATTCCAGTTTCGGTGATGCCGAACTCGCATGTGGAAAGACGTCTTCAACCGCAGAATTCCAAGCACAAGTTGGGTCCCTTCCGGAAGAACTCGAAGTGGGAGGAGTCCAAGTACATCCAGATACACATGATATCATATATCACAAACGGCTTCAAAGGCGCACAAATGGTTCCATCATCTAGTACCACAAACGGCACCTCTTCGAGGGCTCTGTTGGGCGTTTTGGAGGATCAGCCAACATCGCCAGCCAAGCATACGCATCGTAGCCGGCACAGCACTCCATAGGACTGGAATATCCGCCGGCTGCTACTTGAGGCCAGCGCAGCTGCTACTTGCCGATTCTTTATCGGTTCCGAAAGCGACGTTCGGCATTCAGCTGCGGAGCCTCGGGGCCCAGTTCCGTTTCAGCCTCTCATGGTGTTTGGGCGTAGGGGGGGCCTAGTGTTTGCGCAGCTGCAGCTAGGCCCAGTTCCGTTCTAGCCTTTTATGGTGTTTGGGCGCAGGGGGGGGCGGAGCCTAGGGGCCTAGTTCCCAGGGCGTTTGGCCAGCTAGCGTTTGCAGTTGCAACTGCGCCTTGCTGTTCTCTTGTTTATCGGCCTGGATGTGATTCCCGGGTTTCCCTGTATAATCATAATCATCCACCACTAGTTCATGCACAGCGGAATAGACTTAAAGCCTGGATGCGCAGAGGATTGGAAAATGTGTTGGTTCATTTATCTGGATCATAAGGCATTACCCCCGGCTATGCGGACTGGAACATCCAAGATCACCAATGATAATCCCGAGTACCTATTTAAAAACGGACACCACTTGCCACTTGCTAATCATGTCGGATCCCCCTAAGTACGATAGCGTTACCGCCATTTCAAGCCGCTACTAAACTACCAACATTGCCACTTTGGAGGCGCCTTTAAATAGGTTCCAAAAACAACCGTAGCTGCCCACCTCTGTCCGCCCTGTCTATCCACTATGACACGCCCCATTTACACCAGCAGGTTTTCCTTCCCCCAATGGCACGGACTCACGCAAACGCACACTTGCCACCGAGGTCACGCAAAACCGCATGGCACAGCGACATCACCTTTCAAAAGCTGTAGTTGTTAGTCTAATGAAGAATCACTATTCTAATTAAAGGTTTTTTGTAGGGGAGAGACCCTTCGATCTGGAGGCTTTTGAATTTTTGATACGAGTTTAAAGGATTTTATATAAAATTCTTCCTGGGTGACTTTTTGGTTTTGAAACTCTTCCCAGGTGACCCTATTTTGGATCCCCCGATTTAGGGACCCCCTACTTTAAAGCATGCGACCGAGGTTTCCTTATTAGGGGGGGGCAGGCGTGTTTTTTTATGACGGGATTAAGCACAGGTCACAGGACCCCCTGCATGAGCTCCTGACACTGAAGCCCTAGCAACGGCACACCTCTTCCTCGCTCCGAGCTCTAAACTTCCACTTCATGTTTCGCTTTGCAGCAAATCATCCTGTGACCTTTCGGCCCAGAGGAAAAAACGAGCGCGACGTCCAGGCGCGAACACACTGCACTCATGGCAGCAGGTCCACATCGAAAAATCTCCACAGGCTCAGCATCATGGCCCCTCTTCTGCGCAATCGTCTTCATTCTCTGACGCCGCCAGCCACAGAACATCGAGCAGAGCGAGCGCTCGCAGCGTTGACTCGTGAACCTGCAGATGCACCAACCACCATAAGTCCCGTGACCGTTTCCCTCGCCTCAAACTGCATCAATTGCGACAAAGGCCTACGCTTGATTCAGATTAGGCACGCTACACCACAGTCTACCTTTCCAAATCGAAGCTAGCCCAAAAACAAACACCAAACATACCTGCCCTCACCCCCACCACTTTCCTGCAACAAGCGACTCAGAAGAAGAACAAACGCCGGCGGCACGAGCTTCATCGAAGGCATCCATCCCCTCAAAGTAGAGGGTCCAGATGGGTACCCTTCTCCAGGCCACCCTTGTTTACAGGAGAACAAACATCACATTGAATCACTTTTGAATCATTTTAAATCCTTTTTGAAGCTTAAAAATTGCAAGAAAGTGATTTAAAATGATTTGAAACTGCAAAAGTGTATTTGTCACTTTTGTTTCTGAACGTGATGTTCATTAAAAAGCTGACAAGTAATGCTTTAATTTACTGTGTTTGAAAGTCAGCATTTCATTGTCATCCTCATTTTGTTATGAGTGTTTTTTAGGAAAAGGAAGAGGAACAGGAAGAGGAAAAGGAACTTTAAAACATACAAATAAAAAAGGAAAAGGGCGAGAAAGAGGAACAGGAAACAAAAAAATGGTTTGATTTGGTTTGTTGATTATCTATTCTACTGGTTTTCTGCGGTTTTACAAAAAATTTGTAACCTGATCAAATCTGATCAAACCTGATCAAATCTGATCAAAACCATAGGCTTGATCAAATTTGATGGGATTGCATTTTTTGTACAAAAACCTTAATTTCCTGAATTAAAAGTTTTGTCACTGTTTTAGTCATTAGATTGTGTTCCCTCAACTCTCCTCGCCAAAAAATTGTCCACCATTTTAGTCATTAGATGTTGTTTCCTCAACTCTCCTCACCAAATTTTTTTTCTCCACAGTGTTATATAAACATTAAATGGTGTGTCCTTTTTTTCACCCAATTTTTTTGTCCACCGTTTTAGTCATTACCTTTTTCCTTTTCCCTCACCAAGTTTTATTGTCCACCGCTTTAGTCATTAGAAGTTGCTTCCTTAATTTCCCTGGAAAGGGAAAGGAAGAGGAAAAGAAAAAGGAAGAGGAACAGGAAAAGGACAAGGAAAAGGAAAAGGAAGAGAAAGAGGCACAGGGAGAGGAAGAGGAAAATGAAAAAACGGGAAAGGAAAAGGAAAAGAAAAGAGGAAAAGCAAGAGGAAGAGAAAAGGAAAAAAGGAAAAAGAAAAGGAAGGGCGCAAGGAACAAGAAGAGGAACAGAAACCACATTTTTTTTGGGTGAAGGACAGTAAGGAAACAACATCTAATGACTAAACCTGTGGATACAAAAAATTTGGTGAGGAGAGTTGAGGAAACAAAATCTAATGACTAAAATTGTGGCCACTTCGTTTTGGTGTGAAGGAAAGTAAGGAAACACAATCTAATGACTAAAACTGTGGACAAAATTGTTTGGTGAGGAGAGTTGAAAAAACACAATCTAATTACTAAAACTGTGGGCAAATTTGTTTGGGTGAGAGAAAGGAAACAAAATCTAATGACTAGAACTGTGAGCTGGAGCTGGATACTGGAGCTGGAATACTAGTTGAATACTGTTTGATTTTTTGGGTCCCGAGCTGGAGTTGCACTTCTTTTTTCACTTTTGTGCACTTTCTTTTTCACTTTTGTGCACTTTGTGTGATTTTGCAAATGTCCACTTTTTGCAGGCAGACGGTAGTGGTAGGGTGCCCGAATCCCTTAAAGGGGCTAGGGATTTCACTTCAGTGCACTTCTGTGTCACTTCTGTGCACTTCAAATCTTATTGGTGATTAAATTTGAGGGCACATCAGCGTTGTGTACATTTATTTGTCAAAAAAGTGCACAAATAAGATTTAAACTGATTTCAATCTGTTTTGAGCTGATTTCAAACTGATTTTCAACTAAAAAACGCCTCGGTGCACCATCGTGACACCAAGACAGCCCTGCTGGGTGGCCCAGTTGTGCACCGTGTCACGTAACGCTCCTCGACGGTATCGAAAGAGTGACATTGCGCATGCTGCAGCCACACAGTCCTGGCAGTTTCCATCTGTTTTCAGTGTGTGTGTGTCACACTCTGTCTCGATCTTGAAGCAGTTCTGTAGCTTTAAGTCTTCAACTTGTCCCATTTCGACTCTTACTGTGCTTCTTTGATATTTGTTTGGATCGTGCCATGGTGGGCGCTGGACTTTGGTCCCCGGGGTCACCCGAAGGTGAAGGAAACCGCATCTCTCTTCTCTCTCTCTCGCTCACCCGCTGTTTTAACAGGCCAATGTGCACCAGCCGTTTTGCAGCGGGTGCTTGGCTTCCTGGCGTACATGGCTTGGGCCCAAGGAGGTTCATTGGGATGGGGCCCAGGGCGACGGCGTAGCATGAAAGCTACGATAATGTGGGACGCTGATTAGTTATAGGGCCCTCTATAATGCTAAATGATTGACAAATAATTCTTGACACCCTGTTTGTCTTAAGGGTCCTCTATTATGCTAATTGTTTTGAATCCTAATCTTTTCAAATATTGGAGAAATATTGTGTCAGTTAAATTCTTGAGAAAATAGAAAAGCAATTCTGAATACTACTAAGCCAATGGTTGGCTTGCTGAAAGTATTGATAAGTAAAGGTTTCTATAGTTCTTCTTCAAAACTGACAGCTTCCCTAAAACAATCAAGTCCCTGATCAATCCTTTATGTAAGGATTGCTCGTAAACAACTTTTCAAGGCAGTAGACTAGGAAGGCCCTTATCCTCAACAATGAATTTGTTTACGTGTCCTCAATTGTGCAAAGTTTTCCTGAAGAAAAAGGAAATAGTCATTCTTAATTCTACTAAGCCAATGGTTGGCTTGCTGAGAGTATTGATAAGTATAGGTTTCTCAAGTTCTTCTTCAAAACTCACAGCTTCCCAATGCCATCAGTTCCTTAATCAATCCTTTATGTAGTAGTATGAAAGGATTGCAAAGAATACCTACTGACAAAGAGTTTCAGAAAGGAACATGAACACTAATACTACAATCAATTACACAAGGAACCCTCCCAGGAACCCAGATTTGTTTTGGTGGTAGTTAATTTTCAATCACTTCCAGTTTCTTGGGTCCACCAAGAGTAGACAGGCAGCTGGATTGAGGTCACCACTCATTTTCGGCTATCAACAGTTTTCCAATTAGTCGATTCCGGTAAGTTGAAAGTGCCCGCCCTGACACAGTGGACTCAAAGAGCTGTGTGTGAATGTGTGCGTGCTTTTGTTCGCCTTTGTCACGCCATGTGTCTAGTCTCCCCATGTCACAAGGATGCATGGAATGGTTAGGCAATGCAAAAACCTTATCCCGGAAAGTCAAGTTCACAATCAGGTGACAGTTTCAATTGCTTCCGGTAAACCTTTTTGTTGGGCTCGCGCACTTCCAGTTTCTTGGGTCCACCAAGAGTAGACAGGCAGGTTTTGAGCGCTCGACGTTGGTCTTGGTGAAAAGACAAAAAGAAGGCTCAAAAAGCAGAGCCTCGAACATATTTAGCGGAAGCCGCTAAATTGAAAAGTAAAATTGCGGCTGTCCCTGTCCATCCCTGTCCCTTGGGAATCCAAAGGTGGGCGCGGGGAAGAATCGAACCGTCCATTAGACCAAGGAAGCTTTTGATGGAGGGTGGCCTCTGAAATCGACCCCAAGCCAAGAGAGAAAGAACAAAAAACAAATCAGCGGAAGCCACTAATTTCAGGATTGACTGGTGGGCTGTCTCCCTGGTTCTAGGACGGGTTGTTTTGGACGCCCCAAGTGTCTAGAGGCTCACCTATTGTTGTCTTCTGCTTCTTTTTCTTCTTCTTCTTCTTCTTCTTTGCCTTTTCTGTTTTTGTTTCTTCTTCTTCCTCCTCTTCTTCTTCTTGCTTAGTTCTTTCATCTTGTTCTATTGCTCTCTGGAGAAAATGGGTGTACAACTGGGTGAGTCAAGGGCTGGTGAAAAAGTCCAGCGTCGACTGAGAGCGGGGTGCGAGAATGAGGGTGGAGACGACGAAGAGTTGTCGCTTGTCGTTGGGCGTGGAGCGGGGTGCATTCTGCACCAGTTGTTGGTACGCAGTTGCAAAGGGATCCCCGCTGGCCTTGCTGGGACTGTGGCAGCGCACTTTGGCCTGCACTTCGTCCGGGGTCCATGTGTACACGGGGCGCTGTGCGGTGTACATGGCTTGGGCCCAAGGAGGTTCATTGCATGGGGCCCAGGGCGACGGCGTAGCATGAAAGCTACGATAATGTTGGACGCTGATTAGTAATAGAGCCCTCTATAATGCTAAATGATTGAGAAATAATTCTTGACACCCTGTTTGTTTTACGGGTCCTCTATTATGCTAAATGCTTTTGGGTCCTAACTATTTTCAATATTTGACAAATATTGTGTCAGCTAAATTCTTGAGAAAATAGAAAAGCAATTCTGAATACTACTAAGCCAATGGTTGGCTTGCTGAAAGTATTGATAAGTAAAGGTTTCTATAGTTCTTCTTCAAAACTGACAGCTTCCCTAAAACAATCAAGTCCCTGATCAATCCTTTATGTAAGGATTGCTCGTACACAAATTTTCAAGGTAGTAGACTAGGAAGGCCCGTGATCCTCAATAATGAATTTGCTTAAGGGTCCTCAATTGCGCAAAGTTTTTCCTGAAGAAAAAGGAAATAGTCATTCTTAATTCTACTAAGCCAATGGTTGGCTTGCTGAGAGTATTGATAAATATAGGTTTCTCAAGTTCTTCTTCAAAACTCACAGCTTCCCAAAGCCATCAGTTCCTTAATCAATCCTTTTTGTAGTAGTATGAAAGGATAGCAAAGAATACCTACTGACAAAGACTTTCAGAAATGAACATGAATACTAATACTACAATCAATTACACAAGGAACCCTCCCAGGAACCCAGATTTGTTTTGGTGGTAGTTTATTATAGAGGATCCTCCATGTGTTTGAGGGAGGGGGACATCGTGACATCTTGTATCAGGCATCCAAAGATTTGCGTGGTCGCGTTGCCAAGGCTTCGACCTTGCCATCCCGTACATGTCCACAGCCTCTGCTCAAACTTTCATGTGTATTTACAAAAGGTTGTCAACATGTGTCAATGCGCCGAAATTAGCATAAGTAGACTCGTTCCGTTGCCTCCACTGTGTAGAGTATCCCTTCATAGTTGGATCTGCTGCGTGGCCCTTCAACTGCACCTGGACACTGACAGTCCTCTGCACCTGTCTGCCGAATGCAAAGCAAAATCTTTGCCCGCAAACATGAACCCCCCAAAAAAAATCTTCACAGCACGCTCTTTATCAAACAGCAGACCGTATGTTGACTCGGGTGGTAAGTTGAGCGAAGGTCCCCACGCACAGCCGCGCATGGGTGTGGGATGTAGAGTCCATGGGGCGGGATGCGCAGGTGGGAAAATTGCTTTGGGAAGTAGTTTGTGCCGGCAACATTATGTTATATTAGGCAATGTGAGCCAGCAGGCCCTGGTTCTGGCCAAAGGCCCCGGTCGTAGGCCGTCAGGCTTTGAACGCCGCCAGCCACTGACCCTACCTCCGCCACATTTGTGAATCCTTGCAGGCCACTTGGGAGGGCGTCCAGAGGGTGATATGGGCTTGGATGGATCAACAAGAAAACGGGGGCTACCCCATGGCATCAACGTAGTGATTTTCAAGAGCCCGCGGTGCGAGTTATGCTGCCCGAGTGGGATCGCATTATCTGCATGTTGTGCTTTTTGGTTGTTCTTTTGCTTTTCCTCTTCCAGACAAAGAGCAACCACAACAATAATAACGACAACCACAACCACAACCACAACAACAACAACAACAACAACAACTGCTGCTGCTGCGGCTGCTGCTGCTGCAGCTGCTGCTGCTGCTGCTAATACTCCTCCTCCTCCTGCTGCCGCTGCTGCTCCTGCTGCTGCTGCCAGCACCGTGCCAACGCCCAGACCGCCTTCAAATGCCATCCTTGCGTATCGTCTGCTCCTACGGGCCTGCTGGCCCGCTGGTGGGTGTCAGCCCCTTAAATCCGGCGGCCATGCCATTGTCCCATATCAAGCCTCGCTTGCTATACGGAGACGCGCTCTTGCCGCCGACATGCGTTTCTAGCATCACCCGGGCTCATGTGGCTTCGCCAAAAAACGTCAAGAACATAGGGGGAAAATGATCAAAACTAAGTTCATAGCTTCAAAACTTTTAGAAAATAAAGCATTGAACATGGAGACAAACTTTGAGGACAAATTTTGGTCGAGCATAGTTAGCATCAGCAGAGTCTCAGCAGGAAAGATGCAAATTCTTTGGCGCATGACTAGGCACAACACACTGTACATTACAGTGTTGGTGATGCCAATGGTGCTCGACACAATGCTACCTCAAAACTGCCTCTTCCCTTTGCATACGTACTTCTCTAGAGATAAAGCTTTAGAGTAGCTATTTTTGATCATGTCTCCTCAGTTTTTCGACGATTTTGGACGAAAATAGATACTTCCTGGTGATGTTCCCAATGCCAGTTTGTGGCCGACATTTCTAGCACCACCTGGGCTTATATGGATTCTTCAAATATCAGGACTTTGAAGTGGAAAGCGCTGAAAAAACTATATTTTCAGCATTTTCTCATCTAAACGCAAATAGCTTTAGGCGAGAAAATGCTCAAAAAAATCAAAAATACAGTGCAGTTGTTCTAGCGCTTTTCACTACAAAGTCCTGATATTTGAAGAAGCCGCGCGTGCGTACAGGCGCGCGAGCGCTCTCGTGCGCGTGCGTGTGCAAGAGTGCGTGTGCAAGGATGCGTGTGCGCGAGTGCGTTCGTGTGCGTGCAGGTGCGTGTGCAGGAGTGCATGTGCGTACGTGTGTTTGAAGTTGAAGTTGCCAGACTTTTTACTTCAGACCCTCATGCACACACCTGTGTGGAAGTGTGTATGCGCAGGCGCACCAAGCTGTGCTACTCGTCGCATTTTGCTGTGCGATTAGCCTACGCATGCACGCAGTCCCTGTTGGCGAAGCCTGTCAGTATTTACCTACATTGACCCCCACGAACCACCTCAATGTAACATGTAACATGTAGGTAAAAATGACATACATGGAGCGTTTGGGCCATGATACCCATGGCTGTTTGGACACAAGGTTCCGCTCCCATCCGTCTCTTTCTGGTCTCTCTTTCGGGTTTCAGTCATCCAGACTCAGCCTCGGAGTATTGCCTATTAGGGGACAGACACACCCGAGAGCTGCGGTACATCTGGGACTATTTTCTATTCAAGCATATTGAAGCACTGGCGGGCCCACAAAGGCTGGCCGGCTCGAAGCTGGTCATCCCGGGCTCCCCGGCACTCGACTGCAGCCTCTTGGGCACCTGCGTTCAGAGTGAAGACCAAAGGCTGTGGTGCTTGGGAAAGTCTCAAGGATCTTGACATGTTTGGACACCCAACAGATCCCTACACCGCACAGGCATGTACAGCTGTAAGTTCGTCTTTCATGATGTCTTCCGGTACCAGCCATCCAAAACAGAATCTGTGTTGGAAAAAAAACAGCAAATAACGAACAAAACTCACACCCACTCTCACACCGCCATCCCCAACACCATGAAGCCCCGGGGCAGCCCGCGCATCTGTTGCGGATCTGTCGGCGTCGACCGTCTTCGGCGTGGACTCGGACAATCGGCCGGGCCTGGATCGGTGTGGCCCCACGCACGAGGTCGTCGATGTCCTGGACGCGGAGCAGGGAGAGAGAGCAAAGAAAAGCCGGTCGAATCCTGTCCATCGGTTCTTGAGACCTTGGCACCTATGGGATAGTCTTTAGATGTCCTTCAACATCCTTCAAGCTTTGTTGGTGATTGGGTGGAATGGGATGGATTGATATGGATTGTATGTAGCTGCACACGTCGCCACCCTGTGCCCAGGGTAGCAGAGAGCAGTGAGAGTAGTAAAGATTTACCCAGTATATATCCTACGGGTCAATGACTCCGTTTTACTGCGTCGCATGTTCCACGAAAGTTGCAAGACAATGTGACTCGCAGGTAAAAAGGCTAGCCATTGAACTTTTTTTTGTTGAAACATGTGTGCTGCATCGTATCTGTAGTTTTTGTTCACGAACATGTCTTAACGAAAGATTTTGAACGTCAAATAAAATGTGATGCCGTTAAACTGCGTCACATTTCCTACATCCCATGAAAACGTAGGAAAACTGCGTCGTTGGAAGTGTAGGGATAGTATATATATATTGTAATATGATACACGTATAATCAAATCTTAAGAAATTTGTCAAGTTGGAAAGATCATCCAATTGGGGTTGGTGGGTCATTGCGGTTGGTGGGTGGAGGCATGGACAAACCGTGAGAATGGTCAAGCACACCAACACCATTCTTCAGCCCGAAAAGCTGCTTGACCCTTAGTCTCTTTGCGGAAAATTATGGACAATCGTGCTCCTGACAGGCCTGGTAGTCCATTTTGGCTCAAGGCTCTGGCTGCTCCTTTGTTCCTTTCAACAAATGGCCTTATTTTTTTATTGGCAAAATCTATCGCGAACGCACGCGAACGCCCCGTCATCCTCCAGCACAGCGCTTCCATCTGCCATGAGCAGTTCCTGGTGCCACGCGGTCAAAGACGTTCTTGTATGGCTTCAGAGCAACAAGTCAACCCCCTTGAACGGCCCTGGTGGCGTGCCACCGGCTTGAAGTCCTGAGCAATCAAGCCCAAGCATTGCAAGCCCATTCCGCCTGACAAAGCCAGGGAACAGAACAGCGAAGCTTGTGTGCGCATCTACAGGCACCGCTGTGCGTCAAAACCCTGGAGCTCCAAGCCTTGACCCACACCCACATAGAGACGCGAGACGCCGTCGGCGCTGCGAAATGTCCCAGGGCCAGAGCAGGCCGGTTTTCCACTGGGGCGACCACTTCTAGGACCGGTCCCTACCACTGCAATACCACTGGGGCTGCAAATGGAGCAGGTCACGTCCGGTTCCCCACGCTTTCGTCTCGGGCGTCCCGGGCTTCTCGTCGCACGGAACTGCTGGATGTCGTCGCGAAGACCTCGACCAGTGAAGCAGTCTGACGAGTGAGGGTCAAGGTGGTGAGTCAGGGCTTGATCTCTGAGTTCGACGTGAAATCTGATTTGGTGGATTCAATTTCATGAGATTTTAATTTTGGGGTCGAAGCTCCACACCTTGGCCATGTAAACTACAAGTCCGGTGGCCATTCTTCCTGCCCGGACCCAAGTCTCTCCTTTCAGCAAGCCATCTGAGGGTCGTTAAAATGATTCAGCATGCATGCATGTAATTAGATATAATTAGTAGAACATATAGAACCACGATGATGTCAAAACGACAGACATCATGTCTGACATGTGCCAACTTCTTTGGCGTGTTTGATCCATCTGTTGCTTGGATCGCGGGCGGTTCGTTCGGATCACGGATTCCGATCCCACGACTCCCGGTCTTTCTGCCCGGTCGATGCCACCAATGTCTGCTGAGCTGAAGCACGGTGCACCTCCTCCGCGTGCGCACACCGTGCCGTGGCATGTGCCAGTTGAATGGCCACCTGAGCACCTCAGAGGCGATCGGCTGGATCGGAGGCGATCGGGATCGGAGGCGATCGACGGTCCAAGCACCAGTAAACTGGGGCCAGATCCAGGCATGAGGAAAGCCAAAACACCATGTTTTCCGATCTCTACTTCACAGCTTCACAGTGGACCATCGCATCCAGACCGCAGTTGACCCGTCAGAGCCACCATCTGGTACCCCTTTGCAACCGCTCCAGGCTTGCTCGAGGCTTGCTCCAGAAAGAGAAGACCCAACTCAAACCATCCCATGCAGCGCATCCGAAAAAATCACACGTCGAACGTCGGATCGAACATCCGAACATTCGAATCGTAACTCCGCACCTCTCCATAGCTCAGCCTACTCCATGCCACTTCATGACAAACAAACGAAAAAAAAAGAAAGACAACAAAAAAACAGATATCCCGGCAAGAGACCCCAAGCAGCTGTGTTGACCCCTTACCGTTACACCCCTAGTGTTACCACACTCCACACTAGCTGTTTAGGATTGTTTAGGGAACTTCTCTCTCTCTCTCTCTCTTTCTGTGTGGCCCCGGCAGGTCTTGCGTCCACTGTGCGGCCATCCCAGCAGCAAGGCGCCCGCAGGCTCCGAGGGCATCGCCTCGGTAGGAGCGGTGAAGACCAACAGGAGGTGAAGGATGGGAGCGTCAGGAAGTCGTTGCGAAAGAAATGGACCTCCAACTGCTAAGCCTGCTAAGCTATGCTAAGCCTCTTGAAGATGGTGATTGGAGTTGTTTGCTGCGGGAACATTTCAAAGCTGGAACATCGATATGCCTTTGGAGCATCATCTCTATCCAACAACATCCAACAACGCACATACCACTAAGAACCGGAACGCCCACAAGTGTATGCAAGATTATACATGTCGAAAGCAGGTCATGTATTCCTTCCACCATGTTTACCCAATATGGGAAGAAACCTACACCAAATTCACCTGCTTGTGTTGAGCCAGAGCCTCAGAGGCCTCGCCCGTTTTCAATCATTATGCTGCCAAGTCGTCAGGGGCGAGCGTTCTTGTTGGGTCCCACGTCGTCAGCCATCAGGACGGCAAAAGCCACACTCCCACGGCCATCGCTTGGTGTTAACTTACCCAAACACACTCGTTACTGTATATCCACAATATGCCTACATTGAGCTGGCTGAGAAGGGGTCAATACTATGCAATCTATATCTTCCAGTCCCATGGAGTGTTGTTTTTCGTTGCAGCAAGTTTATTCATGGTGTGACCAAAACTGCTGGTGTCCGACCCGTCGTCTCACCATGTCCGACCTCTTCAACCTCTGCCTTCCACCGAGCCCGTCGACTACTTGCTCGCCGTGCTCGTCCGAAGCTGGGGATCTGCGACACATTGAATCGCCCTCGTGGTCGACAGCACCGCCAGGGCCATCTCCTAGCGGTCGACCGTTGTGCAGAGTCGACGCACCGGTGTGGAAGGAGCGGTGGGGATGCCATCGGTCTTCTATAGAGTGGGTGTGTTCTCTTTGTTGTCCAAATGCCGATGGCAAGTTGTATCAAATTTCTCAGTTCTTCTTCGAAGCAGTTTCTAAATGCGTCCTTTCTAACCATACACATCCGACAGGCACACGGAATTTGGAGACAAAGGACGGGAACAAGTGCCTAGTTGTCTGCTTGTAAACAACGAGCAGTATTTATTTATGTAGTTATTAATATGAGTATAAAAAAATATATATATATAATATCATATAATATCAATATAATATATAAATGATGTTAGATGTGAAAATAGCTTGTGCCTGAATCAATGCTTTGACCAACTACACTGTTGGCCGCTATGTGCCGGTCTGTCCTGGAAAAAGACCAGGGGCATGCCAAAGGTGTTGAGGACACCCGCCAGCATCCTCACCAGAAGCAGGTGGGTGTGACCATGAGACCCTGGAAAAAAGGAAACACCATCAAAAACTCAGTGTCCCGGAAATCTATCTTCTATCCTACACACAATCAGCTCATGAGCCTCTTTCTGCAACCGTTCTGAAAGCTGCACCTTACCATACGCGCCTGTACGTGTGAGCAAGATGACTGCAGCCTTCGGCCATCGCACAACGTTTGTCGGCGATCCCTGCCTTCTGAGCGCGCTTTGAGCGGATGCCGGGTCCTTCAAGTCCAAATATTCACCGTTGTCCTCAGAAATGTTCACTCAAAGACGCTATGCTCGGTGGAGGCGCTAGTATGTTGGAGGCCAGAAGCTAGGGACGTAACAAGAAGCTACGAACGTAGCAAGGTCCAAAAAGCCTGGTGAAGTGGATTTGAGGGGGGGGGTTGGACTTGAACAACGCTCCCGAGAAGGATGAATCCGGTAAATCTTTGTCTGATAAGGATTTGAGGGGGGGTTTGGATTGGAAGGCTTTCTCTTTCATCAATGGTCGTTGGATAGAGTTCAAGAGTATTTTTTGCCGAAGATCTGGGACTCTCGGCGATTCTGGAGTGGAAGCCAACTATACTAATCTAAATTAGGATGTACGATCACATTCAGTAAGCCAACTCTGGAAGGTGAAATCGCCAAGTCTTTTCTGCAGGTTTTCGGCGGACCTGAAGCTAGGCCGAAAAAAATTCTCAGGATCCGGCCAAGAAGCATGGGTCCTCTGCATGCTCAGACCTCACCATTGGGGCACCAAAAAAACGAGCCGCTCGTGCAGGACTCCAGCAGAAGGGTTTTGGGCCAGTGAAACCCTGCATGTTCTGGACACAGGTGTGCAAAGATCGGGAAAACATCCTAGCTCAAGAGCAAGAGCATAACAACTGAGCGGCCGGCAAAACTAGGGGTCGTTTGGTGGTACGTTTAGAGCATGGTATCGTTTTTGGGATTGGTATCGTTTTTTCAACCCATATGCAATTTTTTTGGGGGAGGTATCGTCTAAATGTAATTTGCTCTGGAAGGTGATCTTGCAAATGATGACTAGTAGTCGTCGTGTACTGGTACTAGTACTACGTAGTAGCAAAGTAGTAGTACTAGTAGTAGTAGTAGTAGTAGGAGTAGGAGTAGGAGTAGGAGTAGGAGTAGCAGTAGCAGTAGCAGTAGCAGTAGCAGTGGTAGTGGTAGTGGTAGTAGTAGTAGTAGTAGTGGTAGTGGTAGTGGTAGTTGTAGTTGTAGTAGTTGTTGTTGTTGTGGTTGTCGTCGTCGTCGTCGTAGTAGTAGTAGTAGAAGTAGTAGTAGTAGTAGTAGTAGCAGGAGTAGGAGTAGCAGTAGCAGTAGCAGTAGTAGTCGTCGTCGTCGTAGTAGTGGTAGTAGGAGTAGCAGTAGCAGTAGCAGTAGCAGTAGTAGTAGTCGTCGTCGTCGTAGTAGTGGTAGTAGTAGTTGTTGTTGTTGTAAAAGTAGAAGTAGTAGTAGTTGTGGTAGTAAAAGTCGTAGTAGTAAGTAGTAGTGGTAGTAGTGGTAGTGGTAGTAGTGGTAGTCGTAAGTAGTAGTAGTAGTAGTAGTAGTTGTTGTTGTTGTTGTTGTTGTCGTAGTCGTAGTCGTAGTAGTCGTAGTAGTCGTCGTCGTCGTAGCAGTAGTAGTAGTCGTCGTCGTCATAGTAGTAGTATAGTAGTAGTAGTAGTAGTAGTAGTAGTAGTAGTAGTAGCAGAAATAGAAGTAGTGGCATGTGAGTGGGCAGGTGGTGTCTGAGGGGATACAGACCTATGAAGTGGGTATCGTTTGGTATCGTTTTTGGTATCGGTCTGAACCCATACTTGTTTCCCATTGAAGAAAAAGAAGGGAAAATTAGCAAAAATGAAATGGAATGTCCAGCTAGCATGGCAAACCATATGCAAAAAAACCTTGGACATACACTGTCTCGAGTGTCAACATCGTCAACAGGCAAAGATAGATTCCAAGATGTGCACCGTCACAAGGCTAGGTATCGTTTTTGGGATTGGTATCGTTTTTTCAAGGAAAATGCAAATTGTTCATTTTTGAAGAAACGTGAGCGCCGACCTTTAGCACTTTGCTCAACTAGAAATCATCTAACCAATGACCAACCTTTCCATCTCAGTTGCAGTAAAGAACTCATTTGGTAATTGGTACAGAAACTCCACTACTGTGAAGATCCCTCTTCCATCTGCAGCTGCAGAACTCCAGGACTTTTCTGGATTGAATGCTGAGACCACCTGAAACTCCCCAGCGGTTGCGTTGTTTTTTTGATTCGCTTTGCGACGTTTTGATGGACGGGTTGGTCGCGGGATCACAAGATTTCCACAAGCAAATACACACACAAACAAAAATAATCCCGGCAAGAGACCAAGAGACCCCACACAGTGTGTGTGTGTGTGGTATATAAGCAGAAAGTGCAGAGATCTAGACGCATTGGGGTCCAGAGAGGTGATGGTGGTGGTGATTGTGGCGGTGGTGGTGAGTGTGACTGTGAGTGTAAGTGTCAGTGTGGGCGTGAGTGTGAGTGTCTGTGAGCGTGAGTGAGAGTGTGAGTGTGAGTGTGGAGTGCCGAGTGTGTGTGTGTGAGTGAGTGAATGAGTGAGTGAGTGAGTGAGTGCGTGGGTGTGTGGGTGCGTGGGTGCGTGGGTGCGTGGGTGCGTGGGTGCGTGGGTGCGTGGGTGCGTGAGTGAGTGAGTGAGTGAGTGAGTGAGAGTGAGTGAGTGTGTGTGAGTGCAGTGAGTGCGAGTGCGATTGCGATTGTGAGTGAGAGTGAGAGTGGAGTGAGAGTGAGAGTGAGCCCGAGTGGGGTGGGTGTATGAGAGAGAGAGAGAGAGAGCGAGAGCGAGTGAGTGAGTGAGTGAGTGAGAGTGAGAGAGCGAGAGTGGGTGTGAGTGTGAGTGAGAGGGAGGTGAGCATCTGACAGCACAAGTGCTGCGCCTGCCACGAAATCTGCACTTCGAGGTTCACAAAGTGCTGTGCTCGCCACGAACTCTGCACATCGAGGTTCACAAAGTGCTGTGCCTGCCACGAAGTCTGCACTTCGAGGTTCACAAAGTGCTGTGCCTACCACGAAATCTGCATTTGGGGGTTCACACAAAGTATTGTGCCCGTCACGAAATCTGCACTTCGAGGTTCACCAAGTGCTGCACCTGCCACGAAATCTGCACGTCGAGGTTCACAAAGTGCTGCACCTGCCACGAAATCTGCACATCGAGGTTCACAAAGCGCTGTGCCTGCCACGAAATCTGCACATCGAGGTAGCTCCGATCCCTTGCACCTGTCACGAAAAGTCGACTTTGGACCACGAAAACATGAGGTTTCCCTGGCACCTACCACGAAAAGTTACCGCCATGTGCGAAAATGCGCACGGCGCCACAATGAGAGCGCAGTCGCTAGAATCTAGCGACTGCGCTCTCATTGCCGCTAGAAGCATCCGCCGCCGGCAGGCAGATTTCGCGAGCCTGCGCAATCGAAATGCATGTGGACGATTTCGAGAGGTATGAATGTGGTGTAAATAGCAACGAATTAGCCGTTCACCGTGCGCCCCAGCGATCTAAGCACAGCTGCTTTACACCTACCGTAAGAACCCCTATGTGTGTCCACACTGCTTGGGGAAAAAACACGTCTGCAATACATCCCTGCACCAACTAGGGCTTTCAGAAACCAAAGCTCGTCCTGTTTCCTTTCCCTCTTGGAGGAGCTTTATAAACATCCCATGTCCGGCATGATGGGCACCCCGTCAAAAGCAAGCCCGCATCCTCCAGGATCTGCCGCAGCTTGCCACGATCCTCCATCAAACTGAGCCAAACACAGCCCTGGATCACCTTGCTATTTGCAGGAAACCTTCCTCATCGTTAAAACTTCTTCCACCAGTTTAACACTTAAATTTACACAAAAGAGAAGCACAACTGCTTCGTCCACTCACCTATTCAAGCAAAAGATTTACATGTTCAGCTCAAGAAGCCGTCCAACTTGGGATTAATATGGGAATTATACAAATTATTTGATACAAATCTCCCCAGTTAGGACCCTCAAACGATCCAAAATGGACCAAACCCCAGCCAGGTCTCGCACTAAAAAAAGAAACCGCCATTTATATGGTCTGCTTGAGGATCTTTTTTCCCGAGACCTTCGCGGACCGTGGAGCCCCTACCCTTAATTACACTCCCTGGGATTATCACCCAAACCATCCATGTATGGCATATTGACCTACATTGGGGTGGTTTCAGGGGTCAATGTATGTAAACATGCCATATATGGATGGTTTGGTTCATGGAAGTGGATGCAATGGCCACGATTTTGAATGACCATTTTCCTTACAAAGCGGCCCACGTAACCATGATGATTCCAGGAAGCGTACACCCGTGTTCCGGTACCAAGTGCTCTGCCAGTTCAGTGAGTCTTAGACCCAAACGTGAAGCACAACAAGCAATGCCTCAGAACTTAAGTTAAAATTAATATATGCAAGAACCCCAAAGAGCCCCAAGATGCCCAAAGGGTCAATGGAAAACAAACTGATCCAAACAGTACTGAAAACATCTGAAAACCCGTGGAACGTGTGGGTTCTCTGGGTCTGGATTTTGTGGGAGCCACATCTCCCGTTGCATGGAATTCCCGTTAAACAGAACTCTGCGCGTCACGGAAAGGACCGGTTTGGGACCGGTTTGGGAGGCCATGTCCAGCCTCCAAACTGGGCAAGCAGTCGCCCAGTTGCCGCATTCCTTCATGCCACACCTCAGCGAGGCTTTTCCGTGCGCCGGCATCACCATGTTCGGCTCGGTGAAGCAAACAGGGTGGTTCCACCGGTGGCTCGGTGGGAACCGGTGGCCTCACCTGCAAGAGACACACTGGCAGTCACCTGAAACCCCGCGTCCAGACCCTGGACCCCTCTTCTTCTCACTTAATTGATGGCCACTCATCACAGACCCTCATCGCAACGTGAATGAAGTAGACTCTGACGAACAGATCACATGGGTCCCCTGAAAGGAAGACTACTGTTCAACAAACAGGGTGTTTTCTACTTGGTGCCATCCACTTCCATGTGATGTCTTCCTCTCAGTTCTCCACTTCCGGCCGACTCGACCTCTAGGACCCCCCGGCCATGCGCTGGAGCGTTCCAGGCGAAGTCATCGACTTGGCTCCTCCATGGGCCACGCTGTGAAACCTCGATGCGGAGCGCGGTGAAACGTGCGCGGTGAAACGCGCCGCTTGTGTGGCCCTGAAGAAGTGCCGATCGTGGTGGCCGGATGTTCAAAACGTCAACAACCATTAACCATTCACCTGATTTAATGAACATATTTCATGTGGATGCGCAGTGTTCAAGGATCAAATTTGTGGAAAAAAGGAGGACACATGAACAAACTTAGACTCTTGCGACAGGTGGTGGGGCCACTCAACTTTGGCGCAAAGAAGACTGACGATATTTGGGTGTGGCCAGAAACCCTGGTATGGGTCGTTCCGCGGTGCAGTGAGAGTGATCCAAACCCTATGGATCAGAGCGCTGATCCAAGCCCTATGGATCAAACCGACAAGTCACTTGATCCAAGCCCCCGACATGAACACATCTGCATGGTGGCACTTCACCCCACCACTTTCTCACCAATTCACTGTGAAGGCGGTGGCTTCCCAGATCAAAGCCATCCTGTTTGTGGCAAGCCTGTTTTGAAGTTCTGGCCGCTGTGAATTTGGGCTCCACTGTCCACATATTGGGCATGGTTGGGTATAGAGTGGTGGCAATGAGTGTTGGGTTTCATTCTTTCTCCAACTCAAGCAGACGACGCAAGAAGCCCAAAAAGGCCATCAGCTGGCCACGCACATTGGTGACTCAGTGGGCTCTCAAGACATTTCACAGGTGGTGACTTCAGCGCTAGGAGGCTCACTCCGAACACTGGTTAGTGGCTGCCGCTAATTCTGTTTGGCCTTAATATTGTGTTCTAGCACCTTCTTTAATATGCCTTATTTGGGTTGGCTTCTCCACTCAAAGGGTTGCATAGCCTAATGGTAAAAGATGGTAAAAGCGCCGGTTTCCAATTCTTCACTTCCACAATGTCAGGGTTCGAGCCCTGGCTGTGACCACACTTAGTGGCTTCCGATAATTAATTTTTGGGTGGAATGGGAAGTCAATTTGAAGTTGAGTCTAGTGGCTTCCGCTAAGTCTGTGGTGGTGGCAATACTGGTGACAGTAGTGAGTAGCAGTAGCAGCAGCAGGTGGCAAGTGCAGTGGCAGTAGCAGAAGGAGTGGTGGCA
>CAXAMN010011114.1:450386-472951 GCA_963970005.1 Durusdinium trenchii
AGCAGCAGGTGGCAAGTGCAGTGGCAGTAGCAGAAGGAGTGGTGGCAGCAGAGGTGGTTGTAGTAGTGGTGGTGGTGGTTGTGTAATCCAAGGGCTTGGATCACACACCCACCTTTTGATCCATACCCTATGGATCGAGGTATGGATCGTGTGTGGGTTTGGGTGTGTGATCCAAGCCTTATGTTTCTGGCCGTAGCCATTTGGGTGCGCCCCTGTTCTTTTGAACCAACGCACGTGTTGTCCCAACGCGACACACCCATCCAGGACAATCCCTTGATCAAAAGATCACTTCCTCCAGCGACTTGCCCCTTCTTTTTCAGAACAGGGGACAACTGGCGTCCCGAAAAGCATCTTTCTTGGGGGGCTCTTCTTTTTTGGGGGGGCCTCCAAACCCCTTTTTAATTTTTCAGAAATGTCTCCGCTTCTCCCATCTCCCAAAAAGCGCCGACCCTCTGGTGGTCAGAAGAACTGCCACCGAACGAGGATCCCAGACCAACGCTTCAGGTCCAGCAAGGGCGAGCGCGCTGCGAAAGGTGAGGACCGGTGGAAGGAGCTGGACGCCTCGGCGCGAAGCGGAAACAGCGATGGTCGCGGTGGAGGAGCGGCCATCGGTGGGGACTCCTTTTGGAGTGGGAACACATGGAGCTTGGAAGACTTCTGCATTCTTGACTAACATTGACGAACAACTTCTGGCAGGATCAGGAGGAGTGGATCCAGCATTGCAGAAAAAACAACACTTCTTGAAGCTTGTTGAAACACATGTTCCACTGAGCATCCTGGGCACCATCATGTCGTCTGAATTATGGCTCAAGCCACCCCAGCTGCCAGAATTACAGCCCTAGCGGCTCTAGCGCTTTTAGGATCTTTTAGGTGCCTCAAAATACGTTACCCACGAACATCTTCCAGGTGGCGAATCTCTTTCGCCCGAACGGTCCATGTCTCTCTGTCTCTCCACCACGGTCCGTCTGTACCTCCAGGACCACCTGGACGACCCGGTCGGGGAAGCTCTGGGAGATCAGCATGAGACCTCGGTGCGGCGAGGAGACCTCGCCACGCGGTGCGCCATGTGGTGCTCGGTGCCCGGTGCCCAAGCAGGTGAGGAGAAGAAAGGCCGAGGAGAAGAAACTTGGAGTTGTGGATTGGAAGAGCAAAAAATCAGAGATGCCCTGCCTCAGAATGACGATTTACCCGTAGAGAACATAGAAATCACGTGAAATCACCCTTAAAGCAAAACCAGGAGGACCTATGGAGCCCAATTGAGGGGGCAGCTAGAAGGTGTGCAAAGCTGGTCCCGGCTTTCAAAAAGCTCAACGCTCTGCCCCCTTTGCATCAGTGTGTCAAACTGCATTAGCAGTCCTACCTCAGGGTTTCACAACATCCCCCACCAATCTCCGATTCTGCCACTGGCCGATTCCGTCGGAACCTGGGGGAATTCTCCGACATCGCCTCTCTAGAACCGTCGGCCGGTCCATGTATTCCTTTTTGTAGATACCCTGGCGCCCTGGCCTTTTTGGAGCAAAAATCACAACAAATCTGGCAAATCCCTAGGGTCCCTAGGTTTAATTCTTTGAGCTGCACCACACCCCCACAGCTGACTAATACAGCTCACAAAAAAGTCGGGTCATCAACAGAAGGCCCGTCCGTAGAGATGAAAACCCAAGGGCAAAATGCATCATCGCAGGTGTATCCGGATTGTCACTTCAACACTCCTGATTCATGGCATTCAACACTCGTTCGTCTGTGCGTCCCAAGTGGCGTGCTTCTTCTGAGGGAACTTGGACGGACCATCGGAGAACGAATCTGGTACCTTCGCGGGTGAGTTCGGGACACGCAAAATTCATGGCAAGGCTCTCTTCATTTCTTCCCTCTGCGCTCAGCCAGCCGGCGCTGCAGGCCCATGCATGCCCATCGTGCATGCCCATGCTGGGTCTGTAGACGGCAATGATGTAGTTTACGCCAACCAGACTCATGTTGCGCCCCAGGGTACACACTTCTATCAAAGACCTCTCGCTGAGGTCCGGATGCCTCAAGGCCTCAGGCAAGTGGCGTGGGATTCTCCCCATGTAATGACTTGAGAGGAAGAAAACACCAAAAACATCAACAAACTGACCCATCAGTGTCGTGGGGGTTGATGAGAAGTGCGGTGACCCCAAAGCTTTAAGCGTGCATGCAAGTTACTACGTGCATGCAACTACAACAATGTCTTTGTCCGACTACCACGCTCTTCCCACGGACGACGGATTCTCGGCTTCAAGACTAGAGCGTGTCGTAGCCATCGTTCACCTGCAACGTCTTCATCGGATGTGGTGAGTTCCACATGGAACCTGTTAGACTCTTAGACCTTTTAAAAAACCATCTTCCTCTACAAACCGGGTGCTTTTCTTTTCAGGAAAAAATGTGGATCTCTGAACCGGGGCGTATGGATCTCAATCTATCTTAATCCTATTCTGTTTGGTGTTAACCTGACTTATCGAACAGTTCAAATGATTTCAGCGTCTCACTCCAGGTCCAATGATCAAAAGAACCAGCCAAGTCTTTTCCATGTCGGCACGCTTACTCACCCTTGGTCAATGGTGGTCAACCACCAGCAGCTTCACGCTCCAAGGGGGCCGGGCTTGGCCGGCCGCCGGGTCTTTCACTTGGGGCGCTGGCTGCACTGGTGATGCCCACAGGCAAAAAAAAACTCCATCCATGCGTGAAAGTGGCCAGTGGGAAGGCAGGATGGAATCGTTTTCCGGTGAGATTTCATCCATGGACTTCATCCAGTTGGATCAGCACGATGGAATATTCCATCCATGCGGCAGGTTGCCCACGGAACCGGAGAGCCTCCAGGCTCGGTCTTATTCTGCCATGTTCTGCCTATGCTCGGTCTGAAGACCGAAAGACCCCGTGGGTCAAAACCCAAAGCACCAAACGCGGGTGGGTTGACATCCCTTATAGATCTTATATAGTCTTCTTAGAGGAATCTGTTCATTTTCAGCGGTCAACCAGGGTTACGGGGTTAGTCAAAGGAAGATTGAACAAAAGCATCTGTTGTGCCGCTGTCGATTGTCTTTTGACTTGTAGCACATCCACAAGAAAATATGGAGATGAATCGTATCTCCAGTATAATGTCAGCCTAGGCGCAGGATCAACCAACCTCCCCATATTCATCAAGCCCAGCTCGAGCCCCAGCTCCAGCCACTGTAGTAGCTCTGGGCGTTCCTGGTCTAGCTCTTCAGCTTGCCTTTCTCTGGTGCCAGCCAGCAGACAGGGTTCCAGCAGTGTCAGCCTGGGAGACCTGTCTCGATCGATCTCGATGAGCTCAAAGGACTTGTCTGGGGGAGGCTCGGTTGGAGGCTCTGTCTGTGGGCAGACCTCCAGCAGACCTCCGAGCTTGCACTCCAGGGCATCAAGGTGCCTGCAGGGGCCTCCAGGGGCCTTGAAGGTGTTGTTTCTTCCATTACATGTTTGGATAGGACCATCTCACAACGGATGGCTGTTTTGCCAAACACCGCCTTTGCCTTTCTTCACATTGCAAATGCTTGCAGCTCCACTTCAACAAAAAGGTTTGCAGCATCCAAAGTTCATCAAGTTTCTCCAACGACTTTCGCAGGCTGGACCCGGAGCTGCTTGACTCCCACAGCCAATACGAACATGCGGGTGGCATCTTCCTCCAGGTGCCAGGTTTGAGGAATGAAACACCCATCAGCACCACCCAGTTCAGGTGGTTATTGCATGGAAGACACACGGTCCGGGGCGTCTAGAAGACCATCCGAGCTGGGTGGTGGCGGAGGTACATCCCATTGGAACAGCGTAGAGGTTGCGCTCGCCCAGATCTGTGTCCAAGGCCTTGGTTGCAAAGAGAAGCTCCAATGGCGTCTGGCCGAGCACCCCAGGACGAGGCAGAGCTGCGCCCGGCAGCTGTGCCCTTCACGTCCTTCCTCGGGCAGCTGCGCGTTTTGTTGCGGACATGACCAGATTCTAGCAACTTGGCTCCGCAAATTGGTCCTGAAGATGTTGGAAGCATGTTTGAAGTACCTAGCGGCCTAGCGCTCAACCTTGGAAGTTGGAAGTGTTCAGGACAAGAGCTACCTTCAGCGTCCGCCAAGCCAAACGAATCCCATCAGCGTCCGTTTCATTACGTCCATCAGCACTGAGGAGGTGCTAGAAAATCGGTTGCGGCACCCCGGCTGGGTCTGGTTCACTCCCGAAACATGAAACAAAGTAAACACGGCCGCCCTGGGTCTTTGCAGGGCAAATATTCCATGCACCAGGACCATCCAAAAGGTCTCCGAAATGGAGGGTTGTTGGGCCTAACAGGTCTCAATTGGTGACCTGTTGGAGGGTGCTGGTACATGGAGTGCTTCGGGTAACACATGGTAAAACATGCATCTATAATCAAACGGTGAGCCCACAAACATGATCAGCCCAGGATAAATACAAATTATTTGAACTATTTGATACTATTTGCAACAGCAGGTTGATGTTTAAAGCTTCCCACATAGAGAAATTTTGATCAAGGGATTCTCACTGCTTTTCAGCTTGAAAACGCCGCATTGTTCAGCTTGTTCAACCGCCCGAGCCGCCTGTGTTTCCAGCATCTCGATCGATGGCACCGAGCCACCTGGATCGCCATCGATGCCCTCTTCCTCTTTCAGACCGAAAAAGCACTCAAGAAGAGTACCGGGGTGTTGTGAACACATGCCATGGCAAAGTGATTTCCTTTCGAATATGGAGTTTGGTGTGACTCGTATGACATCAATTAAACACATTACATATATGTTTATATTATATATATAGCTAATTCATGCTACCAGTAATTCGAAGAAAACACACACCAAATCTTCAAAACTGGAGATGAATCACCACAGCACCACGGCAAGGTCCATTATGTCCATCAATAGTTCCATTAACCACTTGTTGGGGGTCCTGGCTAACCATGTTCCAACACTCCAGTTCTTCCAGGACCCCCCATCCTTCGCGTTACCGGGCGTCTACCGCACAGGCGGCCGCACAAGCCCGGTGCCCGCCAAGCGCCACCTGCCAACCAACATCCCAGCGGAACACCATCGGTGAGACGTGCAGTGGGGTAGTTACCTGGTTCGACAAGGGGGGAGGACTCCTGGAGGACCCCTGAAGGCCTCCTCCCTGCAGGACTGGATCGATCCACTGCATCTCGAGGCGTTCGACACCACTGCGAAGACCTTCGATCGGGGACCTGGGGGGCGCTGGACCCTGAAGCCGGAGAACACGTTTTCGGATTCTTGGGGTCTCGTGGGTCGCCTGGATTTGTCCAAACACAGAAAGAGCATGAAAGAGCTGATAGCAAGGGCCAAGAAGGAAGTGCTACTCAAACAAACTCTTGGTCGCCTCATCTCTCATTTCGACCTTTCGACCATTCGAACTTCGGAACTGCCTCGCAGTCTGCCTCGCTGCAGAAACACCGGTCAATTCTCCCGCCTTCTTGACTTGGAGCAGCAGTCACATGTCCACGATCAAGAACCTGCAGGTTCCGGTCAAATGTCCGTGGTTCCGGGTCGTCCAGGGTACTTGAGCGATGGAAAAGGCCCAGCCTGACATCAGCCTGTTGTCACTCGGAAGATACACCTTTTGTCGCTTCTGAACACAGCACGGATGGAAAAGGGTGTCCATGAAATAATCCCGTAAAGAGGTCAAGGGTTGTCCATGAAAAACCTTGGGGGGGGGTTCCTGGGTTTTCATCCTTTTTCTGTGACTCAGACTATAACACGGTCATGTGCCAAGCTTTCAAACAATGCCATGCATGCAAGGCAAGCAGCCTGCGAGCAGCTTAGGGCTAAGGGCCTTCCCGGGGGTAACTCTGATGTGGTGGGTTGTTCTATGTTGTTCTTGATTTTGCTGGCTGAAGTGACTGAAGTGGTCTTTGTGTAGTGTCATCCCCAACCATCCCCATCATCTCATGGTAACTATGACATCACATAGATGCCATGTCTCCTTTTTCGCAACGGAAACTACACCCTTCCGGGGTCCCCGGAATAGTCATGGTGCTCTGATAAAAGCCCGCACCCCAAAGTACTGGGAGACTCCGGTTCTGGTTTCCTTGGCCATCAAGATTTGGGCCGGTGTCTTTTTACCTTGTTGTTTACTCCCCTGCAGAGGACCACATTCCCCAGGGTCAGAACGGGCCTGTTTTCTGCGCTGGAAGAGCCACGAGGCGTGGGGGTCTCTCTGAGTCTTGACTTGATTGGATGCAGTCCAAAGAAATCAATGGACCTGTTAGACCGAGGTCTTGGACGATCTTTTGCTTTCGGCCCTTGACAATCAGAAACATTTCGGGATGCAACTTGCGCGTCATATCCTTTTCACCCATTACGAAGTAAAACTTGCCACACACACAACCCAAAAAGACCCAGCCCCCAGATCCCCAGCCTGGGCGCGCGCTTTTTTTCCGTGGCGAAACGAGCGTGCTGTAAACCGCTTTTCCGCGCCTGGCGCAGCTGTTCTCGCATGCCAAGGCTGCCCAAATGAACGTCATCGACCACAATGCATGTCTTCACTGGCCTCCGAGCATTGGACCGCAGGTCTGTGTGTACATGAACGACAAACCAGTCGCAGGTCTGTGAGCATGTTGACACAACAGAAAGAACAATAGCTTTGTCTTATACATCGTATATACTATCGATACTTGTCAGCTAGGTGGGTGAGCCACGGATCGAATTGGTCGGTGCCGGCGTGTGGGGCAGTCAATATGATCACCAGCAGCTTAAAGCAGCTTTGAATTGAAGGGAAGAGATTCAACCGCCCCAAGTCACTTAGGTCTCCTGGAGGTTTCTAGGAGAAAAAAGGTTTGTAGTCGGAACCTTCAAGGAGAACTATGTGTACTCCCCTGCAGATTCACATGGAACCGCAAAACCACTGGGTGGGTCTTCGCCGAAACCACAGGTCCATTCGGCCATGTATGTCCGTCCGCGGTGGGAAACATCCCCTCGAAGGTCATGATTTTTCAGGTAAACCACTGGCCTCCAAATAGAAAGAGTGACGGAATCATAGCAGGATGGATTTGTCATGTATGGTGAATCCAATGGCTTTCGCAGATGTCAGCCGAATGGAAGAGATGAACATTCACACAAAACGAGAAGAGTGGACTTGTCATACAGATAGTGTCCATGTCACCGAAATATGGTCATATATACCTTCCAAGGTCCGGTGGTTTTAGAAGCCTAACAGGTGGTGAACCTGGGCACCGGACTTGTCACCAGGAAACACCTGTTGGAGGGTCCAGGTACATGCTTCTCCAACTGGTTCTACCTCCCTTTTCCAGCTGCATTTGACAAAAGAAGGCTACCTACCCTCAACGTTCCCACTTTCCGGCTCGCACTTGGGGGACCCCACAAGGAGCTCAGGGTCCTGGAGCCTTTCCTGTGGAGACATGTACCCACGGAGGACGATCGATGTCGTTACTCGAAGGTTTGGAACCAAAGGGTTGGATGGTGTTGGATGGAAGTCAATGGGTGGAGTTGCTTTTAAAACTGGAAAAACTGCACGAGCGACTTGTTGTTTGCTCAATATGGCCGTGTCACGAGCCATTTTAGTTGCTCAAATGCTGTATCGAGCGACCTTTGGACACTTCGACAGTTTCGAGGACCTGTCTTGAAGAAAGGATTCGCATGCAGAACTGTCAGTTGTTACAGCAAAACCAAACGTGCAAAAAAAACATATATATATATATATTTGAATTATGGCAGTACATGGCCATAGATCGACGACTATCGAAATGAAAAACACATCAAAATATCAACATATATGGGCCCATATATATATATACCAGCACCTTCAAACGGGTCACCAATGGAAGCCCCTACACTATTAAGGGACCTCCACTGGACACCCTTTGAAGGTCCATATATATATATATGTGTATACACGGCCTGATTTTTTGCTCGGGGATGGAGACAGTGATCTGGAAACAAAAACGAGCAAAACCTGTATGTGGGGGTATTTGAGGAACTACCCCGTATGAAGCAACAAAGAAGTACCAGCAATAATGTTTGATCGTTTGATGTTCCAGGATGTTCCAGGTAAATACAGCATCTGACTTGCAACTTTGGGTGGGTAGAAGATGGTGGCGGTAGATTCAAAGAATGGAAACTCTAAAAGATTTCGCATTATTATCAAGCTGGAAACCATTGCAATGAGTGGATCTATATACAGTAGCAACCTGAGCCGGAGCCACAATTAGGTTGGACACTGGAGGAACATGGAGGAACCAGAAGAAGGAAGAGAGTACATCCTGCGCAGGACAAAAGGATCTGCTTCACTTAGAGGTCCGTGTGGAGGTATGTATTCAAACCCTGCGAGTTTCATGAGTTCATGCTCCAGAAAAGGCCTATGACTGTGGTACTTCTTCATGTCGTTCACTGGCGTAAATAGGGTGCTTTGCAACCGGCTGTGGAGTTAATTGACAATCCATCGAGAATGGTGAGGCGTAGGAGTGGGAACTCACTCACTCTATAGAGGTAGATAGTCCACCTCGTACAGAACATAGGAACAAGAAGCTACTAGGGGCTCCTGGCATCGCTACTAGGAGCAAGAACACTGCTAGGGGCTCCTGGCCCTACTACTAGGAGCAAGTACGCTACTAGGAACAAGATACAGTAAAGTCCCCAGAAGTGGCTCTGCTGAAACCCACCCCCACCTGGGCATCTTCTCCTGGACGAATCCCGCAAAACCTGCCTGAGATCAAGTCGGTTGGTGACTTCTGCGCGCTGACTCTTTGTGTTCAATTCCCAACATGTCAACCTAATAGTAATGGCCTCCAACCCAATAGCAATGGCTCTGTTGTCTAGTGTTCATCTCTGCATTCACAAAGTCAAATTGTGTCCACTCTCGAAGCCACTTGTCCACTCTGCCTTCAGCATTGGCACTGGTCCCAGTCGCTGCCCCGTTATTTCCCACACGGGACCCCCCCCAAAAAATACCTAAATATATAGTATATGTCTCAATAATTTCCTGCTTGGGATCCTGGCAGCAGAGATTTGATGCGGGCATCGCAGGAGCTCGAAGGTGCATCGCGACCTGCAAGCTACGAGGTTCTATGTGAAGATCAACCAGAGATCAACCAGAACCCTTGCAAAGCAATGCAAAACATATTTGGGTGCATCTCAGGAAAGTGAACCCATCTGGAGCCACACCAAAGACTTCTAAGAGTGGATGACAGCCTGTGAATTGGGTGACGACTATGAGACAAGTTTTTTCTGCAGGCATAGTTTAACATGGTATCACCTGTGGTTCTTTCATGTTTCTGGTGGCGGCCTGAAAAGCAACTCGAGGTCACGGTCAATTCCTTTGTGTCCACGAGCCGCCCCCCCTTGAGGCCGGGCCAAGAAACTCAAACATATCCAATAGGTTGTCACGGGGGCAGGAAGAGGGAAGTGCTCGGTCAGACTACCTCCGCCCCACGAGCTGGCAAGTCTCCACATCACAACAAAAGACCCTGAGCTTGGAAACCGTCTCTGGCAGTTCATTCTTCTCGTGTTCACTCCGCACCCAGCGGTTCACCAGCAATCACTGGCTTTGCCGGTCCAAAACAATCCACGAAACGTCTCGGTCACCGGGAGTCTGTGGAGTCTCGGTCACCAGGCGTGTGGGTCCGCGAGAGCACCAGGTGTTCTCCCAGCGCCTTTGTTAGACCCGAAGGTGTGGCAGTGCGTCGAACGCTTGGAGCCCGCCCAAGGAACAACAAGATGTAATGGTGTTCAACTAATGGTCTGTCTATTATATGACGTAAGCATAATGTAATATATATTTTTCTGTAAAGCTTTTGGTGTGTAAAACTTTGCTAAACATGCTCAAACATGCTCAAGTTTACGCAACCGTGCTTACATGGACCCCCCCCAAAGAAAACCTCAATGTAGGCAGATATGGCATACATGGATCTACATGGAGTGTACTATGGAGTGTCTGGGACATGGTGTTGTGAAATCAAACGTGTCTAAATGCAAGAGGAACGAGACATCGGAACATATCGGAACAAAATCGCGGCCAGGTGTTCAAATCAAATACTCAAAACCTCGGGAGGTAGGCTGTATACGGATGACATGGACTGTAAAACCTCTTTGGCTTCCTGGCCGGTTGAAATAGGTGCAAAATGGTGCAGCTGTCCACATGACCTACCTGGTTCTTGAGTTCGTGACCAAACTTGATCCCCTGGTTGGTTCAGTCACAAACAGGCCTGCTCAACAAACAAACGCTGAGAGGGACTCCAGCAAAGGTTGAGTTGAAGAAGCTGGTCGACCCAATCTCATGAAAGGAACCGCCATCTTGGGCAGGGCTCGACTCTAGGAATGAACCATCCGCTGGATTTGGGAGCGGCTTTGAGCGGTTTGGGCGAATGCTTGAAGCACTTGACCCGTTGGAACTCACTTTCTGGTATTGGCTACCCGAACCATGGCCAACCGAAGGTTGGGCCCTCCCAATGTCTACCCGTCTACCCGTCCTAAACGGACCTGGTCGATCGTCTGAGTGTCAGACCGACTTCCCAGATGATGGACCAAACAGCCGAAATCCCAAGCCGCACTCCACGCGCACCTGCGATCCGGCAGCCGGGGGCGGTCTGAGGCCGATCCTTTTGGACCGTCCGCGACTCGCGAGTCCCTTGGACCGTCCGAAGTGCCGGACGGATGTGTGGAAGTTTGGAAGAACGCGGACGAATGGAAGTCTATGAGTCTATCGCGGGTCATACTGAATATCGGATTTTGATGTATTTTGTGTTGTGCGACATGACATGTCAAGTGCCAATACGATCTTCCCACTCTCTTCGTTCATCATGTTCATGAAATGCATCCACTCGAAAATGAACTTTAAACCTAGACGGGACGGTGGATGGTTCTTATACCTTGGACCGGGAGGAGGCACCATATTCACTCCCACCCGGGTCGGGCCACCAGCCCTTCCCAAGTTGATTCCACCGTGAGCTTTATTTACTACAGTAAATGGACAGCACCCTCTCTCAATCAAAGCAAATGCCGTATGTTGTTCATACCATACAAACACCTATACAAACTGGAGCTTGGATGTGGTTGGTGGCGAATGATATGAGAGGAACGCTTTGGGACGTTTGAGCCCCCTTTCAGCGATTGTTCCGGGGCAACGATGGGGAACTGACATCCACCTCCCTCATGGAACATTCCATGCACAGACCGTTGGTCGGTCGCCCTGCTCCTCGGTCCCACCTGGTGCCGCACCAAGAGTCGAATCGCCTCGCTCTCCTGGGTCGAGGAGAGCTAAAAAAACCGCGTGAGCGAGCGAGGCAGCGGTTTGCTCCGTGCGGTGTGCTCTGAAAACGGCACCATCCCGCCGAGGTGGTGGATGATCGGCTCCGTGCAAAAACGCACGAAACGCGCGAGCTCATGATTGAAGGAGAAGCGCCTCTGGATTGAGATGAAATCTCTCACTGATGAAGCCGTGGACGTCCAGGGCTCCACAGGAAGCTGGGCCCTTGGCTCCATCCAGTTCATACAGTACCGGTGACCCAGTATAATCCGGTGGCAATTGAGCAGTATCCGCAAGATTCGAAGTCTAGGAAGTACTCCCCCGTTCTCCGAGTCATCAACATGAAAGTGGGATGCCACCAGCTGTCTAGTCTAGTCTATCCTAGTTTCCACTTCCACGACTATTTCTTCTAGTATAGTATAAAAATGATGTATGAAGATGTATGAAGTGTTCTGAATGTTCTGATGTATCCACAAAGAGTCAATGGAAAAGACCACTCCATGTTTTTTCATTGATCTCCTCCCCCTCAACGGATGTCGTGGCGTGCCGGCTCCCCCAGGCACGGCTATCCTCATTTGGCACGTAGAGGTGGTGCGCGTCAAGCTCCTGTGTGTTCGTTGCAGGGGGCAACAAAGACTCTACGCTGTCATGCCTCCCTCACCCTCACGTATCCCTGAAAGTCCCGGACACCTTGGTGCAAAAGGAAAAACATCCATGATGTGAATTGCACCAAAAAGAATTCATTGAACATGCTACAAACCCAAAACGATAATATACGGCTTGGAATGCATCTTTGTCCATGCCCAAGTTGTACTCTCTCGGATACATGTGCTCAACAACATCCAACATATCCAACCCACATTTGGAAGAGCCTCAAACGCCGCTCTTAAGAGGCCCTCACCACGTACAGCAACCATCGTTTCGTGCCTGGAACCCTAAGACCCCAGGATGAACCTGTTTTGCCGCCTGTGTTGGTTGGAAGACCATGGTCTTTTCCTTCGCTTCGCTCCGGAACGCTTCGCTCCTTGCGCCTTTCTTTCGCGGTAACGTGTCCTGCGGGTCGGGCAAGACCTCCCAGAGTAACTTCACCGTGGTGCTTCCAGTCACCTCCCGGAGGCCTGGGACGGAGGCAGGCGAGAGTGGAGAGGGTCGGTCTGCGGTGGACACAGCCGGGTCCAACGGGATCCACCAGGTGGAGAGGTGGCTGCTGGCAAGTGATTGAAAAGATGACAAACAGCTACAAACAGTCCACAACATGCCAAAAGCAGAACATCGAAGCAAATAATATACACCACTCAATGGTCACACGCTCCCATCAGCTCACCAAACCGCCATTTCTCTTAATGGTTGCACCTGTGAGCGCAGCAGCGTTGCTCACAATGCGGAACTTCCAAAGGTTCTCCGGGTCTTCACGGACCTCAGCCCGGTCGCTCCGATCTTCCGTCCGGTCCGGTCGGACGGATGAGGCGTCGGCTTGCTGGAGTGCTGCAAGGCCATGAGGAAGACCATTGGCACCTGCCCCGCAAAGACTGGGCGTTGCCAGAATCACATCAGATAACCACTGCTAGTACCACTCTGCTCTTTGTTTAACATACCACCATTCATTGTACTTGTGTCGAATGGCTCCCTGCATTTCCAAAACTGAGAAGTTCGATGTTAGCCCTCACTTTCCCAAACCGTCAATCTTACCGTTGGATTCCCAAGTCTGCTGAAACGAGTCTTGCAGCAGGGTCTGTGTTCAGGTTCCATGTCTTCGCCGTTCAGGTTCCGTGAACACATGTGAAAACCCCCAAAAAGGCGAACGGGACCCAGGTGCTTCGAGGACAAAAGAAAACACGATATATACACCCTAGGCTTCCAAAACCATTCAAAGAAAGGTTGACCTGGTTGCGTAGTGTAAAATTCTGAGTAAAACAATGGTGGTTCGGTAAAGGCCATTAAAACAAGGGTTGTTGGAAGCCTAGGGTACATTGATATATATATAATATTATGTCATATGTAGCGATCACTGCTTGGTAGAAAAAACACGTTAGACATCTGACACATCGAAACTCCTCACCGATTGGCAAATCGCCACCCCATCACCTCCTTCGGCCAAGTGATCGCACCTTCCGATTTCTGTAGAAGCCAGGACCCAAGCCTGTCGGCAGAACGGGTGGTAGGGAACCCCATGGGTTCCCAGCCATCCTCCCAATGTAATGTCTTTTTCTGCTCCATGAGCACGCAGCCATACATACTCCTACAAATTGACCCCTATGAAGAAGACAACATAAGACTCTCGGACATGTTGGACGAACATCAGGATCTCAGTATATAGCTACCTCTGGCTTCAAAATGAATGGTCATTCAGAAGCGATGTTTCTTTACGCGACGGCAGGGTGGTCCAAAACCACCCCATCGAACTCACCTCCTGCGCAGAGAGGTGTCCAAAGGACCTCCAAGCACCCAAGCCTGGGCGCAGTCGTTGACTCGCGCCGGTACTCGTGTACGGTACTTCCATGGCGCTTCATTCGGAAAAAGAGCGCCAGTCCAAAAAAAAGCGCATTTAAGAAAGCACAAAGTAAAACTATGTTGCTTTTATTGTAAACTACGAGTCAATTATAAACCTGGGACTCTCCCGGCCACCGGAAACACGCAATTATAGATATAATTTATAAACGTTAACTACTGATAACTATACTGTCATTATAAAATAAAAAAAAAGAAACACAGTGTTTTCAGTAGGTTTGATGGAAAGCACGTCCATTGCAAGAAAACAACTTATGGATTTGGAGGGTCTTCAGAAGGCAAAGGATGTCGCCAAACTGGGATCAATATGGATCAGTGGATGTTTGATGATTTTTGGAGGGTCTGCTATTCCTTTATGTGTTTGCACCTTCGATCTCCAAATTGATCAACATTGATGTTATTGTCCACCCCACAAAAGAGATATTTCGGGCTATGGATCGACTTTGGGTCGACGAGTTGTTGGTCTGGTGGTGGAGCCTGGAGGGAGGAGGCGGATGAACGGTTGACTGTGAGACCTAGAAGCTGGTGCTCGTGGACAGCTTGTCCGTGCCAAGCTTCATGTTAAGTTTGGAGTATGGACCCAAGTAGATCAGGAGAGGATGGTCCAACCTAACCCATTCATCGGAGATGATCTACCCTCTATCTGACAGCGACCCCAGCAAAGCCAAGTCCCAAACACCTTGTGCTACATCCGGATTGTTTGCAAACACTCTGGCTGAAGCATACTGTATCGCATCATGTTGCTCCAACCTGACATCACCAAACGAATGATTCTAACAAACTTGAACAAATGTACTTGTCCAGTCAACAGGCCTTTGGCTGGGCCGGTGTTCAGCTTCTTTTCACCAGCATCAGACTTGGCCTCTCAGAGGCCCCTGGCAGCACAGTAGATGGACCACACCTGGCATCGTCTTCACGGCCGGAGCACTACGTCGTCTTCACGGCCGGAGCACCTGCCTGCCGTCGCACGGACGACGGACGGTCAGAGAATACGTCTGCAGTACTGCATCGATCGATCTAGCCCATCCGAAGAGTTGCACCGAAAAACACCTCGTTTCGTTTAGACACCGACCTTTCGACCGACCCTTTCGTCGCCCTTTTTGAGGTGAGTGCCATTGTCGAAAAGAGTAACTTGGCGCAGCAGACGCGACCCGTTTGGGACTGCCATAGATGCCGATCAACTGGGGTGGTGCCACAAGGGTCAATGGAAGTGTTTTGTGGGGTGTGGAGAGTGAAATGCACACACCCAGGCTACTGCAACGACCTACTGCCACCACCCGGGGAGACCCCCATAGGCCTCTAGCAGCGTGATCTCACTCTCCCAAAGCTCTTCACCATCGTCGTTCGCCTGTGCTCCGTCAACTCCGACTGTGACACTGTGGCTTTCGGACGAAACATGCGTTCGGCTGCCACGGCTTTCTCGGGGAAAAAATCCTACTCCTACTATCTCTTATAGTATGCTTATGTTCTGGTCATCCTACAATATCAGCGCTGTTTATGCTGTTTGATCTCAGTCTTGTCCCCCCCAAAAACCATGTATTCACCCTCCACCGCATCACCGTCCGCAAGTCCATCTCACGCCTCCAAGTCCATCCTCAGGGCGGTTGGTCTGACCCGGCCCAGGGAGAATGGGCCGACCGTCGTTGGATTCGCCCATGTCGATTCGTGACGTGTCCATGAAAGTCAAAGAATGAGAGGTGCATGGGCCATGGGGTGTCCATGGGCCATGGGGTGTCCATGAATGAAGCAATCGGCCCTGGTTCAGATTCGTGTTTACAGTTGAATGCGATGGCGAATTGTGATAGACCTTCGGAGTGACTGAAAATGGACATGGACCACCCTGCATTGGTGTTCCATGTGTTTCGTTTTGGGGAGACAGACCGACCACATGGACCCTGTTGAAGGTGTTTTTCCCGGTTTCGACACGTCTTGGCCTTGGCCTTATGGATCCTTCTTTGCTTACGCGTCGGCTTCCGCAATGCTTACGCTACCAAGGTGTTTGCTGACGCGGTGTGTTGTTTCATCTTGGGGCTTACGCCGTTCTTACGCGTCGAAATCGTTACCAGTGGTTAACCACCAGAGCAGTTGAAACACTCCTTTTTGACACGTGCACGGGTCAAGGTGTAGAGGAGCTTGAGGAAGCAGATGAGTCGGAGGACGAAGAAGACGAGGAGGATGAAGTAGATGGAGGCCCTCGAAGTTGACGGAGTTTACGGCGTTTCTTGGCTGCAGCTTTTCTCAAAGTCAGGTCTTGGCGATGATTTTCCGAAGACCGACCCAGTGATTTTTGGAGCTTTCTGGTTTTTCAGAAGAGTACTTCTGCTCTTCGCGTTTGTGAAGCTCACGGAGCACCAATGTACAGTCAGCCCAACTCAGCTTCTATCGTCCTGGGAATGACTTTAATCCAAACAGGGAGGGTTCAACGAATCAAAATCATTCATGGCACTAGGGAGTCCAATCAGAGGGATACTATTCAACTATATCCACTTTTGAAAAGTCTACATCAGCATCCTCTTTGTGATTCTTTGTGGCTCTTTTCGGTCACAAAGGCTGAGAGTCCCACGGCAAGACCGTCCGCCAGGTGACCTGCCGAAAACCCTCCGAAAACCGTTGGACCGTCGGGTGGATCGGTGAACGTCCAAATCCATCCAACTCCATCAATAACAATTAGGGGGGAGGGATGGGGAGGGGTTCCACCCTGATGGTTGGAATCACCCTTCTTCTTCCCAAATTGCTGCCAACCGATGTTGTGTGCTTCTAAATCCATATGTTCCTTTTGCGGGGGAACAACTATCATGAGTGCTCCACTCCCCCTGAGATCGTCTGATGATGTCTGGTGTTTCCGGATGTGGACCTCCAGGAGGTGCAACAACTGCTGCGCGGTGACCATCTGAGCAGAGTTTCGCGGCAGACGAGCGAAGGCCCCGAACGTTCGAACGGACTCGTGGGCGATGCGCGAAAGGACGGTGTTCGGTGTGGTGTTTGGTCTTGGGGTCGAGATCAGAGGACTGGGGCGTTGAAAATGACAACCGGCCTACTAGGGGTCCCAGTTTCGAGGTCGGTGGCTTAAAGTGAGAAACTGGGTGATGCGTGAGGAAGACGAAGGAAACCATTTATATAGACTGTTCTAGACTTTGAGCTAAGGGTTGTGAGAAGGATTGATTAAGATATATTCATTTCAAATCATTCCAACATGGTGGCTCAAACAATGGTCAGTGGACCAAACACCAGGTAGTGACTCCAATCGCTCTGTGTCTATCATTCACGTGCAAGTCGCATGGTGAATGCCTGATTTGTGCATGGCGACTCCGTCGATTAGGGGTGGCAGTCAACCTCAGTTGCTAATGTTGCTCTCATCAAGGCATCTGCATCCATCTCGCGTCTTCCACTCTTATATAACTCCTACAGTATATAGATTCATATATATATATATATACATTATAGATAGATAATAATAGTGATGGATATATAGTGATATATATATATAGAGAGAGAGACCTTCAACAGCTACAAGTCATCCCCTGCAGTTGGATAGTCCTGCACAACTCCCCTGTAAGGGACAGTGCACCAAAACATCACCCAGCAACTCGTTCGCAGATCTGAGAGCACAGCATTGGGTTTTTCCACGGGTCAAGAGCTAGCCAGTCCAATCAAAAATCACTCCCAATAACATATCATCATATCATCCCTATTTATATAAATATATATATATACAAAAAAAAACATATATATATATATATATTTTATATTTTTTATTGTACATATACTTCTTACTACAATATTCATACAAAATCCGTGTACCAAATCCATAGCAGTACCAAAATCCCTAGAGCACCCCCACATTGAGGTAGACCCAAAACTGGGTGCCTTGCTCCATCCAACTCTCCCAATTTGCCCCACCTCATTCATGCTCTCATCCACACCTCTGCCGGTCGTTGGTCAACGACGCCGGTCGCGATCCCCAAGCTTCGACGGCTTCTTCGGTCCATCACTCAAAGCTGCCCACTGCACAGCGTAAACGGGGATGGCGCCGGTGTTTGAGTGATGGGTGACCTCTGGAGCTAGGATGTCAGCGGTGGCCTCTCTGAAAAGTCTAGACAAGTCATGTCATGGTCTGTCATGGTAGACGTTTTCATGAGTGTTCAGTTTCTGGACCATCCTGGACCAGGGTGTCCAATGCACATCTCCAAGTCGTGCAGGGATGTGTAGGGTAGTCCAGCCACCCCACACCCCAACTGGCTGGTCCCAGACAGGTTGGTTTCTTCTTCATCGCGTCAGCTCCCAACGGATGATCCACCCGAAGATCGACCGTTCCGAGATCGGCCTCTCAGATCCTCTTGAATGTTGGAGGCCAGCCGTGAGAGCCAGGCCAACAAGATCTGAGCGCCGTTGGACATTGGATGCGCGCGTGGTTTGGCTGGAAGAGCTTGGTGGTTGAGCTGGAAGAGCGCAGGAACACCGACCAGCGTCCATTTTCGATCCGACCGGCGTCGATCTGTCGTGAAACACACGCCCCCCCACGGGCCCTGAAAGAAGGCACCGACCATGCGATTAGCTACGGTTGGTTGGCCAAGAAGGATTCATCATTGGTTCTTCACCAACCGAAGCATCTGACAGATTCTATGAGGTTTTTTGGATGCCCCAAAGAAACCCCAAATTCCAAATGGATGGGACATGACTGAAGCATCGTGTCTTTGCCACAGATATCACCGAGAGATGTTGGTATACTCGTGGTATACCTCTTGTAAAACAAAAACCATCACCTTCCCAGTAGACCCTGTGTTTGTAGGTCTGTGCCTTCAGTTCAGGGCACAGCTGCTAGATACATCGAGATACTGTGATCCATCTTTGGTCAGGAATCTGACATGCAGCAACCAACAACATGTCTCCCGGTTTCACCCGAACAGAATATAAAAACCCCGGAACTCTTCCTACAGACCTGACCCCAAACCGAACCTGTTGGAGGTCTCGGTCTCGGTCTCTTGAACAGACGACCTGCCCGATGTCCCTGGCTGGTCTCGGGTGTCGACCGAGAGTCCACCGAGGCTCCGGACCCTGGAGTGGAGCCCTGGTGGTTGATCCGGTGATGTGGGTTCAGGTCCCATTGATCAGGTGAAGAGGGTGAGGTGAAGAGGGAGAAGGTTTCATGAATTTGACCATCACCAGGAGTCACAAAGGGGTGGTGTTTAGTCCTTAAGTGAGTGGATTATGGGCACCCCTAACCTCCATTAAGCACCCCTTTGCCATTTGTCCAACACAAAACCCAACCAATCTGAGAGAATCGCAAATCTCTGTGTGTGTCTGACGAGTTCCCCCGCCCCCATGTGGTCACTTGGACAAGCGCAGACCCATTTTTCTTGCGGCGCGGCTCGGGTCCCTGGCGGGCGGCTCGGCCGGCAAAGCCCTTGGCGATGCGCTCCCCAAAGGCCTGCAGCGGAAAGGCCCTGTCGATCGACCATCAAATCCACTGAGTCGGTCTGGTCCAACAGCGTCCCTTTGGGAAGGCACGTCCATAAGCGTCCTTGGGGAGGCTGTATGGGATTTTTGAGCTGCCAGTGACATCTACAACAGCGGTTTAGAAGGAGGTGCCTTTTGGCGTGCCAAGTTGGAATCTTTCAGGTGTCACCGGAGCCATCAGCTGCTTGGAAGACGGACTCGAAAGTGAAGAACACCGCAGCTTTCGGACAAAGAATCGGCAGCTCAAACGATGGAACGATCTACATGTGTTTGCTAGCGGGCTGAGAACCGCGCCAGTAGTCGTGCACTTGTTACCAAAGCACCAATCATGTCTCTGATGTTGTCACACATTGCATGAAAGTCGGCACCTTTCATTTTTTAATGCGTTTTCTGATGTTCCTCCATGGCACCATCTTATTGCATTGCATATGTTCACGTTGCCCTTGCTTTTGTTGCTGAAATTCCATTGTGTCTCGGATGTTGGTGCTCGCTCTTCGGGAATGTCCAATCCTTGCCGATATTTTCCTATGCTTATCATCACCCAAGAATCGACATTTTCCGCCTTATCTACTTCTAATTATATATCTAATTGTTCATGTCACGCAATCTTCTCTCATCATGCGTATCACGTGCATCTTCGTCCTTTGTGGGGGGGTAATGACGTACGCTCCGTGATGTCCAACGTCATCGGCATCTTGTGCTTTGGATGGTTTTACATACAACTGCACTATACAACTGCGTTATGTAAGCACACACGCCAATATTCCACCAAAGACCCTCCTCCTTTTCTGTTCTGCACCAGGCCTCCAGAAGCTCCTTGATGCCCACCGTGTCCTGATTTCACCGCCCAGAGCGTGTGAGCGCGGTCGTGGCGAACAGCGGACACCGCCGGTCCCGGGGGCGTCCCGTCCGTCCTCCAAGGGGCACAGTGCACAGCTCGCGCAGAAGCTCGGCGACGCCCGGTCCAAGCGTCGAGTCCTCGTCCGGACGGGGCGGTCCGAAGCGGTGCGATGTGGTCGTTGCTTTTGAAAAGGGGATCGATGGGCGGGTTTTTCAGATGTGTTTTTCTGCCAAGAGTTGGGTGTCTGTCCATCAGTTCTCTGATGATAGAAACACATAGAAACTACATTAACTATCACAAAGATAGAGTGATAGAGCTTCTACATGTTGGGATCTGAAGGACGAATTCAAGAGCCATCTAGCAACCATTGAAGCTCAGGACAGGAAGATTCTCGGCCAATCTTGCTAGTCTGCTAGTCCAACAGCTTACCCTTGGGTCATTTGCCACTTATGGCCACTTGGCAAGCATCTTCTAATCCAGCTTGTGCATAATCACCCGCGTCGCATTTCCGCATCCATTTGGTACAGCTTGCCGACCTGTGTGGTTGTGGGTCAAACCCAGGATACCTTGCTTGACCTACAAGGTCAAGCTACATTGACTCCAGGTTTTGACCCAGCCCCACACAGCCGCCTCTCCATCAAGACCCGTACAACCCCTCAAGCTCATTCACTTCTCCCCCTCATCACACCATCAAGCTAAGCCCCAGCTCGAAAATCAGCTCGGCAGAAGATGGCAACGCCATGCTCCGCCCCGAGGTGAGCATCTGCCTGGCACCACACAGCGTCCGTTGCCATGCACGCTGCGGCGATTTCTTCAGGGGCGACGCCGCCCCCAACAGTTGGAAGAACCCACCACAGGAGCCACGAGGGGTCGTCAATGGAGACCTCTGAAGCTCTAAGGGGCTACTACCCCGGGTCATTCCTGTCATGTTCCTTCTCCGCTCATTCACGAGGTCTTGGGATCTCCGAACTTGACGGCAGAAACCCACCCGGGCCGCCCAACAGCAGGGTTGCAGGCTTTAATATACTCACAAAAGAATACAAAAGGGGTCTCCACAAACCTACAGCTGTGGAATCTGTGGAAAAATAGCTTTATAAATTGTCTCAACTTGTTCGGTGCTTTCAGCCACTACCCCGAACCGACATGACACTCATTCTGAAACCATCGCGCTGAGCTTCTGAAGAGCCGGCGATGAGCTTCCGAATGGCTGAGCCTCTTCTGCACCAGTGGCCAAACTTGCTCCATCCAGGTCTCGTCCATCTGCGGCATCGAGCCAGACGGCCAACGGACCCCATCGGTAGGAGTGGCAACAAGTTTCTTTGGAGGGGAAGGGAAAAAGAGGATTCTTGGGAATACCTTTTGGGCGACTCAATTACACCGATGCCAAAGATTACTCAATACACTCCCTGAAATAACCTTGGAAAGACAAACTTCCGAATACCATACAGGAGTATTTACCCACAGGGAAAAAGACATATCACCGCTTGCGCGACAGGTTTTCGAGACCGCAGGACCTCTCGAATTGAAGCGGTATCACAGCTGGCAACAAATGTCAAGGCCTTCAAGGAGTCTCGATTATATAAATGATGTTCTAGATAAATAGTACAACACAAAGCGATATAATTGATATAATCCTAAGGATCTTGAAGGTACTCCAAGGTCTGTTCAAATACAAGTCGCATCATGGGCAATCCACGGCAATCCCGCATTATATTAACCATTTGTCAACACTAAACGTCCCAGCGCCCCTGGTCATTCTTACATTAAGACGTCCAGCCTCGCCATCAAAAACAATCAAGTCTTGCACTCGACTCCTTACCATCGGGCCCCTTTGTCATCCAATCAAGCTCAGTATGGAACCAGTTGAATTTCAATGCCATGACCATCAAGGAATCCCAAATTTCTCTGGACTTCCAAGTCATGACTGTAGTGTTGCGACTTTATGATCAGGATTCACAATCTTCTCCCAAGGCGTCCCAAGTCATCTACATATATACGATACACTGGTTTTGTTCTCCGAGTAGATGGCACAATTTACAAAATATGACATATAACTTATATGGACCCTCAGCTCGTGGCTGGCGCAGTGGCTCACCCTCTTGTTCCGTCGCCTAGGTGAAAGAAGTCGGAGATGATCGAAAAGCACATGGAAGCTGGCACTCAAACAATACCTGGATACCTTCCCGCAACAGTCAACCACCCAGTCTAGAGATCCCTTAAATGAACGAACTCTACTAAACCAGGAAGAAGGCGCGCGGGGAACACATACACACCGCTTGGATCCATTTGGTCCTTAACTATCTCAGATTGTGTGAAACTATGAGAAGTCCCGGCGCGCAAATAAGAATTGACAAACATATCCCCCCTTGGAGTTCAGTCTCTACCCTGGGTATGGTTTTCCAGGAACTTCCAAAGTGAGCACCGTCTATAAAATGTCATCACAGGGTCCCTCCACAAAACCAAGTTTCTATAGAATGATGCACCTGGAATACTATTTGACGGCTACTACTACTACTACTACTACTAC